>JAQPZY010001012.1:0-600000 GCA_029931535.1 Margaritifera margaritifera | reverse complement strand
ATAAGAAAGGAACCTATTGAATTTGGGATCAGGTCAAGAAACTATGAAAGAAAAAATACGGTTTTTGCATAACAACTTTACTTCTAGACCATGTACATTGTCCAAAGATTGTGTAGGGCTTCCACTTAAGGTATGGAAGAAACCTATTGATTTTGGGGTCAAAGGTCAGTGCTATTGTAGCCGGAACAAAAATTGGTTTTGCAGAATAATTTTTGTTCAAGAGTAACTTTGATCAGACTTTGTGGATGGCTTGCACTTAGGATAATAAAGAAATCGATAGATTCTGGGGTCTAAATGTCAGAGGTCACATTCATTATAAGTCTGATAAGAAAATAATGGTTTCTGCAGAAGAAATTTTGTTCAAGACCACATACCTTGATCTCAAAGGTTGAGCTCATTGAGATCTGTTGGATTATTAATCTACATAGAGGACTTTTAGATTCTGAGCACACATATAATGTGCTGTTCATGGTACTCTTCTTGTTTATTGTTGTGGTGATGTTAGTGGTAGTGCTATTCCTTCAATAAATATTTATTTGCCAAGATTGTAACTTTTGTTCACATTTTATAAATAAAAGAATATTTGTCATTTGTAGCCGCTTGGATATCTAATATGGCCACCATGGCATCCATCTTGAAAATCTTGTTATCACTACTCCTCCTAAATAGAAAGTCATATTGACATGGGGTTTTCACCAGAAGACTTCTTATATTGTCTAGTTACTCTTGAATGAAAATAATACCAATCTGACTCCAATTATGGTCACCATGGTGGCCATCTTGAAAATCTTGTTATCACTACTCCTCCAGAATTGATGGTCATATCAACATAAGGTTTTAACTCCCCAAAAACTTTTTATTATATCTAGTTGGTCTGAAATGTAAATTTTGCCAATCTTATATCAAATATGGCTGCCACGACTGCCATCTTGAAACTTTTGTTATCGATGGTCATATTGGTGTGGGGTTTTCACCAAAAGTCTTCTAATGATGTCTAGTTTGTCCTGTATGAAAATGGTGCTGATCTTACATCCAATATGGTCACCACATCAGCTATTTTGAAAATCTTATCACTCAAGAATATCAGAGATGGTTTAAACACATAGTAGTTAAAAAGACATGGTCTTATCTTGAATTCCAGAAAATTCTTTTTGGACTGTGGAGCATCAGTCCCTTTGAGGGACTTGTTTAAACAAAATTAATCACTTAACTGATAATAAACTCAAATTTCATTATCATTAAGCAATAATATCAGTTATACTTTTAAATATAATTGAATTTAAAAATGATTCATCATATTTTTTGCCTGTAGTGGCAAAAGTACATATATTTAAACATCTGCTTGTTTCTCCTTGCCACAAGATTAAAGCCCAGTTGGCCCACACAGTCCTATCCACCTGGCATCAGAAATAAGACCCACAAAGTCCTATCTACCTGGCATCAGAAATGTGGCCCACAAAGTCCTATCTACCTGGCATCAGAATAAGACCCACAAAGTCCTATCTACCTGGCATCAGAAATGAGGCCCACAAAGTCCTATCTAGCTGGCATCAGAAATGAGACCAGAAAATGAGAGAGAGATGGGGGGTTGGGTTGGAAATGCATGACCCCAAACAGAGGTAGCTATCCACCACTAACTGCAAAATCTGACTCTTGTTAGTTTAGATAAGGGACCAGTTATGAGATTAGGAATACTTCTACTTTGATGGGGAAAACAATCCTATTGGAAAGAGGTATCGAATCACAGATGAATGATCAGCTAGACATGGAGGATTAACTTGAGTTGTACAAGTTGCATTTGGATGTGTTCCACTGGGGTATAGAGCAAAGACTGCCAGGCTATTCCACATGCTTCAGTATCAGAGATCTTTTGATACCATCTATCTGTTGAGGGGGTCTTTTTAACTCCCTCCCATGAAGGCCCTTTGAGAGGGGGCTGTCCAGCTCAAATGTGCAAGTACAATCACGGTGACATTGATGGAATTCTGACCAAACTTTATATGCAGGCATGGTAGGGAGATAATAGATGTAATGTATACAATTTCAGGTTAATGACCATGTATTACATGTGTTGCTAAAAAATACTGTGTAAATTATGCCATTTGTAATAAAAAGTGCATTGATATGTGATTGCATGCCATTAAGTTAATCTGGTAATTTCTATCATCAACCAGACAACTAGAGAAGAGAGAGTATGTGTGAATTATCCATTCATGGTTAATTAGTTCTACAGTTAAACCTGTCTTGAGAGACCGCCTCTTCTGCCAACAAAAAGTGGTCTCTCAAGACAGGTGGTCTCTCATAACAGGTTTGTACACAAAGACCAATTTCCAAGGTCAAAAGTCAGCACTGTTTAAGAAGGAAAAATAAACACAATCACATGCATTTATTGTATTCTTTGTTCATAGTTCTTGTTAAAATATTGCATGCATAATCTGAATATAATTTTATATAGCAATAAAGATATACATCTATCATTAAACATGAATCACATTTATATTTGAAGATCACATGTACATGTACTAGTATTAGCATATGAATTCGTTTCTAATCGACTCCTTGTCTTTTATAACACCCTAAATTTGAGTTTTACTGGCTGCTATGTTGTAAACGGTCTCCCCTTTTTCACTTCTTTCAATTACATTAATTCTTTCCTCCAGTGTTAGAATTTCTCTTTTTCGTTGGAGGTTCTGCCATTGTTGTTAAGGTGCTAGGTGTTAATGTTATAAGGATCAATTGTAATAACGACTGTAGCGGTTTTGATCAGGCTTTGGGGAAATATGGAATACATATACAATGTATATGCACCAATGAATGAAATAAAAAGACATAATTGACTCATCAGAAACAGAATAAATTTATTTAGAGACAAAAGTCAAAGGCTTAATTCACCAACGACACAAAGGGATTTGTCAATTCATTAATCAATTAATTTATTAATTAATTAATTCATTCATGATTATACAAATGAGAATGTGTCTGCATTAGCAACAGCAAGATGTTCTTCCTGATGGCTGGTTGATGACTCTCTTTAATAAGTGTATAAATGCTACTCAGAAAATACTGACTTGTTAAAAATTATTTCTAATCTGTTTGTAGATTCATAAAATCAATTTGATATTGTTAGTTTAGAAAGACATCACCATGTTTATACTTTCTATCTTCTACTTACGTGTTTGTTACTCCTGATTTTTAAAATCATTTTATATCTAACATGTCTTGTTACGTTATTTGAACCAATTACATTTAAAAAAATTTATTTGGTTAACAGAACATAAAGCCAGACAGATGGACAGAGGAGGGAAAGAACGATTAAAAACAAGTCTACCATGCTAGCATAATTTGTGAGCTTGTTGTATGACTATCATGCAATCCAATTATCATTCCTTCCATAGCAATTATCATTATAAAAAGCATTTTATGATAATACTTGTTTTCTACATACTGTAGTTGATCCCTTATTAGAATTGTATTTTTTTTTAGGTAAAATGTGCTCTCACAGGTCATCCGTCACTCACAACTACAGCTGTATCAATCTAAGAATTAGGTAAATACATGGGATTAGGGCTGTTCTGTCTCTTATAATTCTTCAAACAACAGATTTAATGTAAATACATGGGTCTAGAGCTGTCTTGACTCTTATACTTCTCCAGACAACAGAGTTAATGTAAATACATGGGTCTAGAGCTGTCTTGACTCTTATACTTCTCCAGACAACAGAGTTAATGTAAATACATGGGTCTAGAGCTGTCTTGACTCTTATACTTCTCCAGACAACAGAGTTAATGTAAATACATGGGTCTAGAGCTGTCTTGACTATTATACTTCTCCAGACAACAGAGTTAATGTAAATACATGGATCTAGAGCTGTCTTGACTCTTACACTTCTCCAGACAACAGAGTTAATGTAAATACATGGGTCTAGAGCTGTCTTGACTCTTATACTTCTCCAGACAACAGAGTTAATGTAAATACATGGGTCTAGAGCTGTCTTGACTATTATACTTCTCCAGACAACAGAGTTAATGTAAATACATGGGTCTAGAGCTGTCTTGACTATTATACTTCTCCAGACAACAGATTTAATGTAAATACATGGGTCTAGAGCTGTCTTGA
This sequence comes from Margaritifera margaritifera, assembly GCA_029931535.1. Classification (NCBI taxonomy): domain Eukaryota; kingdom Metazoa; phylum Mollusca; class Bivalvia; order Unionida; family Margaritiferidae; genus Margaritifera; species Margaritifera margaritifera. The sequence continues at coordinate 595,884 of JAQPZY010001012.1, read as the reverse complement.
CTATTATACTTCTCCAGACAACAGATTTAATGTAAATACATGGGTCTAGAGCTGTCTTGACTATTATACTTCTCCAGACAACAGATTTAATGTAAATACATGGAGTTGGGGGTTTCCTGTCTGTTAAAAGTCTCCAAACAACAGATTTAATGTGAATACATGGGGTTGGGGGTGTTATCTATTTACAAATCTCCATACAACAGTTAATGTACATACATGGGTGGTTGGGGGTGTACTGTCTGTTATAAGTCTCCATACAACATATTTGATGTAAATACATGGGGTTGGGGGTGGCCTGTCTGTTACAAGTCTCCATGCCGGCTACCATAAGTAACAGTAGATGGTATTACCTGTGACTGTTGACCCAGAGTGGACAGCTACACCTGGCTCCCTCTGGTAAATCCTTTCTATTGGATCATGCAGCCAAGCAGATATGCTCATCCCCCGACTGTGAAGGCAGATGGCAAAAGCTGTGTGGACAGCACAGGGCATCAGCTCAGGTGCAGTAGGAACTGATGGCCATCCACGGCATCCTGACTTGTCTCTAGACATCTCAACATTGTCATGCCACTGGATTCAGACAGGCCTGGATGAGAGAGTGAGGGTGACTCTGCGCAACTTTCCCTCACATAAATCTAACTCGTGTGCTAGTCATGACATTATTCCCCTCCCCAACTAGATACCTTCAAGTTCTGTGGCGATGGGTGAGCGGCAAAGCAGCAGATGTGGATACACTGGGAGCTGTAGATGCAGACCTGCACGCAGGTGGCTAAGGGCATAGGATCATTTTTCACTAGACTGAAGCAGCAGTGGAACTCGGCAGTCCCCTGGGTGACTGAGCAGTCCTTTTTATGATCACACTGCTCATCTCCATAGCATGAGTAGGGGCTAGAAAAGGTGTCCTAAACATTGCCTGCTTCACTTTAACCCTGGTCAGCACACCATGGCTGATGGAGATCCCACCTTAGCGGTTGAAAATCTAACAAGACAAGGTGATGCAACTCACAATCGGTGCCTGGAATGTGTGCACACTAATGATGGACAGTACATCAACAAATAGACCAGAGAGAAGAACAGCTCTAGATGTTAGAAAACTGGCCAGATTCAACATCCAGATGGAAGCTCTGAGTAAAACTTGCCTAGCTGAGGAAGGACAACTCACCGAAATAGGAGCCGGCTACACCTTCTGGAGTGGCTGAAGTAAAGAAGAGTGATGTGAAGCTGGTGTTGGATTTGCTATCAAATCACAGCTAGTCAGCAAGCTTACAAATCTCCCAATGGGCGTGAATGACAGACTAATGCAAATGAGACTCCCACTGTCTGGAAAAAGACATGCAACTATCATTAGCGCCTATGCACCCACAATGACCAACCCAGATGAGATCAAGGACAAATTTTATGAAGATCTGGAGTCTCTTATCGCAGAAGTACCAAGGGCAGACTTCAATGTTATTGTTGGTACAGATCACCAGACATGGCCAGGTGTAATTGGCAAAAATGGCTTTGGCAAATGCAACAACAACGGACTCCTCCTACTGAGGCAATGCACTGAACACGACCTCCTAATCACCAACAGTCTTCCAAACTGCAATAAGATGTCTTGGATGCACCCACACTCCAAGCACTGGCATCTCATTGGCTGCGTCATCGTCGGGAATAGAGACAGGCAGGATGTCCGAGCGAGGAAGGCAGCCTTCAACAACATCAAGAAGACTTTCCAATGCAAACTTGGAGAGTTGTAAGACTCTTTGCTGAGCAGTAAGGTAGATAAGATTCAGACCTATGCAGACAGGAATGACATGAAGAACTTCTATGATGTTTTGCAGACAATCTGTGGGACACAGTCATCAGGAACATCTTCAATACTGAGTGCTGACAACACCACACTGCTCACTGACAAAGAAAAGATACTACAAATCGCCTTGTGCATCACATTGATCAAGGGCTCCTGCCTGAGAGTCGGTGTGACTTCAGGAAAGGACAAGGGACCACAGACATTGTGTTTGCAGCTTGTCAACTCCTGGAGAAATGCCAGGAACAGAACTCCATCCTGTACATGACATTCATTGACCTGATAAAAGCCTTTGACACAGTCAGTCATGGGGGCCTTTGGAAGAATATGGCAAAATTTGGTTGCCCAGAGAAATTCATCTTGATGGTTTGGCAATTCCATGATGGCATACTCGCTTGTGTCATGGACAATAGCGAGTCATCTGGACCATTCCCAGTCACCAATGGAGTCAATCAAGGTTGTGTGTTGGCCCCAGCCCTCTTCATTATGATGTTCTCTGCCATGCTTACTGATGCCTTCCATTACTATGATACTGGGATCGACATCAGATACCGGAATGATGGCAAGCTCTTCAATCTGGGGAGACTACAGGCGAAGACAAAGTTACAGGAATAGATTGTTCGTGATCTCCTATTTGCTGATGACTGTTCCCTGAATGCCAAATCTAAGTCTGACATGCAACAGAGTATAGACCATTTCTCTTCAGCTTGTGACAATTTTGATGTCACAATCAGTATCAGGAAGACAAATGTAATGTACCAACCTGCACCAGGAAAGCCTCACGTATAGCCTACCATGACAGTAAATGCCTACCATGACAGTAAATGCCTACCATGACAGTAAATGGCTAAACCCTCTTGGCAATGGACAAGTTCACCTATCTTGGCAGCACACTGTCATGTGCAGTCCACTTTGATGATGAAACCAAAGCTAAAATTTTTATAGCAAGTGTGGCCTTTGGCAGACTATACACAAATGTGTGGGAGTGCAGAGGCATCAATCTGCTAACAAAACTGAAGGTCTAGAAACCCATTGTGTTGACGACCTTGCTGTATGCTTGTGAAACCTGGATGGTGTACAGATGCCATGCCAAGAAGCTGAATAATTTTCACATGGGCTGCTTGAGGAAACTGATGAGGATAAGATGGCAGGACAGGGTCCCAGACACTGAGGTACTCACACGGGCAGGCATTCTACTCTGCTGATGAAATAAATCACAGTTGAGATGGGCAGCCCATGTCACCTGGATGTCAGAAGAGTGACTACCAAAGAAGACAAGGGAAGGAGGGAAAGAGCTTTTATGGTGGTCATAAGAAACACTTCAAAGATTCCCTCAAATCATCCTTGAAACACTTCAACATTGACCCAGAGTCTTGGGAAGATTTTGCACAGGATCGCTCCACTTGGCGCAGTCTCATCCGTGTATGTATTGTATCTTATTTTTAAACCTAGATGCAGCTGGAGGAGGGTGCTATCAGATCTCATTTCATTCCTGCCCGACTAAGTCCCCCCCAAAAAAACTTTACAAAAATGGCAAATTGATTGAATAAACTAAAAGGGATGATGCTTCTTTCCAATCAGATTATTTTTTTTTGGTATTAATTCTAAGTTGCTATTCTCACCTCACCCTGCCCCCATTAGAAACTGCATGATCCTAGTTTTTCAGACCTTAAATATGGTAATTTTTTTAATTTCTTATAAAATTTCATGCCAACAGGTACTTCTACCTGCCCTTGTCTCTCAACTTGGTGTAACAAATCCTTGCCTCCATGTGCTGATATCAATTATATTTTTAGAACTAAACTTTTAATCAGTACTATATAGTCAGTATTGTGCTGACATGCCTTTTAAACCCTATATGTACGTACATACAGAGAGACATGCAGACATACATACATACATACATACATACATACATACATACATACATACATACATACATACATACATACATACATACATACATACATACATACATACATACATACATACATACATACATACATACATACATACATACATACATACATACATACATACATACATACATACATACATACATAAGGCTTCTGGTCAGTAAGGTATGAAACACCTTTTACAGTAACTTCTTTATTTTATAATTTAATGTTTATCTTACACAAAGCTACCCCATTGTCATTTCTTTACTAACTGCTCACAACAGATGGCTTCACTGCACCTAACCATGTCCTGCTTTAAAAAAACGTCTCAATGTTAAGTAAAAACTCAGATTATTTATTATCAGCTCAGATTTTGTCATATACTATGTGAACTATGTTGCTCTGCTTATATCAATATGTACAAAATAACACTCGATAAAATATAAACCAGATTTAGTAGATAAAACAGATAGTTAAGTCCTCTAATTTGGGGAGATTAGTGAATTATTGGCTAAGAAGATACTTGTTTTATTGTAAATTAAAAAACCCATTCAGTAGTAACCTCTATTCATTGTCATAATTTGCATCTTGTATTTCCATTCCTGGTTTCAGTAAAATTATGATGTCCATTTTGCGAAATGTAACAGTTCTTTATTATCCTCTTATTTATTCTCATTTGTGTGTAAATTCATATATTTGGCAATTCTCCTATTTGTCAATCTTTTCTTACATTCATTTGTTGTTCATTTGTTTCATTCATTTTATTCTTACATCTTTTACTTTCCAACTTATATGCACCTACCTCTGTTTGTCCGTTGCATTCCCGATAATTGTAAGACTGACTGGTGAAATCGAAAACTAAATAAATTAGATTATTAAGGACAATCTCAATAATAATTATTTAGAAGAAAAATTGTCAGAAAAATCTTAAGTCACATAGTTATAATTAAATTGATACAGCTGTGGTGGAGGAATTCCTGAAAATTATCTGAATTTTTATAGAGCGCAAAAAATATGGGCAATTTAAAACTTAATGCATTAACTTTATCAAACATTAAAAAGATTGTATGTGTCAAAATTTGCATGAAAAGGTAAATCAGTCAACAAAAGCTATGTAAAGTCATTACAGATTGTTGAGAAATATCTATGCAGAGGAATACCTTTTTACATTTGTCTGGACTTTTCTGCATTTAGATGTTCTAGCCATAAACTTAATATTGAGGCAGGTAGATATGGTGACATTGCTTAGGATTTAAAAAAAAAATAACTTCTGTTCCAGAAATAATTAACTATTAGTTCATGATGAACACCACACATTTTTTTAAAAAAAATTCCAAGATATTAGACTTAAAAATATTAAGATAAACATTGGTGTGCCTGTTCATCATCAGAAAAATTCTATAACTTGATTTCATCTAAAAAGTCCACAGTTTATATACCATTTATTAGCAAGACAAAAACCTATACTTAATGTCTGACAGTTATACTATAAGAAGCGCATTGCACTCCAGTATAGTGACCATTTTTTATATGTACAGTAATATAGGACAGTAGCCTAAATTACTGAAATAAAGAATATAAATTTACTTCAGTTTCCACTTGTAGGGAGAGCACATTGTAACCACCCATTCAGTTGTATAACAGAGTTACTTTCTATTAGGCTGTAAGGTATTTTTTCTCCCTTGGAACATCGTCTTCAGTTAACTGTACATATTGAAACTTAGTCGCCATGTTACAAAGTTTGTCCGTAGGGTTTAAGACACTGCTGATGTGGGCTATTTTTTTTTATGCATGTGGTCATTACACGTTGTGTCACATCCACCTATTTCGTAACCTGCTCAATTAAGAAGTTGATAATCAGCACTGACATCGATTTTTGGTGACCGAGGTCTTGACTCAGGGTTCTTAGCTTTACTGGCTTGTGAGCATGGTAACACAAACAAGTACCATATATACTCGCATATAAGCTTTGTCCAAATGCAAACAACATAGACCCTGATCTGCCATCGCATAATGTGCCAGCAGATCAGGGTCTGCGTTGTTTGTTCTACTGGTTAGTCCTTACAAACTGCATAGACCCAGATCTGCCAGCGCACTATGTGATGGCAAATCTGGGTCTATGCAGTTTGCAATTGGTATCAGCTTATACTCTAGTATATATGGTATGAATCTATTTTTATTTAACCCATTTTGTGGATATATCTGAAGACCACATTGAATGATACCACTTCATTTTCTTCTCCAAAAAATATTGCATATCTTTACATTGTCTGAGACAAGTTCACTTATCTTCTCCCATTGATATCAGGTTCCAAGTCAAAGGCCATGACAAAGAATTTTGTACTGCACTTACATGTATCTTGTGAACATGCTTACTTGAAGATGTAAGAAAATATTTTTGTTACCAAATTTGGTATGTTGAAGTTTCTCAAGAATATCAGAGATGGTTTAAATACTCAGCAGTTAAAAAGAATAAAAGGACAGAAGAAACTGACATGGATTCCAGGAAATTCTTTTTGGCCAGTAGAGTGTCAGTCCCACTGAGGGACTCTTGTTTTCCTGAAATATAGTCAGAAATACAAAAGTCTGCTTCGTATTACTCAGATGTACATGCTAGTTGGCATTGTGATGCTATGCTAGGCTCCATTTAGTGTAGTTGGACACTGACTTTGGAACAGAACCATTTAAGTAGAAGGGGTGGAGGGTTCTACTGTTATAATCAAACTTGTTATTCCCAGTTTTTGCTGTGTGGATTAGTACAAAGCCATAATTATGAATATCCTTTTCAATATGTATGGAGCTTATTTAATTTATTCTTTCCACAATCTTTTAGAAATTGACTTGAATGTTGATGATCCCTCTTTACCCATGAAATCAAATGGTCAGCTCCCAAACTTTGTTGAGACAAGGAGTTCCTTGGTTCCCATCGTACGATTTACAAAAGCCCTAAGGCTGTATCACACCAGTTACAGTGTACATCTTAGGTATAATATGAGATCATTACCCATGTATGAGTTTACGTTAGAGCAATTATTTATCAGATCTGACTATGAATTTCTTATCATAAACTCCCAGTGTCCTATTTTGAACATTTTATAGTTGGTAAAAAATCAGTCCTTTTCAACATGTCTGGTATATATGAGGATTTCCGAAGGACTCACACACACACACACACACACACACACACACAAGAAACAAGATCCTCGTCCTATAAGTGTATATTATCTTGCCTCTTTTTTTAAGAAAAAAAAGTGAGATATAATGAGAATGATGTTGAGTTTTTATGCAAGCTCATAACTCCAAAAGAGGTGAAACACAGCATTCCTCAGAACCCATGATTAGGGTTTGTCGATACCCTCAAGGACTAGGCCAAGATCTCAAATTTGGCCCCTGGGGGCAAAATGGATAAGCATGTATATATGTGTTTTACAAACACAGACTTCAGATCACTCTTTTTGTCCTTTTCAGAGGGGAAAGTTTCGACCCAGATTGACAGAACTTGTTCAGACCAACACAGATTCAGAAGTTGAGGAAGCTAGTAAGAAAGCCTTTAAGAAACTTCCCAACCTGGACAAGGCAATTAATGACTTGACAGTGCTAAAGGCAGTAGGACCTGCAACAGCATCTGGTAATGTCCTCAAACAGTTGACAAAAAACAAAAACTGTACCTTCATAGTGGGTTAGCATAAATGAAAGGTCATCCCCCTAATGCTTTAAAAGGTTTTCTAGTGGATTGTCTTTCTCTTTTTCCAAGTCTGCCATGAACCTGTCATGAATTTTAGAATTTCCATTATAGATTTTAAACTTTATGTAAATAAATACATCCAGAAAACATTGCAGAACACTTCGGAGACCACAATTCATAATAAACTGCACACAATGAAACCAACACAATTTGTGATTGTCATTCCGGTTTCTGATTGGTTTGAACAGATACAGTTCTATATTGACTTCACATAGGTCATACATGTCATATTCATTCGTACCTTTTCAAGGGGGAAGCTCAGCCAAAGTGTATCCCCTGTCAGAAAGCCCTTACTATCCATCATACTTTGATGGAATGAATTGATTTTGCTGACTTGAGGCAAAAGTATTTCAAGGTTTTGTCCCTTGTGGAACTTTGTGAAGAAAAGCAGTAAGATAATGGTTTGGAATTCTAGAAACATGTCAACCTATACAGAAAGTTATGATTCTTTTGCTTGTATTTATTGTGGTATTATAGTTTTTCTTTTGTAAAACCATTTTGAAATTTGACACCTATTTATTAGTAGCAGGTTAACTACACTACTTTCTGTATATACTCACGTATAATCCAATACCAACTGCAAACTGCATAGACCCAGATATATGTCTATGCAGTTTGTAAGGACTAATCAGTAGAACAAACAACATAGACCCTGATCTTCCGGTGTATTATGTGATGGCAGATTAGGGTCTATGTTGTTTGCATTTGGACCAGGATTATACGCGAGTATGTACGGTACATTTTAGCTTTATTTATATTTGCACTTTTTTTTACACCAATATTTGCAACACAAAATGGCTCCAGTAATCATCATCATTCTTTTTTCAGTGTTTTTATTGTTACAAATTAATTTGGTCAAACAAAAATGTAAAACCTTAACAGTAGCATATCACTGAGTGGAAAGTTGTTAGAGTAATCTTAATGCATAACAATTGACAAATTGTATTTATTTAAGACACAAAAATGGCCATGTAAGTTACTAGCTTGGAGACTGTTAAATTTTTCATAGTTTTGTGTATCTTTGCAAATAAAAAAAAAAGATTGGATTTCACTTTGGAAATAATAAGAATAGAGCTTTTATGAAACATCATAGTGCTGTTTCATATTATCCCTCATCACTAGAAACACCATATATGAAAAATTAGAGATTATATTGGTGTTAGCAATTGCCAGAATCATCATAGTTAATCAGAATTTTGAGATGCTGATTCGTCTAGATAATAAAAACGTCATCCAGCAGTTGAAAGTGTAATGGATTTTGCTGTTTTCAGCAGATTTGCACCTTGAAGTCACTGATGTCTGCTAGTATAACATGTTTTTGAGGTTGTATATCTTATACAGAGAACTAAATTTCTTAACAAAGGAAAATGCAGAAATGTAATATTTAGCAATAAATCAAACTTCATTAGCTGCAGAAGAAAAGTTAAGAGAAAGAGGGGAATTATGAATGATCACACATAGTACATTGACCATCTTTCACTTGTGCTGGCGTAATCACCCTAATTACACCCCACCTCACAGTGTAACATCTAGCAGGGCTCAAAATTGATGCTTGCAAGCTAGCATTTTGTTAGTTACAATTCTGAAATTGCTAGCTAAACAAGAAATGAACTTGAAGTTTCTTGCTACTGATATTTTTGTAATATTTTATTTCAAAATTTGAAATATGCTAGTGAACATTGAAAATAGACTGATTTTTGCTAGTTGAAAATATTACAACTATCAAAATACTGCTGGTACTGAAAAAAGTTGATTTTGAGCCATGCATCTATGTCAGGCATGTTGTGTGGGTATTATCAGTAATAAATTTATGACACCTGCTGTGCAGCCTTTGAAGATGAAGTTGAATACAAAAGCAATCCATTAACTGTCCAGGTTGATCCCAATTTGGGTCTGTAATGTCGAGTGGAATTGGCACTCATTGAGTGAGGTCAAAGAATTGCTTGAATTATACCAGTGTATGTCAGTCAATCTAAACATTACTAGAATACATCTGTTTCGAAAAAAGATAAATTGTTTTTGAAATTTAAATGGTTGTTCAAAAAAAGAATAGTAAATCATCATCAAATAAACAGCTACAAATTTAAGAAAGTAAAAATTACCATTACCATGTGACAAAATAATAGTGTTTACATAATTTTGCCCTCAGTTCAGCAGAAGGAACAAAAAGAAAATTTGCCAAAGTTCAATAGCAAGTATTTTTGTTTAATCTTTGCAAAAAATGTTGATATTGCTTGTGCAAGTACAGATCCACATATGACACTTCGTCATTGGAGAACATTTCAAAAATATGTATAACAATTATATATATATATATATATATATATATATATATATATATATATAAAATTACAAATATATCCACCAAACATAGTGTAAAGTACATCCCTGGATTCTACAGAAGAATGCTTGATAATATTAACAGAATTTTAAAATATGAATAAATAATATCATGCAGGTTAGATAATTTTAATTCGTACTCTACAGAGATATGAACCCAGATCCACAGGTTATATCACCCATTGCCTTGCCTGTAGGCACCAACCCATATACCATCTCGATTATGCACATATCACCAAAAAATGATGCTACATAGTTGGTGGTGTATATATATATATATATTAGCGTTTCCCTCTGACTATTTTATGATGGTGCTGTACCATGTCATTCTTTCATAGTGCAAAGCCATCTTTTTTCTTGTGCCAGGTTATTCTTCACATCATGCCAGGCTTTTTTCCCAGCAACTTGCCCTTTGTTGGTTGCACAATGCCCCTTTTCATTTTTCGTGAATGTAAACAGTCGCTTATGTGCTCAATTTAATTGCAACATTTTTTATGATCATAAACTGCAATATACATGTGTCCAAGCTAAGACCATTCATTGTGTAGCAGTTCACAGCTGATTAATGCCATGTAGTGATGCATAAAGCAGATCTTTCTTTATTGTACACACACTAGACAACATTTTGACATGTAGTTGAGTAGATGTAATTGAAGGATTTTCTTCTACAACATAATTTGTCTTTGCAGCAGATGGTTTGGTATGGTTAATTTTGTTCATTCTAAACAATGTGCTTATTATTGTCCATTCATCCTAGAAGTTACAATTAATGTGGGATAGTAATGCAATGAACCTGAGCCTACAGAAAGACTGGGTTTTTTTGGTGAATAGTTTCTGACAGCTATTGAAACTTGTCAGTTAATAATTTAAAGACATGTAGTTTATCTCTCCAAATTAAAACTGAAAATTGAATAGGAAATCTCAACTGCCATTTTAAAAGTACTGCTCCAATCTTGAAAGGACAGAAATGAAGGGTACACTAATGCCATTGACTGCTTATAGTTTTCTTTTTAAAAGACTCATAAACACACAGATACTGTCTTTCAGCAAATAGTTCATCCAAGAAATTTAAAGAATGCATGAAAGAAGAACAAATATAAGGTGTAATAAAATTAGGAAATTTCTTATATGTCACCAATATTCAGTTATTAATGTTTAATATTATTAATGTAGGTAATATTTTAACTTTGTGCATGTAACTAACCATGCATTCGATTTCCTTTCAAAATATTACTACCACATGTATCTTTTTCTAAGGAAATATGAAATACCAATTAATACTGAGAATGACCATATCAAGGGTCTTCCTCCTGCAACGTTTTGAGTGGACTATATATGAAACAGGATTGTTATAACTTTGTAAGTTGACTATTCCCTAAATTTCCTAATTGTATAATAATAATAATAATAATAATAATAATAATAATTAATAATAATAATAATAATAATAATAATAATAATAATAATAATAACAACAGCAACAACAATGAAATAAGGTGCCTTTTTAATCATGAGATACATGTTTAAGGTACCCTTGTTTGGAGGATAATAACCATGCCATTATTTAGATCCTAATAGACACACAGACACAAACACACACACACACACACACACACACACACACACACACACACACACTATATATATATATATATATATATATATATATATATATATATATATATATATATATATATATATATATATGGTGAATTTAAAGAGTCATGAAAAGAGTAAAGAAATCCTTTTAACAATTTAATTTTAATTGTGAAACTTTACTTATTTTTTCATGTTTTTTATTTTCTTCAGTGTAAACTGACAGCATTTAATAAATAAGATGTATATGGTCTAGTCTCATTTATCTAGCATTTCTTTTCTGACAATCACTTGTATACAAAACCATAAATGGGAAAAATTTCTTAAAAGTAATTCATAAAGTGAGTCCATTTACTAGACAATTACCTTGATCTGATGTTTTTAGTGGCAACAATTTGTGCTGGATAAACGAGATTTGATTGCACTAGGCTTAATTGTCAACAAAAAATTGATTTATGTTGTATATTCCAAAAAGTATTACCCATCAGATATGGATGAACTCTCTTTCCTGTCTGATTAAAGTTGCAAGAATAACTTAAGTCCTATTAATCCTATTCCATACCCTTTTAATGCTTTATATTGACAGCTGAAGTTGTGGAAGCACCTTTGCAGTCCCCCAATTAGTTTAAAGTCCCTACAAAGTCCCCTTTGATAAGTTTTGTCATAAGACAACAAAAAGGAAGTCCCTTTTTAGTCTCATCGCCTGATTTTAGATAATACAGTCATCTTTCAAGTATTGGGGACCACTGATAAATCCTCGAACATTCTGTTAAAAGTTCATATGTAGAATGCAATCTCTATGAAATTTCTTTACAGTCTCCATGCATCAGAGACTCTTTGGTAGCGGGGGACTGATAGTCAGCAAGGGTAGAGAGGGTAAACAAATTAAAACACAGTATATTAATCACTTTGTTATGCAATAAAACAATATTGTCAATCAGGTAAAATGATGTCTACTGTTCTTGTCTGCATTTCACATAAATATATTTATGTGGTTTTGTAATTTGTGGATGTTTTTTGTCATGCATGAACTGAACTGGTACACATTTAGACTTTGCCATCACTTGACATTGGCAATTTTTTTTTTTTTTTTTTTTTTTTTTTTTTAAAAGTCTTATATCATATGTTATGGCATAGTTGCAAGGTTTTGCTGAACCCTTCATTTCTTTTTAAAATGTATTCATTTTGCTGCAGTTCTCAACTCTTTTTGTCTTTGTTTTTTCCAGCTGTTCTGGCAGCAGGTGCCCCAGAGCATGCTGCATTTATGGCTGATGAGTCTGTGATGGCCCTGCCAGGTCTGCAGTCAATCAGCTATGACCTTAGGTTCTACCTCATGTATATGGATCAAGTAAAAGCCATTGTCAGAAAACTGAATGAACAAGGTAAATGGTCAACTTGGTTTCAGTACAGCATGACATACACATTAGTACCAAGCTCTTATCATTTTTGCACATCATATCAGTCAATGAGCAGATAGGGAGAGGGATATCACTTTCAAATGGCAATCCCAGTGATGTTGACAATATTAAGTTTTAAGTTTTTTTCTCTCCTGCTTTAGCATTGATGAGACATGCTGGTATTTCTCATTCCAGCAGAGCTGGTGGCTTCAACAATGGTTAATATTTTGGTTAAAGTTTTTCTGTATGTTCATAGTTTCCAAAATTTAGGAAATATTGTTGTATTTGAGCTGTAGAATCAGAAAGCTTTGTTCTTTTGAATCCATGCACCCATACCTTCCCACTGAATTTTAGGCATGGTCAGTTAAGGTCAAGGTCTTTTGAAAATCTTTGTTAAATCTGTCCGTTCATTAGTACAAGTTTGTTAACACTGCTCTTCCAAAACTACCTCAAAGATTGCTGTCAAACTTTACACACACATTTATCCCGTGATCTAGTTGGTCCTAAATTAAAATGGTGCCACGTGGACATCCAATATGTTCACCAAAGTGACCATCTTGAAAATCTTTTCTTGCTACTCTTTCTGAACAGATAATCATATTGACATCGGGTTTTCACAGAAAGACTTATTATGTCTAGTTCATCCTAAATTAAAATGGTGCTGTTCAGACATTCAATATGGCCACCACCATGGTCATCTTGAAAATCTTGTTATTGATGCTCCTCCTGTACAGAAAGACATATTAACCCTTTACCTCATAGAGCCTGTTGTTGTGTAGGCAGTTGATATACATGTGCTGAATCCACACAGTGCAGTGTGCGATAAATAGAACAGCTGTTAGCTCTATGACTCAATACACATAGGCCTGCCTGTTACATGTATAGCAGTGTAGTATATCTTAAGTTCAGCATAAATTTTAATAATTTTACCTTTTTTGTACACATCTATTATCTATAGATAGGTTGAAGAGTAAAATCTGATCTTTATAGTTGTATAATTATTTTTCATGGAAGAATTTTTTATATGCTTTAAAATCTTGAGAGAACTCATTCATTGTCAAGTCAGTGAAGCAGTGTGACCAACTGTAGCTGACATTTCTCAACCTCGAAATCTATCGGTTCATTGTATATATCTACATTGCTAAATCATCAGAATTTAATAAATTATCAAATATCAGTGTTGCCTACATTGACATCAGAGCCTATATCTGAATTGAAGCTTTCATAGTCGTAATTCTAATCATCCAAACTCAAGGTGCTGAATGAAATCCGTGGCCGCCATTTGGAGAGTGGAGAATCCGACCTAGTTACTTTAATTAGCAGATTACGACTAGATCTTAAATAGCAACGACGTGATCTGACGTAATGGTCATTTACCTAAATGCCTGTAGTATCTAATAGGGGGTTTGCCCTGAAGGTGGTGCTTTGAAAACCAGCTAAAAATGGCTGATGTTTACAGTTGGTGTCCAAACTTGCTTCCATGTGAATCGGGTAGAGGCGTTCACTAGCACTTCCATGAGAATGGAGTAGAGGCGTCTAAAAAAGCTTCCATGAGAATGGTGTAGAGGCATCCAAAAGCGCTTACATGAGGTATAGGGTTAACATGGGGTTTTCACCACAAGACTTCTTTTGATGTCTAGTTGGGCCTTAATTAAAATGGTGGCACTAGCATATCTAGTATGTCTGCCACATTGGCCATCTTGACACACTTGTTATCTCTACTGCTTGTCACAGGATGAAGCCGGGTTGGGACTGGATTAGTGAAGACACCGAAAGCAACTGCGTTAATAAGATGTTTATTTATAAACGCAATTTAAAGATGAACAAATCTGACACCATTATAACAAAAAGATAAGGAAAATTATGAAGTTCCTAACATGGAACTATCAACAACAAGTGACTCAACGAGAAAAATCAAAGATGGGTTTAACAAATGGAATTTTAAACAAACGTGAATAGCATCCTATCACCAATCGACAAATAAGAGTATATGATTTACACCCCAATATATACAAGGTCTTATTAAGTACCAAGGGTGACCAAAGCATGTGATTTATGCACTTATCAATAGAATACTCATTTATCCATCAATCTGTTAACTCGTCAATTTATCAATTTAACAAGCGATGTTGGAATATGAATTTATGAATCCGTCGTTCATATAACGATATTGAAATGGGGATGTATGAAATTATGAATATGTCGTTCATATAACGATATTGAAATGGGGATGTATGAAATTATGAATATGTCGTTCATATAACGATATTGAAATGGGGATGTATGAAATTATGAATCTATCACACATATAGCGATATTGAAATGGGAATGAATGTAATTTTGCACAGATAGCAATATTGAGATAACAATCAAATGGAACACGCAATAAATATAACTATCGTGGCATCCGTTTGACTACCAAGATGTATCTACGGTTCCATCCGCTCTAGTCCATGGTCAAGGAGCCACCACTCATGGTCCACCCCTCCCGGCCTGTTGAAGGGTCCCTCGAGAGCCTTCACATTAACACAGACCCGTTGATCGAGAAGCCTTGGTCCCTCGCATCGAGAAAACCAGTACACTCTTCCGAAACAACGTCACCAGACACAGCGTACACGTCACACGAAACCACACAGAGTTCTGTGACTTCACACACCACCAAACCATACATATGGAACAGCTAAAAGTATAACAACCAAACCGTGTAGTACATATGACACGGTTAGTACTTTTGTATTGATATATGTTGCGCATGCGCGCACATGAATTACGCCTCGTTACACATTACATTAATCATTCAATGCATGCCGCGTATAATTAAATAATACCCGTCTGTTCAGTTACAACAAATAGCTAACTTGAACCAGCCTATAGGATTTCTAATATCATGGCGTTGTATGACCTAGGTATTGACTCTCTATAGAATTTAGAATAAATTCTAAAACATCTAATATATGAAACAATTATGTCATATAAAACGAATAGTGATAAAGAATACAATCTTAAATTTCACATACCTCTACAGCTGAAGTTTTGCTCCCGTAAAGAGGTAAGCTTTCTGACAAGACTCATCGTAGTGTAATTTGTTTATAGAGAATTCGCTCTATATGTACTCTAGCTGTGACAGATATGCGCAGCAGCTAGGCACGTGAGTTTTCACTGCAGGCAATTTGCACGTGCAGCATGGGGTGAATCGCGCTCAGTATTTCAAAATAACTAGAGCCGAAAAAAATAAACAACCCCCGAGTAACGCTCTAGTCGGAAACGAAACCCGAATACATTTTTGATCACATATACACATTGATATAAACCATACAATTCCGTGACAATACCTCCCCCCTTAAAAAAAAAGTGGAAGCACTTTTAGAAAATCACGGAATTTTGCAAAAATACAAACTGAAACTTATTATTTACATTACCAGAATATCATGGTAGGAAAAAAAACTGCAAATCACACTCTGCTTAAATAATCGGCCCCTACATTTTCCGACCCTCTGATTGCTTCGATCCGGAAACGATATGGCTGCAGAGTCAATGCCCAACGCATCAATCTTGCGTTGGCAACTTTTGCCTTGTTCAAATATATGAGAGGCTGATGGTCCGTTTCAAGGACAAATTCCCTTCCGAAAAGGTACGTGTGGAATTTACCTACACCCCACACCAGTGCCAAGCACTCCTTTTCGATCACGGAGTAGTTTTGCTCCCTAGGCAGCAATTTCCTACTAGCATAAGCTATGGGTAACTTTACCCCATCTTGCTCCTGTAGCAAAACTGCTCCTAAGCCCGTGTCGGATGCATCAGTTCTCAATATGAACGATTTATTTAATTCTGGCAACTTTAGGATCGGTGCACTGATCAATCTTGCCTTAAGGGCGTTAAAAGCTTTCTCTTGGCGTAAACCCCAAGAAACTTTATTTGGCTGCCCTTTCCTAGTCAAATCCGTCAATGGACTAGCTATCGCGGCGAAATTTGGAACGAACTTCCTATAAAAACCTATCAATCCAAGAAACGATCGTATCTGTTTCTTGGTTTCTGGCCTAGGAGCGTCTTTAATCGCGTCAATTTTATCAGGGTGGGGTTTTAACTGTCCTGACCCACTTACTAGATGGCCCAAGCATTCCAAGTTAGAATATGCTATGCTACACTTGGAGGGTCTCGCTGTGAGATTTGCCTTGCGGAGTCTGTCAAACAGATCGACTAATGCCCTAACATGCTCTTCCCAGGTATGTGTATATACTAGAATATCGTCGACAAAACTATCTACGTTGTTCATGCCTTTCAACAATTTTCGCATAAGACGCACGCACGACGCACCGGCGTTAACGAAACCAAAAGGCATAACCTTAAACTGGAAAAGACCTTTAGGGGTCGTGAATGCCGTTAATACGCGAGCATTTTCAGCGATGGGCACCTGCCAATAACCTTTTGTTAGATCTAATTTAGAAATGTACTGGTGCCCTGCCAATTTTGAAAACAAGCCCTCCATGTCTGGCATCGGTTCAGCATCAAACACGGTGACTTTATATAGTTGTCGAAAGTCTATACAAAATCGATTAGTTCCGTCTTTCTTTCTAACCAATACCACGGGGGAAGAATAGGGGGAGTTTGAGGGTTCAATCACTCCCAGGTCTAACATTTTACCTACTTCCTCATCGATTGTCTCCCGTGCATTAAAGGGTATTGGATATCCCTTTATTCTGATTGGCTCCGAGGTATTCAAGTTTATTTCGTGCGTTATTAATCCAGTATTACCTGGTCGATCTGTAAATACGTCTGGGTACTTACTTAAAATTTCCCTGACTTGCTGACGCTGACCTTCAGGTAATTCCGGGCACACGCTGACCATATCTATTCCCTCATTTCCTACAACCATGGGGTACTCGAGGGGAATTTCTGTGTTGGGGTCACTCGACTCGTCTTCTATGACCGCAATACATACGACGTTCAAAACGCCCTTTCCAACAGTTTGATCAGGTCTCTCCACGTATCGTTTTAACATATTGGCATGAAATATTCTCAACCTACCTTTCATGTCGATTCGGTAGTCCATTTCACCCTTGACCTGTTTGACCTCATATGGCCCTTTCCATTGGACCAATAATTTGTTTCTACTAGTAGGGAGTAGCACCAACACTCGATCACCCACGTCGAATTTCCTACTTCGCGTTCCGCGGTTGTAATACTTCGCGTACTTGCGACCCGACTTCACGAGCTCGTCGTGTGCCATCCGACACGTGCTTTCTAATCTCTCGCGTAGGTCGACGACATATTGGTAGGTGGTTTTAACTTCTCCGTCCGCGATATCACCCGACCATAGTTCGCGCAGAATCCGCATAGGACCACGAATTGTCCTACCGTATAGCAATTCAAACGGCGAGAATCCCAAGCTCTCGTGCGGTACCTCGCGATACGCGAACAAAATCGCGTTCAAATACCGGTCCCAATCTCGCGGTTTCTCCGCGCACATCCGACGTAGCATTTGTTTCAACGTCCCGTTAAATCTCTCTACCAATCCATTACACATGGGGTGATACGGCGTGGTGCGCAACTGCTTAATTGACAACAACCTACTAATTTCTGCCATGAGTTCTGAGGTAAACTGGGCCCCACAATCTGTGAGAATTTCTTCAGGTACCCCTACCCTGCTGAACATGTCTACAAGCGCCTCGGCTACACGTTCAGTTTCAATTGATGGTAAAGCTATGGCTTCTGGGTATCTAGTTGCATAATCTACTAGAGTAAGGATATATCGGTTTTTCCGATCTGTAATTGGAAATATCGGTCCCACAATATCAACAGCTACCCTTTTAAATGGGGTATCTATTAGAGGCATTTTACCTAATGGTACTCTGGTATTCCTTCCCTTCGACACCGTCTTCTGGCAAACGTCGCACGATCGACAGAATCGTGCTACGTCACTATTTACGCCAGGCCAATAAAACTCCGCTAATACTCTGTCGGTTGTTTTTTTCATGCCCAAGTGACCCGCCATACTGGACTCGTGTGCCACTCTCAGTACATGTGGCCTGAATTTCTGAGGGACAACTAGTTGGAAATACTTTCTACCGTCCGACGTGGTAAATTCTCTATACATTAAACCTTTGGTACGTAAGAATTTAGAGCTCCCACCGCCCTTACAATATTTCGCGGTACCGGACATGATCCTCTCCGCGGTCGCGCTCAAGGACGCGTCCTGCCTCTGCTCACGCGTAAATTCATCGCGCGAGATATCAGTCACGGCTTCCGGAACTTTTAACTTAGGTAGCGGCTTTTTATCCGCCTGCGCCTGTGCCCTAGTTTCGACCGCTTGTACAATGGGAAACCGGAAATCAGAGAGAGTTGGGAGTCTGGATCCCTCGACATTCCCGATAGTTAAGTCGTATATGGGATTTTCCATACACAGAGCTTCTACGGTTCCGGTCAGAAAAGGCGTCTCGATTTCTATTCTCGCGACGGGAACGCGATCAATCGTTTGATCTAATAACATGCACGGGGATTTCCAACCAAGCATTTGGTCATCCCTAACGAGACTCCGCTTTACTACGACGCCCGTGCACCCGGTGTCGCGTAAGACCGTGACTTCTTGACCGTTGGCGGTACCAGTAGCAGTCGGTACTCTCGCCTCGGGAAAAAGACAAGTGCCGATCGACTGAATAACATCGCGACCGATCTGCGCACGCGCTGCGGATTCGTACCCCGTATTCACGTTATTAGTCCCTGAATTATCACGCGGAAAATCATCGCGCTTACCGCCCCCTGACCATGCTCTGCTTTCGATAGCAACCGCGACCCTCTGGACAAACCCCTTCCTTTTCGGACAATCGGGCGTGATGTGGCCCCATTCCTTACAGGTAAAACATTGTCTATCCCTACGATTCGTACCCTTCCCAGATTGAAAGTTTCCACCTTTATGTGTACCAAGTTTCTCGGGTTCTCTGGGTCTCTGATCTTTTCCTTGATTACCTCCCTTGTTATCCCTTGAGATCACATTCTGGGTACCTCCCCGAGCTTCGGCGAAATAGTCTGCCTGAGTAGCCATATCTGAGATATTATTGAAGGACTTTTCCCTCAGGAACAAGTACAATTCCCTACCACAAGTGTTTAACAGCTGGTCCCTAAGTAGGAAATCGGTAAGACCCTCAAACGTTTTTTGGATCTTACCACATTCAACCCAACGCTGGAAATAATTCCCCGTCCTACTGGCGAACTGGGTGAATGTCTCGCCTTTCTCGGGTTTACTATATTTAAATTTTTTGCGGAACCCTTGTTCTGTCAACTCGTATCTCTTAAGGAGTGCCTCTCTTAACGCGTCATAGTTCAATGCCTCGTCCACGGGTAGACGCGAATATACATCTAGCGCTTTACCTTTAAGTAACGCGCTGAGATGGAGCGACCAATCATCTTTTTTCCACTTTTGGATGGTAGCATATCGCTCAAACCTATGTAAATAACTATCTAAGTTATCTTTGTCATCTTCGAAAGGGGGTAATTTAGGGCCTCTTAACTTTGATTCTTGTTGACCCTCTTTCTTAGCCTCTAATAATTCAAATTTCCTTCTATGTTCTTTCTCCATATTCCTGTCTTCTAACTCAATGGCTTCTAACTTTGCTTGTTTTTCCCTCGCTAATTTTCTTTCCTCAAGGTCTCTTACCTGCTCTATTCTTTCCCTTTCTGCTTCCCTTTCCCAACCTATCCTTTCCTTCTCTGCCTGTTTCTCTAACTCTATCTTCTCCTTCTCTGCCTGCTTCTCTAACTCTATCTTCTTCTTCTCTAGCTCTATCTTCTTTTCCTCGAATAGCATTTTCTCCCTTTTAAATGCTATCTTTCTTTCCCCAGTTTGCTTCTCTAATTCTAATTTTTCCCTTTCAAATGCTATCTTTCTTTCTTCGGCTTGCTTGTCTAATTCTAACTTTTCCCTTTCTGTATCTCTCTCCTTTAATCTTTGATCCCTTTCCCGAGCCTGCTCATCCTGAACGAATTTTCTAAGGGCCTCCCCCTCATACCCAAACTGTTTACCCAACTCCACTAGATCTTTGAGTGACGACATGATAAATACTGTTGATAAGATCACCAATCCTAAATGCACTATCATATAACACATACAATTTTTAGGACTACACGAACCAACCGTATATCCCTTCTCCAAATATATGCAATATGTATATATGACAAACAAATGGTAAATAAAACAAAATATGAGTGAGGTATTCACTCACCCGCCTGAATTAGTTCTTGTCAGGAAGGTCACAATCTGAAATAAATAACTAAAAAAAAATCTTACCGGAGTCAAGACCTATGCAAACTAACGTCCGTGTTCCCACCAATCCAATGACCCCACATCTGACACCATTTGTCACAGGATGAAGCCGGGTTGGGACTGGATTAGTGAAGACACCGAAAGCAACTGCGTTAATAAGATGTTTATTTATAAACGCAATTTAAAGATGAACAAATCTGACACCATTATAACAAAAAGATAAGGAAAATTATGAAGTTCCTAACATGGAACTATCAACAACAAGTAACTCAACGAGAAAAATCAAAGATGGGTTTAACAAATGGAATTTTAAACAAACGTGAATAGCATCCTATCACCAATCGACAAATAAGAGTATATGATTTACACCCCAATATAAACAAGGTCTTATTAAGTACCAAGGGTGACCAAAGCATGTGATTTATGCACTTATCAATAGAATACTCATTTATCCATCAATCTGTTAACTCGTCAATTTATCAATTTAACAAGCGATGTTGGAATATGAATTTATGAATCCGTCGTTCATATAACGATATTGAAATGGGGATGTATGAAATTATGAATATGTCGTTCATATAACGATATTGAAATGGGGATGTATGAAATTATGAATATGTCGTTCATATAACGATATTGAAATGGGGATGTATGAAATTATGAATCTATCACACATATAGCGATATTGAAATGGGAATGAATGTAATTTTGCACAGATAGCAATATTGAGATAACAATCAAATGGAACACGCAATAAATATAACTATCGTGGCGTCCGTTTGACTACCAAGATGTATCTACGGTTCCACCCGCTCTAGTCCATGGTCAAGGAGCCACCACTCATGGTCCACCCCTCCCGGCCTGTTGAAGGGTCCCTCGAGAGCCTTCACATTAACACAGACCCGTTGATCGAGAAGCCTTGGTCCCTCGCATCGAGAAAACCAGTACACTCTTCCGAAACAACGTCACCAGACACAGCGTACACGTCACACGAAACCACACAGAGTTCTGTGACTTCACACACCACCAAACCATACATATGGAACAGCTAAAAGTATAACAACTAAACCGTGTAGTACATATGACACGGTTAGTACTTTTGTATTGATATATGTTGCGCATGCGCGCACATGAATTACGCCTCGTTACACATTACATTAATCATTCAATGCATGCCGCGTATAATTAAATAATACCCGTCTGTTCAGTTACAACAAATAGCTAACTTGAACCAGCCTATAGGATTTCTAATATCATGGCGTTGTATGACCTAGGTATTGACTCTCTATAGAATTTAGAATAAATTCTAAAACATCTAATATATGAAACAATTATGTCATATAAAACGAATAGTGATAAAGAATACAATCTTAAATTTCACATACCTCTACAGCTGAAGTTTTGCTCCCGTAAAGAGGTAAGCTTTCTGACAAGACTCATCGTAGTGTAATTTGTTTATAGAGAATTCGCTCTATATGTACTCTAGCTGTGACAGATATGCGCAGCAGCTAGGCACGTGAGTTTTCACTGCAGGCAATTTGCACGTGCAGCATGGGGTGAATCGCGCTCAGTATTTCAAAATAACTAGAGCCGAAAAAAATAAACAACCCCCGAGTAACGCTCTAGTCGGAAACGAAACCCGAATACATTTTTGATCACATATACACATTGATATAAACCATACAATTCCGTGACACTGCTACTCAATAAATAGTCATATGAACAAGGGGGTTTTCACCAAAACACTTTTTATGATGTCTACTTGGTCCTAAATGAAAATGGTACTGATCTGACATTTTATATGGTCACCATGGCATCCATCTTAAAAATCTTGTTGTCACTACTCCTCATGAATGCAAAGTCATATCAATATGGGGTTTTCACAGGAAGATTTTTTATGATATCTAGTTGGTGTAAATAGTACAGGTCTAACGACCAATATGGCCACCATTGTCACCATCTTGAAAATCTTGTTATCACTACTCTTGTACTCTTGAGAGATTGAGATCTTATAAATCAAGTAAAAATTACCATTTAGTTATCTCTCTCTCTCTCTCTCTCTCTCTATATATATATATATATATATATATATATATATATATATTTTGTGGGTGAAACGATACACCTGTGCCACGATACACAGCCTATGATACGATACATTATTGATACACATATCAACTTGATGGTCTTTTCATCTTCAGAAGGTCTTTCAGTGGTAGGGTTGTGCTCTTTTATATGTGTTGACATATTGGTTGTATTTCTAGTATGCAGATTACAGACAGACATAGATTGAGCATCTGTTCATATGCCATTCTCATCCTTGACAAGATAACAAAAATACTTCCAAACAGACTACATGTTAGTTGTTAATGATTTTAATTCAATTTTTTAGGCCATTTGAGGCTACTCCATTTGATCGGATCCAAAACTCATCTTGGTAACCACACCCTTTGTTTTGCTCTGCATGAATACTTTGAAAACATCTTATTATCAATTTCATGTCTTCACTTAAATTTGAAAGACATGACGGTGTTATCTTCAAAACAGAAAATTAGTGCAATTTCCACAAGCAAACAAAATCTATCTAGAGCAAGTCCAGGTATTGGAGCAGAGATGACTAACATCCAAAATCTATCACATTGTTCTTCCTGCAGATGTAAAACAACCGCCGTGGCCACAGGCACTCGTTTCTGTTGGTGAAAATGAAAACTATTGACAATACCCACTCCCCTTCTATACAAAGTTAACAAATTACACATGGTGACAAACCTGCACGGTTTGAAATCTGCCTCCTTGCTGATTCTGTGATGATTTTATTTATCCTGTTGGCATGTTAAGTCACTGATTACCTATATCAACGTAAAAGAAAACATGCTAAATGTGTTCTCCATATACGACTAGTAGTAAGTTACAGATCATTTAATAATCATTTTGAATGAAGTTTCTCTGTGCTTTGTATCTACTTGGATAGATTTTGGATGCCAATACTTCCAGTGTGTCACGCAGTGAATAAGCTACAGTCAGTTCTGATTGGTGGTTATTGTTTACCCTGGACTGGAACAAACAATAACCACCAATCAGAATTTAATGCAACATATTTCACTGAGTGACACACTGGAAGACAGTGTAGCCTTCAAATTCGATCCATATAGACAAGATATGAAGCAACAGAGAAACTTTGTGTAAAAGTGGTTATTAAATGATCAGTAAAGTACTTCAATCATACATGGGGAACAAATTTGGAAAGTTTTCTTTACGTTGGTATATATATATATATATATATATACATATATATATATATATATATATATATATATATATATATATCTATATATATATATATATATATATATTACTGATGGGATAAAATAATTAGCATGGAATAGGCGAAAGGGGGGAGGGGGAGACAGTTCAAATCACGCATATTTGTGTTAATTTGTAAAAGGTGAGTGGGTGTTTTCAAGTTGTTTTTTTTTTCTTTTTTACTGACAAACATTAGTATCTGTGCCTGTCACGGCCATCTCAGATAAATTCTCAGTTTAAGGAATAAAAAGGCAAGCAACTGATAATTATTCATGACTGCTGAAGATTAAAGTAACTTCTATAGGGTAAGTATCGTTTTGTATCGATTCTTCACCTCTTGTATCGATACATGTATCGATATGGCAAAATTATCGATACATCGATGAATCATTTGACCCCTTATATATATATATATATATATTTTTTTTTTTTTCTTTCTTCAAAAATATCTTATTTAAAAGATATCATATACAGTATAAAAGAAAATGGACTTGCTAAAGTCCTGGGAAAAGCCGTCAAGTTTTTCTGTATGGCCCAAAGTCCCAAACCCTTGGAGGTGTAGCTGTCATACTTGGACTGTAGAATTAGAAAGTACTGTTATTTTATGATGACACACCACTGCTGTCCATATGTATGTTAATTTTTAGCTCTACTGGTCATAGACCAGATGAGCTGATGGGATGGCCTGTTCTCTGTTGTCCGTAATCCGTCTGTCCATTAGCACAAGTTTGTTAAAACTACTCTTCCTAAACTACTTGGAGGATTGCCGTGAAACTTTCCACATACATTCATCCCAAGGTCTAATTGGTTTTAAATGAAAATGGTGCAGCTAAGACATCCAATGTGAGTGTCACAGCAGCCATCTTGAAAATCTTGTTATTGCAACTCCTCCTGAATGGATCGTCAAATCAACAGGGAGTTTTCATGAAAAGACTTCTTATGATGTCTAGGTGGTCCTAAATGAAAATGGTGCTGATCTGATGTTTAATATGGCTGCCATATCAGCCATCTTGAAAATCTTGTTATTTGCTACTCCTGAATGGAAAGTCATAACAACATGGGGTTTTCACCAGAATACTTCTTATGATGTCTGGTGGGTCCTGAATGAAAATGGTTCCACTTATACATCCAGTATGGTCACCATAGTGGACATCTTGAAAATCTTGTTATTGCTACTCCTCCAGAATGGATGGTCATATCAACATAGGGTTTTCACCAGAAGACTTCTTATGGTGTCTAGTTGGTCTTATATAAAAATTGTGGTGATGTGATATCTAATGTAGCCCATATCAGCATAGGGTTTTCACCAGAAGACTTATTATGGTGTCTAGTTGATCTTAAATAAAAATTGTGCCAATGTAGTATCCAATATGGCCCCCACAGCAGCAGTCTTGAAAATCTTGTTATTTCTACTCCTAATAAATCGAAAGTCATATCGACGTGTTTTCACCAGAAGATTAATTCCTGGAAATTCTTTTCAGACAGTAGAGTATCAATCTTCTTGAAGGACTCATGTTTATTGAAGTTGTTTCTTTATGATCACAGGCCTCATACCCACTGAAGGATAGTTGTCATATTTTGACTGCAGAGTCCAGTAAACATTGCCCTTTAATATCCTTGCACTGCCTCTGACTCTCATGTAAGTTCAAGGTTAAAATAATGATTAAGTTTTCATATAATGTTTTTCAGTATTATCATAAGTCCAAAACCCTGAAAGGGTAAGCTACTGTATCATACTGTGACTGGAATAGAGGACAATGAAGGTTTCGGATCCCATATGTGAACCTCAATGGGGAGACGGGGTTGGAGGTCAAAGGTCATATTATGATTGATAGTATAGACGCTTCCTTATAACCTGTACTCTTTTTATACCATTTGAGGGAGGGTGATCATACTTGGTATGATTTAGGTGGATGAGTAGATGGCAGTGAAGGTTGTGGATCCTGGACAAAACCTTCATAAAGGAGGGGGGTGGGGTCAAAGACTCTTCCATGTTACCCGAACTCCATTTTTACAGATCAAGGGAGGATCACATTTCATGAAGATTAGTAGATGACAAGAAAAGTTTTGATTTCAGAGGGACAGATGGGTGGATAAATGTAACACCTTAATTATGCCCCTTCCACATTTGTGGTGAGGGATGAAAGAATTATTAAAGGACACAGCCCTGACAGCCACCAGCGAAAATTATGAAAGAGCAGCAGGAGTTTCCTTGAGAAGTTTAAGAATCTTAGAAGTGCTAAAATACATAGTTAATATGTCATCTTGAAAGCGGAACTTTTGTAAAACAAGGGCCAGAGTGTAAAGGGTGTTATTGGACAGTTCTCAAATGTGACAGTAAAATTCTTGGGGAAAAAAATGTTAACAAAATTCAGGGCATTTTATGCAGAATGGGTTTGGTAGGCTTCACAGAGTATGCATTTTTCTGGATTCATGGAATTATGAAAATAAAAATAATTCTGAGGATTTTTTTTAAATAAAAGAAATACAGACTTTTGTTTAATAGTATTAGATCTACTAGTCATTGACCATAAAAGCTTATATGATGACTTTTCATCTGTCCAGTGTCTAGCATCCATCACCCATTAGCATAAGTATTATTGCTACTCCTCCAAAACTGCTGGGAGGATTGCCACAAAGCTTTACATACGCATTCATCCCAAGGTCTAGCTAGTCCGAAATGAAACTGGTGACTCTTTGGCACCCAACATGGTCACTATTGCAGCCATCTTGAAAATCTTGTATTGCTGCTACTACTTCTGAACAGATAGTCATATTTCCTTGAAGTTTTCACTAAAAATCTTCTTATGATGTCTAGTTGGTTCTAAATGAAAATCATGTCAGTCTGACATCTGATATGGCTGACACAATGGACATCTTGAAAATATTTTCTTGGCTACTCCTCCTGAACAGATGGTCATATTGACATGTAGTTTTCATTAAAAGATTTTTTATGATATCTAGTTGATACTAAATGAAAATGGTGTCCCCCAAACATCCAAAATAGCCACCTCGGTGGCCATCTTGAAAATCTTCTTGTCACTACTCCTTCTGAATGGATGATCGTATCAACATGGGCTTTTTCACTTAAAGGCTTCTTATGACATTTGTTGGGCCTAAATGAAAAAGGTGCCAATCTGATGTCCAGTATGGCTCTTATGGCAGCCATCTTGAAAATCTTCATATTGCAACCAGTCCTTAACAGATGGTTGTATCGACATGAGGTTTTCACGTAAAAACTTCTAATGATTTCTATGGCCATCTTGAAAATGGTGTTATTGCTACTCCTCCTCAATGGATAGTTGTATTGACATGGGATTTTCACAAAAAGACCTTAAATGATGTCTAGTTGATTTTAAATGAAAATGTTGCCCCTCAGAAATCCAGTATAGTTGCCACAGCTTGTTACTCCTGATGAACAGACGGTCATATCTACATGGGGCTTTCACTAAAGGCTTGGGATGTCTACTTAGTACTATATGAAAATGGTGTTGATCAGACATCTAACATTGCCACCAAATATTTTATCGTTACTTCTCCTAAACAGATGGCGATAGCTTGATGGGGTTTTCACTTAAAGGCTTATTATCATGTCTGGTTGATACTAAATGAAAATGATGTCGATCTGGCTGGCATGGTGGCCATCTTGAAAATCTTACCACTAGTCCTCTTGAAGAGATGGACTTATTAATGTGTGGTTTTCACTAAAACAATTCTCACTATCTGGAGTTGGTTCTAAATGAAAATGATGCCAGTGTGACCTCCCAAAATTTGACAAATCTTTTAAAAGCTACTTCTCTAGAATGGATGGCCTTACCAACATCTTTTTTCTTAAACTACTTCTTTTTTTACATAGTTCCTGTATTAAAATGATGCTAATACAACCTCCAAAATGGCTGCCTTGATGGTCATCCTGAAAATCTTGATGTGGGTGCTTCTAATAAATAAATGGTCATATCGAGATTAGGTTTTCACTAAAAGACTGTAGCAATATGTAACTAGTTCTAATGAAAATGGTGATCATCTGACCCCCAACATGACATTGTACCCATCATGAAAATCTTGTTATCACAACTCCTCTTGCATGAATGGTGGCATTGACATATGGTTTTCATTAAAACACTTCATGTTGTATTTAATTGGTTCTGAATGAAAATGGTACAGATCAGACCACCAACATACTTGCACCTTCGGGTCAAGTCAAAGGCCATTGCTTGCATTTTTGAACTTCACAGAGTTTATGAACACAGTGAGTTGTACATATACAAGTGAATTTTGACTAGACTTTGTATTTAACTGCATTCCGATGAACAAATTGATAGTCAGCACTCAAGCATTGATTTAAGGTCAGGTTAGTTGACTTTGGTTTTTAGCTCTACTGATCATAGACCAGAAGAGCTTATAGGATGACCTGTTTTCCATTGTCTCACTGTCCATTAGCACAAGTTTGTTATCACTACCTTATTTAGCTGTGTATAACGCGCACCGATGTATAACACGCACCCCGATTTTCGACCAAGAATGAGTGAAAAAAACGTTCTGCCATATAACTCGCATGTGATATAGTACATTTCAAAATCGTGACTATTTTGCTCCACTTTCATAGTGCGACAACAGTCGGCCAGTTTGGATAGTGAATGAAAAAAGTGGCAATATTGAAATTATATCTTTCCAATTTTATGGTTGGCCCTTAAAAGGGCCCTTTAGAGGTTCGCCTAGTTGATGGAGTTCAATCTATTGCATCAAATCCCTCAAATTCCTCTTCGTCGTCATCATTCTCGAAAAGTCGCTGTATGTCCTCGTCTGTCATCATTCCTGGTGTTGCTGCATAATAGCTTTCATCATCATCTTTGTCCTCGCTCTCTGAGTGGTCTTCACGCTTGGCATTGTCCTCCCACAAGATGTCATCCTCTGTGCCGTCCATTTTATTTGAGATGCAGCACTTTTTGAAGGCATGGATGATGATGCATGGCAAGTCGTGCCGTCATAAAAATGCATAGGCTCAGCTCACACACCCCTTGTAGTTGTCTATTTTCTTCTGTTTTGCAATCAATATTGCCTGAAAGTGAATCTCTGTAGTGGATACTGAGATTCCCTGTCTTCTTCTATCCATGACACATTGAAGGACTCCACTCTCTACGTCCGGATACTTTGCACTTGTCCCTCTGTTTGCCTGTTTTGTTCTCTGTATTTTCTTCAGTCTTTCTTTCATTCTTCTCTACTCCCTAAGAGAAGACTCTCCTGCATTAAACTCCCTCCCAGCAGCTCTGTTACCATGTGTTTCTGCATAGGCAATGATGGTTAGCATGTCTTTCGCATTGTACGAATTTCTTATATGACCCATGTTGATACTTTGACTCTATTCGTTCAGATTCAAGATCGAACACAATATGCTATGTGAAAGTTTAGGTCCGGTATTTATACTTATTTGGATTATCATTACACCTCTAAAATATATCTCGCATGTCCAAGCTAGAATTTACCAAGACAATGCATTGTACTTATGTTTGGCCCATCAAAGCTTTAGCCGGTGCTGATTACCTTTAAAAACACCACGCTGAGTCATTTAAACACTGCTCACTGTATTGTAACAAAGAAGTACCATATCAAATACTGTTGTTTAAAATGAGAAATAAAACAAAGAAACAAGTTTATTTTCTGAAGAAAAGTAAATACATTGCAAATTTACCTAGACAAAGCAACGTGACTATGTTTAGCACATCAAAGCTTTAGCCGGTGCCGATTACCTTGAAAAGACCAGACTGAGTCAATGAAGCACTGATCACCGGTAAAAACACCACACTGAATCAATTAAATATTGCTCACTGAGATAAAGCATTGTAACTATGTTGAGAGCATCAAAGCTTAGCTGGCGCTGATTACCGTGAAAAGGCCAAACTGAGTCAATGAAGCATTGATCACTGTATAGCTGCAAAGATATCTCAAATACTATGATTTAAGATGAGAAAAAAAACTAAGAAACAAGTTTATTTTCCAAAGGAAAAAAAAAATGTTTTCCGACTTGATACATTAACGCTGTGTCAGTGTTACCGTAACAGGCTAACCGTAGTCACGAAAACAAATGAGAACATTAAACTGCTTGAATTCTAAATATTATATTTCAATTCAAACACGAATAAATGAAAACAAAATTAATTAGATCCACAGTTATAGAATATTGAACATTTACAGGTACGGTAATCATATATTTGTTCCGCTGATAACCTCGAAAAGACCACACTTAGTCAATGAAACATTGATCACTCTATAGTCAGAAATAAATATAAAATACTATTATTTAAGATGAGAAATAAAAACTAAGAAGCAAGTTTTTTTTCCAAAGAAAAAAATATTTTCCGACTTCATACATTAATTAATTATTTTGTTCCACAACGTGTCAGTGTTATCGTAAGAAAAAAACTGTAGTCGCAAAAAATGTCCCCTAAAGGTGCCTCTGATGAGAACATTAACACTGCTTGAATTCTACACATATTATATTTCAATTCAACCAAGAATAAATGAAGAAAAAATGTATTAGATCAACAGTTATGGAATTCTGAACATTTACGGAACAAATTTGGTAATCCTCACAGTGGTATTTATTCCGCTATAATGCGGCACTTTGCACAGCTTTTGAACAAGTTGCCAGTCATTATATACATGTATTTCTGGTCGAGGCACCGAACAAAATGCTACACAGTGATGTGAAATGAAACCAGTTTATTAACATAAGCAATCAAAGAACAAGACTATTTGTAAGCATTATTTATTTCATTAATACGGCTAGTACCGGTAAACAATTTAGTTACAATGCAATGTACAACGGATTTAATATTTCACAAGGAGTGAATGTGACACATGTAGGCAGCTATAGTGCCTTCATCCTCTCCAGTCAGATCGACCTGGAAAAATTCTTTTTTTTTTAGTTCTTGTATAAAACGCGCACCCCCGACTTAAGGTAAGAAAATTAGGTGAAAAAAGTGAGCGTTATACACAGCTAAATACGGTACTCCTACTAGAAGGATTGCCATAAAACTTTACACACACACATTCATCCCAAGCTCTAGTTGGTCCTAAATGAAAATGGTGCCATTCTGACATCCAATATGTCTACCACAGCAGCTAATTTATCACTGAGGAATATCAGAGATGGTTTCAATACTCAGCAGTTAAAGGAAGAAATGATCTTATCTTGAATTCCTGGACATTCTTTTCAGCAAGTTGAGTGTCAGTCCCTTTGACGGACTCTTGTTAATTTATATCAGCACAAGGAGACATTCATATAACAATCATATTGAAATTCTTGTGAAATTATTCAAGCTTAAAAACAAACAAATTATGTTATAAACAAGAGTCCTTCTAAGAGATTGATGCTCTACTGTCCGAAAAGGATTTGCATGAATCCAAGATAAGGCCATTTCTTTTTAACTGCTGAGCATTGAAATGATCTCTGATATTCTTGAGAAACTCCAATATATCAAATCTGGTAACAAAACAATTTTTTTATGTTGGAGTAAAAATGTGCACATTACCCTGTAATGCAGACCAAAATTCTTTATCATGACCTTTGACCTTGAACCTTATACATACCTGCCAACTATTATGCTTTTGGCGTAATCAGTATGCCTTTTTTCACCTGATTACGTCTTATGCTCACCTGTATAGGGATTATGCTTTTCTGGTACAATACAAAAATAAAAAGAAAGCTATACAAAATTGTGTTTGTCGTTCTTATTATCACATTTTTAATCCCTCACATCATATAAATTTGAGAATATTCTAAACTAAAGCAAGTAGACTGCTGCGTAAGAATAATGTTAAGTCAGTATGTTTGTCCATAGTAGACCTACATGTACTTTTCTTATTTTCTATTTATAGCAGCTGTATATGACATAATTCCAAGAAAACAGACGGGTTTCTTCAATACGAAACCTTATCTCACATTCATTATAGTAAGGAATATAGTAGAGTAGTGGACCAGTCTATGCTTTATAAACAATGGCGCCAGATGTTAAGTGAAACAGGCTTTATCGATGTGACTCATGGATGCTGTATGACGAAAATGTTGGAGGAGAGGGATCTTTTTAAACTTAAAAATATGTTGAATAAGAAAAAGGACAAATCAGTAGTGCTTTACAAATTTGAAAAGAAGAATATGAGAGTGATGTAATAGAGCACTCTGGTTCGGCACATCATCATGCTCATTGCAGAATTTGTGGACTTGACTTTACGATCATTCAGTGAAAGTTAGACATGTAGACTAGTTAAAGTGAGTGTTGTATATAAATAATTTAACAGTATGTTTTGTGTTTGTATTCTGGTACTAATCCACATGGATTTTTCTCATTTGTGACAAAAGTGTAACCACCTGAAGATTCAGGTTAGTAGCAAAACTAAATGTACATTTTACATAGTTTATTGTAATTGAGACATGCAATATATAGATTACACTTTTTATGCTCAGATTATGCTTTTCTGCCACTTTGGTTATGCTTATACAGTGAAACCCCGCTATAACCCGCCCCGCTATAACGCGAATTCGGATATAACGCAATCGTGGCGTGGCTCCCAAAATTTCATATATTCATTTGCACATGAACATTTTTTTTTTTTTGGCAAAGTACGAAAAATAGTGTATAAAATGTGTATATTACAGTATCATTTTGGGGAAGAGATCGCATATGAATTCGAGTATAATACGTTTGTGGCGTGGTTCCTGAAATTTTATATACATGTATTTTTCTCGTACACGGAAAAAAAAAATTTTTTTTTTAAGTATGAGAAATAGTGTATAAAAAGTTTATTATCATTTTGGGGAAGAGATCACGTATGAATTCGATCGTGGCGTGTCTTCTGAAATTTAACAATTTCACCAATTTCTTGAAGTGTTATGCCAAAATAAACATTTTCGGAAATGTTACTTATTACTGATCCATGAGTAAAGCCAGTAAGTCTTCTCTGTGTTTGTCTTCAATTCATTATGTATACAATCATTGCTCAAATAATAGCCGACATGTTTTTCTTCTTTAACTGCATACACAACCGAGCATCAGACAATGTTGTGGTTGATAAAAGATTCTCACGATTTAATAAACATCAAAAAATGTAAGCCGCCAACACATGCGCTGGACTTCAATTCATCCTGTATACAATCATTGCGCAAACAATAGCCGACTTATGTTTCTTCTTTAACTGCATACACAACCAAGCACCAGACAATGCGGTGGTTGATCAAAATTGTCATATGTGGGTGCTTATGTAGAGACTGAGCTTGGGCGGCAAGATCAAAGATTGTCATATGTGGGTGCTTATGTAGAGACTGAGCTTGGGCGGCAAGATCACAGGGAGTTCAAATAACCACTCTCTGTTACTTAGCACTGAACAAGTACAGCTGTATCAAACTCGTGGCTCAATCAAAGGGTTGTCATGTGGGAAAACAAAGACGGATCGATATCAGATAGTAAACGGTGTTGATACCCTATTCATGGTATACATTAGACGTGTATACGTTGTTCTCTGAAAAAAGTAAAATATAGTAAAACCCCGCAATAACACGACCCCACTTTTTCCGCGATCGAATTTTATGGACTCCAAATATCGCGTTATAGCGGGGTTTCACTGTACCTCTATAGAGGTTGGCAGGTATGCTTATATCATGGATAGAAGATCATTGAACTTGTTTCAGACAATGTCAAGATACACCCACATGCTAAGTTTGGTTAAATCTATAAGTAAAGTTTCTTGGGACAAAAATGAAGTTATTGAAGTGGTATCATTCAAGGTATTCTTCAGATATATCCATAAATTGGGTTAATGATAAAAATTCATTCATATTTGTTTAGGACTGTTCCAGTAAAACATACCTTAGACCCACGAAAACACTTTCAGTATTGATTAGTCACCCATAGATGCACTTTAGAATTTTGAATGATTTTCATATGAACTCTTTGTTTAATCAGAGTACACTTATTAAGTATTTTACAATTGATAACAGTATAGGAAAGACACAGCACAATTATTTTCAGCGGAGTTATCATAGATAGCGTCGACTATCAGAAATCAGAGAAAGAGAGGCGATCAGGAGCAAAGTTTTAATCTGAAGAAGTCAAGTAGCTTCAAAAGCAAATTGTCGAACCTGTTCTTATTGCTGATATACGAAAAAAATGTAATGCAATGTTTTGCAAGTTATGTCAAAGCACAAGCAGAAGAATAATTTTGTCAGTCCAGGTGTTTCAAATTTTTTTTGCAAGTCTGCTCTTGTCAACCATGTGGGATGTAATGAACATATACATTCCTCAAATGCTGAAACGGGGAAAAAGCAACACTCTTGTTACTGTGTTTGACAAAGTGTCAGACAAGGCAGATGAAACTATGACTGATATTTTGAAATCGAGTGCTAGTTCTAAACCACTTATAGTATTGGGAGCCTGAAGCTGAAAATTCTAGAGGAAAAACGCATGTTACACAGATGCAGCAGGAGTTTCATGTTCCATGCATAAAAAATTATGAAAAGTTAAGTACAAAAAATGTTTTTTTTCTGAGTTATGCCCATTTTTGGTGTCAAATGTATGTACTGTACTATATATATATATATTCTTGTATGAGCAGATAGTCTCGCAGCTTTTGATGAATTGTCTTGAAACTTGGCAGAAATTATCGACATCAGATGCACATATTCTCTCATTATGCTTCAGTGACTTTTAGCTCGCCTGACCGTAAGGCCAGCTGAGCTTATGGCATGGTCCTTTGTCCTCTATACATTGTCCATTCACAGTTACATCTTCACAAAACTGCTCAACAGAATTTAACTAAATTTAACCGAAAGTATCCTGCATAGAGTTCTTTCAGATTTTTTCAAATGATGCCAATCCACCATCAAATATGGTCACCATTTACTAAAAGTAGAGAAAAAAAATGAAACAATTTCTTCTCAAGAACAGCTCAACACAATTTGACCAAATTTGATAGAAAGCATCCTGGCATGAAGGTCTTTAGAATTTGCTAAACTTATCCTGATGTGCCATCAAATATTGCCACCATTACTAAAAATAGAAAAAACTTTAAACAACTTCTCAAGAACTGCTCAACAAAATTTGATAGAAAGCAACCTGGTATGAAGCTCATTCAAATTTGTTAAAAGTATGCTGATCTGCTATCAGATCTGGTTGCTGTTAATAAAAAAAATGTTAAAAACATGATATTACTTCTTCGCAAGAACTCCTCAGCAGTATTTGACCAGATTTAATAGAAAGCATCCTGCCATGAAGGGCTTTCAGATATGTTCAAATTATGCTGATCTGCCATAAGATACTGGTATAGCCACCATTACTAAAAATAGACAAATTCAACAACTTCTTCACAAAACTTTTCAACAGAATTTGACAGCATCTTATCATGAAGACCTTTTAAATGTATACAGATGTCGATCTGCCATCAAATACTAAACATAGAAAATCTTTAAACTTCTTCTTCTCGAAAACGATTGAATACAATTTGACCAAACTTGATAGAAAACATCCTGGAAATTCTAGCTTGTCTATTAAAAAGCAAGGTAAGTAACCTATGGTAACTATTGAGAACCACAGATTTAGGGTTACACAGATCTCCCCCTTGCAGAACATATTTGAAGCAGAATTTTAAAAAATTAAATATTTGAGAATACAGGATGCATAAATTTAAAAAAACAAACAAGTTATATAAATAAGCAAAAAAATACACTTTAACAATCAGTAAGTTAAATCTAAAGAAAAGATATAAAATAGAAATCTAACAAGTAAAACTCTAGGTAGATAAATTATGGTTAAGATGAGTTTGGAAAACAATAGAGTGTATGCATTTTTCTAAATGAATTTTCTGTATTGTGTCCTTTAGCTCTCATTACTTAACAAAAACTAACCAAAACAATTAAACACCTACGATGGTATTGCGATATTAAAGTGCCTGAAATGTTATTACATGTATTTGTATTATTTTATTGCATTTCATATATTCAGTGCCATTGGGGGCGCTCTACAGATAATATGTGCTTCTGAGAGAGTGACAGGTGTAAGATGAAGTTTGCATTTGCATTTGCAACATGCACAGTGGAGAGAATGTTAGCATACCTCTATGTTACTTTAATGTACTGTGGCTGAAATTTCTTTACATATTGTACTTGTGGAAATTGGACATGATCTAAGCACACAGGAGACAGAAATGGCCGCTCCAAAGTACTCGAAAAATGAGCCTGAATTAGTCAAAAGTAGACTTTTTTCAGCAGTTATTAAAATATGAAACGAATTTTGCCAGAGTAGGGAATAAAAACCACTGAAAGTACAATGAATGAATTACAAAATATATAAAAAGTAAAAAAAGTTATCAGCACTTTTTTTAAATATTTACCTTTGAAGTCCAGGAAGTGAAAATGACCAAGCGGAGCTAGCATTTTTTTGAGAGGTGCAGATCTTAAGTAAGACCAAGCTGTATACTCTATAACCCAAATTGCACCCATCAATCATACACCAAAATAAAGGGAATTCAGAGTTCTTTTAACAATACCTAAGATATACAAGGTCTTTTTTAAATAGCCAGGACAACCAGTGAGGAAAACCTGGATAATTCTTTTTCTTTAAAAATCTAACCCTATGCAAAGTACGAAACTGGAGAGTGCCACCTCAAAAACTAACCAAAACAATTAAACACCTACGATGATATTGCGATATTAAAGTGCCTGAAATGTTTTTATATGTATTTGCATTCTTTTATAGCATGTCATATATTCAGTGCCATTAGTCAGAAAATATTTGAAATATATATTTTGTATTTTTAGCTTTTAGTAAAATAAAAAATTACCCAGTATGCTTTTCTCCTGAAACACTTCCAGATTTTAATTGCTAAGAACAAAGAAACCCATGGCATTAGAAAAACAAAAACCTGAGAAGTTCGGCATTCAATCCAGGCTGATCAATGGTGGGGATTTAGCCCACACCCTTCTGTTCATGAGTCAAGTGCCTTAACCACTGAGCCTCTACAGCTACCCTGGGTGGGGATCTTGGTTGTTTCCAAGTAATCCCCCCAGAGGGTAAGGACAGACCCAGCAAATTCATGCTGACTGCATAAATTAACTCCACCTGTAGTGCCAAGAAAGTATATATATATACTATATACTTTAAGAACAGGTCAGTAAACAGTTTAGGGCTAGTCCTCAGGGATCAATGCTGATTGAATAAATGACAGCCTTTTCATGCCAAGAAAGTGCATATTGTATTTTCTGCATGTTTTTGGACAGCAAAAAATAGTTACTTTTTTCTGTCCCAAAACATACAAAATATTTAATTCACTGTTCAAAAACAAACAACGAATGAAAAATCCAAGCCCTGGCAACCAAAATCCACACATATGATATTAGGCTATCCCTTAAGTCATACAGCAATCACTTTACATGTAAAATAATAAATGAAAACAGACAGTATTTGCCAAGTTTCATCTCTCTTTTTAATAGGAAACATGAAGCAAAAGAATCTGCATTTGTTTTGATCCTTTGTATATATGTATATGCTCTAAAAAGAAGATGAGTGACACCAACATTAATGGACAATGTAACAATTAAGTGGCCCAAATGTTTCTTTCCACTCCACAGTTTCAATAAATGTATGAATTTGCATTCGAAAGCTATTGTGTCAATTACATGGTGAGTGGTAGCAGAATTATGTCCCTTTTTATCCAATGCTTTTTGCATGTTCATTCATACATGCATACATTTTTCCTGAGTTATTGGTCTTTTCTACTTATACCACTCATTGAAACAAAACATTTCTTTGTGTTTTTCACATGCAGAGAAAGTGTGCATGTTCTTTTCAGTTGCTGTTGGTAGGATTCATTAATATGGAATCTCAGAAAACTGATGAAAATTCTTTTTCATATACAGATATAATTATTAGCAGGAAGCGTATATAGCTTATATGAATATATGTACTAAAATTGGCAATTTGATGTCAATAAAAGTTTGTTCAATCCATGTTCATTGTAAATGAAATTCCACTGTTGTACAATTTGTCATTGAATGTGGAGTGAAAACATGATGATGCTAGAATTGCAGTAACATTGTTATTGCCCTTAGGTCTTAATGATTACATATTCATTTGTATCTCTCTTTGGTAACTTTGTTCTATAAATTTGTATGTACACACTTGGGCAGATGTATTGTGGTCAGTCATGTTGATCCTTCTGTCTGTGCATCCGTCCATTCATCCTTCCTTCCATCCATTGGTCCGTTTTCCTTGTAGCATGCATTTATCTAGATCAGTTTAGTGATAGTACATGTGCACATATATGGTATATGTTTTACAATGTTGAGTAGATGCAGCCCTGAGGATGAGGGAGGGGAAATTTATATATAGTGCAAGCTTATAACCTGAACTTTGTCTACACTGATTAAGAGAAGATGTTTATATTTGGTATGATGTTTCATGAAAATGAGGGCATGACAACAAAGGTTTCAGAACCTGGATGTACCCCAAGAGCAGGTGAGTTGGTTGGTGGGTTATGGGGCAAAAGTAATAATTTCATAGGTAATAAAAATTTTGGATATTTTTTATGGCTGACATGTCGGGGTGTGTTTGTTTGTTTATCTGTAAAGACTGACTAGAAACAGTTCATTATATTTAGAGTGGAACTAGGAAGAGTAATAATGATAGAAAAAGGTTTTAACATCAAGTTTTACATTTGTTTTTTTTTCTTTTCTTTTCTGAAAAGGAGATGGGAGCTTCAAGTGGACCCCACACAAGGTGGAGATAACTCTTTGGGCCTATCAAATTAGTAAAACTCTGGATGATTCTTTTTTCAAAGGACTTAGTTCTCTGAAGAGACCAAATGAGGAGGAAGATGCTACAAGAAAGAAGAAAGTGAAGAGATGAAAGGATAAATCTGTCAAAATATGTTTCATATTTGTAGACTAATGAATACTAGCTATGTTCTAAAAACAATTACAAGTCGAGAGAGACGCCATATGAATCACGTGTATTTTTGTATGTTTATTTTATTTTTTTTTTCATTAAAAATCACTTTGATCAAAGATTTTAAAAAAATACAGATTATAAAATACTTATTTGTATGCACAAGTTCAACTAATGTGTAATGAATGCTTTTACATCTTTGTGTACTTTTATCTTAATGTACAATTGTAATTATGCAGGAGCAAAATACTTTCTCATTCGATTTGGAGAGAAAAAGATAATTATTTTGTATGCAGTATTTTTAGTATGTGTTGAGAAATAAGACAGAAAGGAATTAGAAAAGTATTGCCGTTTTTGTAACAAACATTTTTTAACTTGTGCTATTAAAACCAATATTTTTTTACATAAGAACTAAATATATCCTGGAGAACAGCATGAGGTTTTTAGCTCTACTAGTTGAAGACGAGAAGAATTTACACAATGGCCCTGTGTCTGCCATCCAACCCGGCTTTGCTTTTATGTTATCACTGCTGCTGCTAAACATACTTGGAGGAAAGTCATGAAACTTGTCACACAGTTTCATCCTGAGGTCTAGTTGGTCCCAAATAAAAACAGTACCCCTCAGACTTCCATTATGACTGCTACAGTGGTCATCTTGAAATCTTGTTATTGCTACTCCAGTTGAATGGATTATAATATCAACATGGAATTTTCAATAAAACATGTCTTACAATTTGTTGTTGGTCCTAAGTGAAAAAGATGCCAATATGATCTCCAACGTATCCTCCATCATGAAATTCTTGTTATTGCTACTGCTTCGGAATAGATAGTCTTCAACATGGGGTTTTCTATAAAACACTTATCATATGTGGTTGATCCTCAGTGAAAATGGTGCCAATCTGACCTTCAGATGTGACTGCCATCTTGAAAATCTTGTTATCGCTACTTCTGAATAGATAGACTATTGACATTGGTTTTCACTAGAGAACACTATTTATGATATATAGTTAGTCTTAATGAAAATGGTGCTGATCTGACCTCCAGTATGTAGTTTTTCCTATATGAAAATGATGCAGATCTGACCTCCAACATGTCCTCTATGGTGGACATATTGAAAATCTTGTTATTGCTACTCTTTTTGTTCCCTATTTAGTTTCTGCACAATGACTTAAGTTTTCCACCATCTCCTGTTACAAAACTTGGTAAAAAGCTTGCATTTGGGAAAGAAGGAAATGTCTATTTCAGGCTCAAAAGGTCAAAGGCTTATGTCACAGGAACTTGCAAAGCAGGAAAACTGTTTGTACACAAGAACTTGAGTTGTATACCAGAAACTTTAAAGAAACTTGTAACTTGCTTGCATTTGAGATAAGAAAGATGACTTGATTTGGGGGTCAAAAGATCATGGTTACAGTGACTTGAAGAAAAAAAATGGTTTTTGCATGATATCTTGAATTCTTTATGATCAGACTTAGTGGATGGCTTGCTTTGAGGCAAGGAAGACACCTATTTATTTTGGGATCAAAAGGTCAAAGGTCGAGTTCACAAGGACTGTAAGAAGGACAATTATCACAGAACCACATGCCTCGACTAAACTTTGTAGAACACTTGCATTTGAGACAAAAAAGACCTCTATTGATTTTGGGGTTAAAAGCTCAAAAGTCGAGGTCAGGATGACTCCAAGAAGGAAAACGGTTTGTAGAAAGTAACTCGAGTCTGATGTCACAAACCATGATAAAACTTTGTGGATGACTTGCATTTGAGACAAGAAACGCACCTTTCAATTTTGGGACAATAGATCAAAGGTCAAGGTCACCAAGACTGTAAAGAAGAAAAATGGCTTTCACAAAATAATTCTGTCTATTGCCTTGATGAAATCTTGTGGTTTGCTTGCAAGTATACATATATACCAGGGTTCCTGAATTCACTGTATTTATTGGACATGACTGACAGATCAAAAGACTTTGACTGGCACATACATGTACTGTGAGCAACTGGACATTGATCATAAGATATCTCAGATGTGATTATATCAAATTGTCTTTGATATGTTTCTCTGATAAATTGCCAAAATAAACACTTAATGAAATAAAAATTCAAAGGTGATTAGGTTTACACATTGTTTCTTTGTCTGATAATCAATTACCGACCAAGCTTGTTACAGCCTAACTGCTTGAGGGCCATACTGGACACAGCTAGTTAAACGGGGATAGAGAAGGGCAACTTGATTCTTTAGTGAACAGTAGTGTGGTGAATTTTCAAAGATTGGCTTCACAGTAGAGATATTTGTTTGCTACTACCATCATTTTTGCAAGTGGGGAAAAAAAAACTATAATTGAATGATTGCCTCGGGGTCTATTCTATATACATTACAATAATCATTCCTTTACACCTGGTGCTTTTTAACAATGTGGCAGTGTTGTAGCACATAACAGACAATTTGAACAAAATGCATGTAGCTTAGGGCCTAATTGAGCAGAAAAAAGATACTAGTAACAACAACTAATCTTTATTATCATCCTCCTATATATGTTTGAGGACCTGAGCAATAAAACTATACTGTCAGACTTGACCAGAAATAACAATCAAGTGTTCTGTATTTTTGATGTATTAAGTCTGGTTATTGTTTAAAAAGAAATTGAAACAGTAGAGGGGCATGAAATACTGTTGTTGGGTGAAATTTAATAGTATAGTTTTCTGAAAGAAAAAGTCATTTTATAAATAGTTTGATAGAAAACTAGTGTAGCACAGAAGGATGATACTAAAACTGAAGCAATGGCTAATCTGAAGCCAAAAAGTATTGTTAGTCGTGCTCAGATGTTTTGTATATAGTATTGCACTTTGAGATAGTCCAGTGACATTTCCCCACCTTACTGAGTATTTACCAAATCCCCATATCTAAATAAATAAGGGGACAAAGGTAATGAAAATCGACCAGACAATTTAGTCTATGCACAATGCTGTATTTATTACCTTTTCAGTTGATCTTGTAGAAAACTTAATACATGGAAAACATTAACATTTTTTCACCTGCCACAAATATGACTAGGTTTCGTTATAAAGTGTTTAATCTAGGTTTTGTTATAAACTTTTTAATATCTATCCATCCATTCATTTGTTCATCTCTCAGTCAGAAAATTTTGACTATACAGATCCTCTTGCAGCTTTTGATTGGTCATCATTACTTCCACTTAAAGGTGCATGTAATGGCCAGTACTCGAGATGGTTAAGATTTTCCTCAGGAGTTATGCTGCCGTATGGGTGTGTTTTTTATCTTGTATGAAAGGTTTTACATGCCATTCCTCTCAGTTCTTGATGGGCTGACTTGAAATAGCCATCATCATGATCAACTCTTGCATCATTCAGTCATTTGGTTTTAAAGGTTACCCTTTCCCCCCTTTGACAGAGAGAGAAACATGACATCCTGTGTGTGCGTCTTAGAGCATTAGATCAAAACTTCCAACTTTTTATACCATTACTATCATGACCCACAGATGTGCATATGACTTGGTCATTGAGGGTCGTCAATTTCAATTTAATGAAATTATCATCAAACCTAAGATTATGACACTACATTGTTTAGATGTCAGGAGATAGACAGAAATTGGTGATAGGTAGATGGAATATACCGTATATACTTGCGTATAACCCGGGTCCAAATGCAAAGAACATAGACTCTGATCTGCCGTCGCATAATGCGCCGGCAGATCAGGGTCTATGTTGTTTGTTCTACTGATTAGTCCTTACAAACTGCATAGACCCAGATCTGCCAGCACATATTGCGATGGCAGATCTGGGTCTATACAGTTTGCAGTTGGTATTGGCTTATACACGAGTATATAAGGTATTATTTTTAAATGGAAGAACACAAAATAATTCTATATGCCATGGATGACCCTGCCATTATCATATAATCAAAGGGCAAAGTCAAATGGGCCATTAATTCTGTAAAATTTTGCCTGAAGACTGAAAAGAAAAAAAGAAAGCAAAAAAAGAAACTATGAAAAAAATCAAAACAAAAAATCTTCTTAATATATAGCCTCGTGACACATTTGGTTTAAATACATTAAGTTCTTACAACTATATTGAACAGAAATTGAAAGGCAAAGTTTAAGTAAGAAAGGGACCATAACTACCAAAAATCGACCAGAAATTTGTGAAAACGGAACTCGACATAGTTCTTTTTAATGTAAAACCTTCTTGCAGATTTGATTTGAATCCATGAAGTTCTTCAACAGTCATTAATAAATAAAATTGCAAGGCCAAGTTCCAAGTAAAACTTGGGCTGTAACTGAAATTATTTTCTGGAAAAAGGTGAAATTTGCACTCGAACTTGGTTTTCTTAACGTTAAGGCACTGGACTCGTGACCAGAAGGTTTTGGGTTGAAATTATCTGATCAGCCTCAATCATCATTAATATGTGTGACTCTCACTCATCTGAGATCTTGACAATATAAGCCTACATACCAAATTTGGTCAGAAATATGGCCAATAGAATGCTCACACGCTCAGTCTGATGTAAGATCACTTCAGTAATATGCGTGGATGTTGCTCATGATTAAACTTGGCCGAGGTCTTGATATAAGCCCACCGTATATACTCGCGTATAACCCAATACCAACTGCATAGACCCAGATCTGTCGTTGCATAATGCACCGGCAGATCTGGGTCTATGCAGTTTGTAAGGACTAATCAGTAGAACAAACAACAGAGACCCTGATCTGCCACCGCATGATGTGACGGCAGATCGGGTTATATGTTGTTTGTATTTGGACTTGGCTTATACGCGAGTATAGACGGTAAATACAAAATCTGATCAGAAATGTGGTGTCTACAGTGTTCATAAACTCAGCCAATCAGATGCAAAATCACCTCATTAATGTGCATTGATGTTGTTCATAATCAAACTAATC
This sequence comes from Margaritifera margaritifera, assembly GCA_029931535.1. NCBI lineage: Eukaryota > Metazoa > Mollusca > Bivalvia > Unionida > Margaritiferidae > Margaritifera > Margaritifera margaritifera. The sequence continues at coordinate 551,713 of JAQPZY010001012.1, read as the reverse complement.
CAAGATCTTGATGATACAAGTTTACATTCCAAATCTGGTTAGAATCTGATCAGAAAAATGACCTCTAGAATTTTCAGAAGCTCAGCAAATCAGATGCAAGATCACATCATTAATAGGCATGGAGGTTGCTCATAATCAAATTCGTCCAGGATGCTAATGATCTAAGGTTGCATACAAAATCTGATCAGAAGTGAAGCTTCTGGAGTGTTCACAAAAAGGTGTTTATGTCCTAAGCATGACAAATAAAAGGCTCTGCCATAGGTTCATTCAGCCTGGCAAGAAAAAAATATTACCTTTGCGGTCATATCTGGATATTGGCTTGCCCAGGTTCTGCCCAAATCCAGGTTTTCATAGTAAATTCTGTAGAGTTGGTCAGGGAACCAGACCAGATTTACAGGGGCATTCTTTGATGCTTTAGTCTACCCATGTTGTTCATGCAAAATTCCTACATCATCAAGTATTGCTTTTTTGTTAGAGCATCGTCTGGAAATGTCCAACAAATAAACACATTTAAGGCAGTGGGAACAATCAGCCTCTTAAAAAGTCCAAGTAACTGATACAAAGTATAAAATCAAAGTATTGAGAATACTGATACCTTGGATGGTTCAAGTGATACTGATTTACACGAGATGGAAGAACCCAACTCCACAGATGTTGCTATTCATGGTCCATTTTACTATCATAAACAAACTGCTCTAAATAATCTTTATATTTTTCTAAATCTGTATACATTACTAGATAAATTAATATTTCAAACCTTATTGGACTTAGTATTGGGGTGATTTAATTTTAAAAGCATTTTCTACTATCAGTGGAATATCCAAGTAAGACAACTATCAGGTCGAAGGATCTGTTCTACAGTTGTTATGTACTTCTAAGAGAGGGACTGGTACAAGGTGAAGTTGTTTGCATCGGCAACATGCACAATGGAGAGAATGTTGGCATACCTCTATGCAACTTTCATGTACTGTGACTGAAATTTCTTTACATGTGGTAATTATGGGAAACTGCACTTTCTAAAGCAGACAGGCTGCTCCCATGTGCTCGAAATATGAACTAGTCCAAACTACACTCTTTAGCAGTTATACAAGTAGGGAAAATGAATTTTGCCAGAGTAGACAATACCAGCTTCTGAAAGTGCAATAAATGAACTATAAAATTGTATAAAAAGTTTTAAAAAAAGTTATTGGCCATTTATTTCTTCCCAATTTACCTTTGAAGTCCAGGAAGTAAAAATGACCAAGTGGAGCTAGCAGTATTTTCAGAGGTTCACAGCTGAAGCAAGGCCAAGCTGTACACTCTATAACCCAAATTACACCCAACAATCATACACCAAAATAAAGGAAAATAAACATTATTTTAACAATACCTAAGATATATAGGGCCTTTTTTAAATAACCAGTGTGGAAAATCTGGGAAATTCTTTTTCTTTAAAAATCAAAACCTATGCAAAGTGTGGACCCTAACAAGTTACCTAAAATGTGAGTTACCTCCCTTGACATAAAATTGATCTGAAGCCAGTGGATCTATACTTTCTTCTCAATTTTAGCAAGTCATTAAGTTTGTTACTATTATTAGTAATACAAACTATATTTGGTAAAAGAGAATAGACACTATACTATAGGCATGGAGGGACTGAAATTCCTCCAAACCATAAAGAACAATCACATACTTGGAAAGAAAAGCAGGAAAGGTTTATTATATTGCACTTCATGTAGTGTCAATACGAATATAAAGTTTATGTTGCATTGAGATCTAGCATGAAGTCCATGGGGTTTGGCACTGCAGTGTCTCTAACTTAACTGGAGGTCATTAAGGCTGTTTACTGTACAAACTTTTCAGTTTAAAATACTGTTTCCTTTGCTGCATCTGACCACACTTCTAAACTTTTCAAATGCATGTATCCCAAGTTGATAATAGTAGCATATGACATTTCGTTACACCTTACTGAAACTTGCTTTAACTTCCGGGAAAATATTGGCAGGTATGAGACAGTCGCCTCCATACATACACACAGAGAGTGAATTGTCCAACTACTGGACTACAATACATTACAAATGTTGTTTGTAAAGGAGGTAAATGCAAGAAGTGAAAAAATACTTTATTTAGGTTAAATGCCTGTTTTTCATTTGACCCGTGTCTCGAGTGCGCACAATCTGCTTTTGTAAGGCAACGATTATGAGAGCGAGTCCAATTCATAGCTTTGTACAATGACGTGTCCTCTGGAAGCCAAGTTACCTTTTATGAGGACAGTTTCAACAAAGTTTGTTATCAAAATGCACTTGCAAAAATGGCATGTCCTTACAAAAACACTGTAAAATGAAGTGAATTCCTGCACATAGAAATTAAAATGATATTATTACACCAACAGAATTAGTATCGACAAATATGAAGAAAAGAAACAAATTCAATAACATGTAAATAAAATTTGCAGGGATCTCCAAAGCTGCATGCTGAAGGTTTTTGCTAAAATAATAACTGTAGACAGATGGGTACAGGGCTAGAAATTAGCAGTAGTGCACTAGCCCGAGGCTAGTAAATTTCCTGCTGGACTAGTAGTTTTTGTAATTTAAATAGTCCGATGGCTAGTCAAGTTCTAGTCCAAGTTTCCTTACATTTCTCACCCCATTTTAGATATTTTTACATTTATGTTGGGGTGTGAAGTCAGCACATTGACTATCAACATGTTGGAATTCACTGAAACCGCACAGTGTCGGCATAGGGTAGCCGCTTACTACCAGGCCAAGCAAATTTAAAGGACCTTACATTGAGCCTTACCTGCGTGAAATCAAAAAGGAAGATGATTTATCTTCTCAGAAATTGTGAGTATAATATTCATCATCTCATTAATTCATTGACAGACGAGATGAAACTAGTGTTGATGAAATTTGACCTGGTACTTTCCTTTTTGCATGGTTAGCCACATTACTACCCAAATCTCACTGCCTACACATCGATATCCAAGGTCCAATATAGTCACGTGATATGTACAAAAAAAACTTTCCAATGTTGTTGTACAAAAAAATCGAAAATATTAAATGAAAGTCACGTAATGTAGTGAAAAAAACAAAAAAAAACACAAGTTCGAACATATTTTATACAGAGAACAACTGCCATTAATCACAGCAACATTGGAAAATCCAGATTAATCACACAAAAAGAACATGTCAATGTAATTTTTGTTGGTATCATGCGACTACCATGTTGAGATGTGCTCTCTATGTGATGAATCTGGCTTTTTCCTGGTTGCTGCGACCAGCAAACAGGTTTTTGATCGTTCTCATAACAAATACATGTATGTTGAAAATTATATGTCCATTCATTTTCTTTTATAAATGTTATGCGACTCTCATTTAATAAATTAGAATCTTTTTCACAACAACATTGGAAAGGGGCTTTAGTTCACGTGACTATATTGGACATATAGGCAGTAGGATTTGGGTAGTTGTGTGACTACCAATGCAAAATGGAGACTATCAGGTCAAATGTCGCCAATGTAATAGTTTTGTCTCATCTGTCAACAAATTAAAGACATAATGACATAATCTCACACCCCAACATAAATGCTAAATTATCTAAAATGGGGTGGGAAAGGTAAAAGGAAACTCTGACTAGTAAAGTTCCAGTTGTCACCAGTCAGCATTTTGTGGGAATGACGAGTGAAAATTCAAGACTAGTAAATTTCTGAATCTACTGGTCCTTCTGGCTGCCAAGAAATTTATGCTAAATTCTATGCCCGTGGGTATAGCTTACCATGAACGGATGGAGAAGTATGTACCAAATGAATTAATATAACTGACATTAATAGACGTTATAACTAAATAAAATGGTATAATCAGTAAATGTGCTTACCTAAAACACTGACTTTAGCAAACACACGACAGAAGGAAGGTGCTAACAAACCAATGAAATGTGATATGATACAAAGTGGTAAATGACAAAAACTTTTGAAATTTCACTCTTTCTCTCTCTGAATCTAAATACAACACTTTTAGGCTAAAGCTGATGTCACAAGTGTAAACACATTTAATAAGATCTGTGCTGCTGTTATTCACAAAATTTAGTGAACTAAAATTGGTGCTAGTCTGGGCGTGGATAACTCCAGCACCAACAGTTATTGATTTTGCTTTCCTTAAAAATCCACTGGTGATTTTGCCAGCATTTCCATACTGGGCGTTTTCTAAGTGCCTACAGTTTGGAGACATTCCCTGGTAAATTGAAAAAAAACCCAAGTCTAATTGAACCTGACCGAGGTCTTTAACGTAAAGCATTGAACCAAATTTTGCTTCAATCCATGAAGGTGCCAAAATTTACTGAGTGGAAACTGAAGGGTAAAGATCCAAGTCAAAATGGGGCCATAACACCGTACAATTGTGCCAGAAAACACTGAAAATTGAACTTAACCAATGTCTTCTTAATGTAAAACCTCGTGCCAAATTTGATTTAAATTCAAGTCTGTAAACATGTACCCCCTGGTGGGAAGGCACTTTCAAATTCAACCAACTTGCAACAGAAGCAATTTAGAAACAATTATGATTCACCAACTGGGGTGTTTTTATCGAAAAACATTGCCCCCTACAGAAGTGTATTATTTTACATACTTTCTGGCTAAGGGCTAGTGGGCTGTAGAAGCGAATTTAATTTTGGGTTGGCGACAGAAGCGATTTAAATGACAGCTGACTGGAGGTAACCTATACTGAATTCTTTTACATCATATAATCCACTGCATATTTTTATTTGTATTCATTCTTATTAATCTATCATCTTTTGTTCTTTTCTTTGTTTTTGTCTGTCAGGCATGTATGTTTCTGATACTGTGAAATCAATAATTTTCTTGGTGGCTTATTATTTGTAGATGTCATGGTTGTCATTTAATGCCTACTAATTTAATGTCCATGAATATAGATTTTATGATGGGGATTTCTATTATAATACAGAAATCATGAATTTGTATCCTTACTAAACTGTCATTCATTATGACTATGTGTGCTTATTTCAGTGATTGCCATCTTTTGCATAAATTTCATTGTTTTTAGGCATGCTGCTTCTGATTTGCACGATAGGTAAATCTTCTATTGCTTTAAATATACCATCATATGCCGTGATTTCTTTTTATGCTAATACTTGATTTGTCAGAAAAGAAACAAAAATTAATGCCAGTGGAAGTGATGTCACATTTATTTCTGCCTACTTTTACACTATATAATTTCTTGTAAGAAGTATATTTGTAGTGACCGATATGTCTTACTTTTGTATGCCTTGTTGCCAGACTAATATAAAATAAAAAAAGAAATATAGCATGTCAAACATTGGGGGGGGGGGGGGGGGTATATATATATATATATATATATATGTTTTACTGGAACAGCCCTTATTAAGTCCTTCAAAAGTTATTATGCAAAAAGGAAATTTACCCTAGATGTGACGTGATGGGCAACACCATATGCGTCCTCCATAGATATGGCAGAAGGATAATAAAAAAAAAAACCATACTTTTTTCTTAGCTACTTTTTACTCTTGTTTTTTACATTCTCGATGCAAGAAAAGATATTCAATGATGGTGAAATTCAAGAGTTCATTTAACTTGATAACTGTTGCATTCCTCAAATGTCATACTAGTTGCCACTGCTGTGGATCAGTTTAGCTCCAGTTCTCAGCAGAGCCACCCCAGTCGTTTGTTTTCTGGGTTGTCTGAGCTGACCAGTCGTCAGTTGCTGCTGACCAATCTTCAGTGGCCGGGGGCTGTGCAATGGCAAAGCCACCACCCAGGGCAGGCTGAGTAGGGATGGTTTCTGCTGCCCAGTCACTGACCTCAGGGGCAGGGGCTGGGACTGGTGTGGGCTCGTTCATCCAATCCTGGGTTTCCTCCTTCATTGGTGCCTTTTCTGCAACAGCTCCCTGTTCCTCCTTCTCAGCCTGGCATAAAAACAAACAGTGAAAGTTCAACATTAAACTACATAATTTTCTTGAATAAACAAGAAACAGGTATGGATATTTGTTTGTTCTAAATTACCCCCCCCCCCCCCCATTTTTGTTTTTACTGGTACAGGCACTTGGGCCCCACTTCTGTTAGAAATTGTATTCCCCAGCACACACACAGAATTTTATTTTCTGGAATTTCATGAACATAGAATGCAAATTTTTACAAACAAATTTGTAATTCTGCAAAATCCAGAATGGTTGGGATCTCTGCATCTGGTACACAAGTTTTTTGTGTGGAAACTGTTTTCCTTTTTTTCAGGCTCTTTTAACCTTGAACTGTAACATTTAGAGTCCAAAATTGATAGGTTTCTTTTCTTGCTCCAAATGCAAGCTACCTAAAGTTTGGTAAAATTAGATAGTGGAAAACTAAAGTTGTGCAGAAACCAAATAGGAAAAGGACAGACCAAAGGAAATATGGCTGATGGACAAAATCACAACATGATACATTCTGCCTTATGACAACAAATGCAAATTTATCAAATGGTTGTAACAAGCTGGCAATGCCATGCAAGTCATGTCCACCCTCAAGCTTTTAGTAAATTAGTGTTGTACATGTCAAGATGTATCCACACACCAATTAACATAACTCTGTAGCTAACCGTACTGAAGAAACTGACCACATAAAAAACATTGTGGTTAATCTAGGCAACAGATGCATGTACAGACAGATGCATGGACACGCACAAAGAAAACTAATATGATTACAATGCTGATCTTCCATGATGGCAAATACTGGATGGTTGCATTAAAGTGAAGGATTAAAAGATTTAAAAATATTACTGAAGGAGCCCATTGTTCAGGTGCGGAACATTAGAAAGCATCCTGCCAAAGTATTACATGGCTTGAAGAGTCTGGTAACATGAAAATCACAACATTAAATGTAACAATACAGGGTTTTTATTCAGAAATTATACTGGTGGCAAGAATTCACTGCTTACTTTACAGTTCAATGTAGTCTTATTAATAGATTGTTTTTTAAAGTAGCTGGCATATGACAAGTAGGATGTTCAATCTCAAGCATCACAGCTCTGAATGAAAAACAGAATTCATGTCTCACCTCCTCTGGATCTCTGTAGAAATACAGATCCACCATGACATCCCATGGGTGCTCACGGCTAATGGTACCACGCAGGCGAAGCACCTCCCGTGCCAGCATCCACCACATAAGACCAATGGACTGGGTTCCCTGCAATCAACAGTGCATACCAATTTAAATGTAATGTATATACCATAAATATGGCTTTTAAAAAAAAGTATATAAAATGACACACACCATCCATAAAATTCAAGCAATTGGAATATTTAATTAATACCAGTGCCTCACTACACCACCACCAACCCAAATGTATTTAATTCTGGAATAACACTAAAGGTGGGTTAGACAAATGTAACAGTACAAGACTTGTATTTATCACCAAATTCAAGCAATCAAAAAAGGTTGAACACTAAAAAGATCACCCTTTCAAATGCATAAACGAATCCAAGTATAACTATCCAATACATTTTAGTCAGTGTGATATGACATGAATGCCACCAAAAAAACATGATGCAATTGAAGGGGAAAATTTCCAAACCAGGTCACAATTCTGTAAAATTTTGCCAAAAATAGTATACATGTGAACTTTACCTAGGTCTTGATAATGTAACGCTTTCATACCACATTTAGTTTGAATCCATGAAGTTCCTGAGCAGAAATGAAGCTGCAATTGAAGGACAACAAGTTTCAGGTCAACACAGGCCACAACTCCATAAAATTTTGTTGGAAAAGGGCGAAAATAAAACCTGACATAGGTCTTCCTAATGTAAAGCCTCATACCAAATTTGGTTCGAATGCATTAAGTCCTTCTAAGGTTATTGACAGAAAACGAACTTTTGATGCAAATGAAGGAGAAAGTGACCAGTCAAACAGGGGCTATAACTCCATAATTTTTGGGGAAAAGGTCGAAATCAAACTTGACCTATATCTTCTCAATGAAAAGCCTCTTACCAAATTTAGTTTGAATCCATGAACTCGTTCAAAAATTATTGAGCAGAAATTACATTCTCATGCAAGTTCCAAGTCAATGCCAACCCCTGAGCATGCCTATCAGGATTCATAGTGTCAATTTTGCAGAAACTAGGCAGCCTGTCCATAATAGACAACACATTTGTTGAAAGTAACAAACCTATACAATCATGTTGCATTTTCCTACAAGCCTAAAAAGTAAGAAACAATGAAGATCCAATGATAATAAATGGTGAGGATTAATCCAATTCCAGAACTTTAAATTCCTTCAACATTTTTGCCAAAACAATAATCATAAACACAAGTCCTCGCAAATTATCTGCATCTTTCTTTTCCCTTCATCTCTACTGCTTTTTTTCATCTATTAGTCTAATCAACTAGTTTGTTGTTAGGTTCATACTGTTGTTTATATTGAAAAAGCAAATTCTAGGTACTAGTCTATCATGTTGGTGCTGAAGTACTTTTGTTTTTACCTGTGTCCAAGTAGAAAACTCTTGTTCAAAATGTTGTCCCATACAATTTTTGTTTTCCCACAAGCTCTGCCCACTGCATAATTTTTTATCTAATGGAAAAGTTAACCTCATACTGTGTAGAGTGACTCAATATTAACAATTAACAATGAACCTGTGCAGGTAAAGTCTGCCAAGCTATTAGCCATTGGTGATTTGTGAACAATCGAGTTCTATTGCCTGATTTTATTCCATGAATAGACATGAAAATTATATACAAGCTGGTTAGAGATATGAAAGTTTCACAGTGTATAGGATTACATAAACCCTGTTGTGCCCATTTAGCAACTGCTGAATCCAGACTAAATGAACCCAAATTCATCAGGAGCAGCAGACAGTCCCTCTAGGCAAAACATGCATGTTTATAAATAAAAAGTGAACTGGATCTGGTTTTGTTGTGCATAAAGCATTGCTTATGCAATTGTTTAAGCATAGCTCATACACAGCAATAGGTGACCCACTTACTACCATTCCCATGTAAAATAGTCGGCATTAATATGGATGAGCTTATATTATTACATCATGCATCAACCAATCAAAACCTTTCTCGTTGTGTGTCCTTGTTCAACAATTCTTTGTTTGGCATAGTGAGAGTGACGGCACATTATATTTATATTGACCACCACCATCCCCGCTGCAACACCTACAGCATACCTGCCAACCCCAAGAGATATATGAGCGTAATCTAAGTGGCAAAAAAAGCATAATATAAGCATAAAAAGTGTAATCTGTATATATCATAATTACAATAAACTGTATGAAAAAGGTCTTTATATTTGCAACAAACCTGGAAAATCCATGTGGATCAGTACCAGAATACAAACACCAAACATATTGACAAATTATATATAAAACATGCACTTTAACAAGTCTACATGTTTAACATTCTGCTGATTGATCATAAAGTCAACTCCACAAATCCTGCAACGAGCATGACAATATGCTCAACCGGAGTGCTGTATTACATCACTCTGATATTCTTTTTTTTTTAAACCTGTAAAGCACTATTGATTTGTTTGTCCTTTTTCTGATCTGACGTGTTTTAAAGTTAAATAGGTGCCTCTCCTCTAACATTTAACATCCATGTGTCACATCCATAAAGCCTGTTTCACTTAACATCTTGTGACATTTTTATTGGTCTGCTAACCAATTCTCTTATACTAGTCCTTCTGGCTACAAAGAAACTTATGTCAAAGAAACTTATGTCAAATTCTACAACTGTAGTCCTTCAAATACTTCATGTGGACTATTGTTAGGTATACCATACACTCATTAATACAAAATCTGGAGTTTAGGATCAATGCATAGAATTCTCATAACTGTTGGAAATAAATCAAATACCACAGTAGGCAAGTTTCTCTTAGTGTACAATCTGCACTGAACTTGTTCTGCACTCGATAGATGTGGTGGAGCACATTTCGGCAGTAGTAAATTGTTTTAACACTGCTCCGCAAGTGATGTAACTTCTGCTTTCATGGCAAACTTGGCAATATTGGTTACTACCAAGACATGAATTTTTTTCTCAAGGTGTCAGTTTCAAATTTATGAAGTCAGTATGCATGTACTTTATTATTACACCGATTCCATCATAGTTAGATTAAATAACTTGTGAAAACTAAGGTCAAATGATACAACTTTTGGTAATGGGAGTAGTGGGCAATCAATAAAGGACTGTGGGACTAGTTGTGTTCACAAGATTGTCCGACACGTGGAATAGAGGTTGAACATTAGGAATCCTATATACTCATGCCTCTATAGAGACAGGGGTATCATGATACAAAAGCCTAGACTTTTCCTTGATGGCCATGAAAATTAATAGGTTTTGCATCTGGATTTATTGAAAGACTGGAAAAAAAGAAAGAATCTGACCCAAGCTAAGCTTTATATCATGTACAGCTGGCATGCAAAGTCAACACTAGCTTAAATCAGCATCCCCTGATGATGGTTTCGATCTTACCTTGTTGTTACAGGGGATGGAGATGTCCACATATCTGAGTGGGGAGTCTGTGTTGCATAAGGCAATGACGGGAATGTTGACATAGGAGGCTTCAGTCAGAGGCTGGTGGTCAGTGCGGGGATCAGTCACCACCAACAGCCGTGGTTCACGGAAAGCAGCCTAATAGGATACGAGACAGAATAATGAATGTATAAATACAAACCAGTTTCAACATAATCATAATCATATCACTCTAGGTAGGTTTAAGATATATTTAATTTCAAAACTAGGTCCACTGAAAAGTGATATAAAGGAATATTTTGGCAATTATATATTGATGTAAAATATACAGAGTGGATCCAGTTACTTAATGTGTGCACTGCTACATATCAGAGTTCATTGTACACTATTTACATTTAACCCTGTTCTACTGTTGGAGAATCAGGCTCTGCATTACAACACTGAAAGCAAGGCGCCTATATAAAACATTTCTGCAAATTTTACATACAATACATACAATGTACCCTGGCAATCCAGCTCAGCTTCTGACAAAAGCAAAGACTATGCCACATGGTACAAATCCCACCTTAATATTTAATGAACTCGACAGTGGCATTTTAAACTAGTAAAACTTTGTGAAACAAGATGTTTCACAAATAAATTTTACCAGAAGAGGTAAAAGAAAATCCATCATGTGGTAGCCCAAAACAACTTAAAATTAAAGCTGGGCATGCGAATAACTCAAAATTCAAGCTGGGCAAGCAAAGGACTTAAAACCCAGTTTTTGATGGCAATGGTTTAAAAATAAGTGATATCTGCCATGATGTAAAATCAGCTAGCAGATTCCATGATTTGACGTCCCCTGCTTTTCAATGGCCTCATCAATATCAAGCTGCCTATAAAATTTTGTTGAAATCTAATAATAATTAAGGGAGGTTGTAGGGAGTTATTGTGTGGAAACAACAATGGTTGGGACTGAAATTCTTGTGCAATAACTTCACTAAATGATGAAACAGAATCATGACAATCAAACTCAGTCAGATCCCAAGCTGCATACCAAATCAGGACGAAATCCAAAAACAAATTAAGGCAGTAACTGTGTGGATATAAAGGTGGGTGGGTCTGACAATCTTGGGTTATACATCCAATAAACAATGAAACAGAATGCTGACAATCAAACTCAAGGAAGGTCTCCTCAATATCAAGCCGCATACCAAATTTGGTTCAAATCTAATAATAATCAAGGGACTAGTGTAAAAATGAAATTGGGCGAGTCTGACAATTAAAGGATATAACTTGCCTAAACAAGGATGTCCTACAATTGAACTTGGTCACGGTATGATCACTATCTAGGTGTATACCAAATTTGATTAAAATTCAATAATAATTAAGGGAGTTATTCTACAGAAACAAAAGTGTGTGGGTCTGACAATCAAGGGAAATAACCCACTAAAAATGATGCAGATCGCTGAAAAATGATTTTGTGCAAGGTCTAATCAATATTAAGTGACATATCATATTTGGGTCAAATCTAATAAAAAGGCCAGGGACTGTACGTCAAGCCCATGATTAAAGCACTGCTGTGAAACATTTGACCTTGACCCAAGGTCAAAAGATTGAGTGTGTATGTCGCAAAATTAATTGTCTTAGCTTCATAATGATTCACCCGTTTATTAAGAAAATCCATCTATGAGGTTAAGTTACGGAAACATAAGCAAATGAAAATACTTTAACAGAAACCTTAATCCAAATTTTCTACAACTATAACACTGACCTGAAGGTCATAGGGACAAGTGAGCATGTCACATAATGAATGGTATTAAATTCATATTATTTATCCCACGTATGAAGAATATCCATCAAGGTGTTTAGAAAATGTAAGTTAATGAAGCGAGTACTGTGAATGGCACATAATACACCCATACTATGTTTAATAGTTCTCTATGTCGACAATTGAAATTTCTGTGAAAAAAACACATTTCTTCTAGTGACATTGACCTTTGACCTTCTGACCCAAAAATCAAAAGGCTTCTTAATTACACCAACTGCAAGCCATTCACAAAGTTTGGTCCAGGTATGTGATACACATTTTTATTCTTTCACTCAGTCACCTTGATCTTTCAGCTTGTCATCCCCAAAATGTATAGGGTTCTTCCTTACCCCAAATACAAGCCATAAACAAAATTTGTTAACCTTACATGATGGGGAACTCTAGTAATTGTGCAGAAACCATTTTTCTTCTCTCAGTCACATTGACCTTGACCTTCAAATCAATATGTTTCTTCCGTACCCCAGGTGTAAGCCATCCTCAATGTTTGTTCTCGATCTGTGACAAAACTAATACTTTACTGGACCTTTTGACCCCAAAATCAACAGGTTTCTTTTTATACCCCAACAGCAAGTCATCCACAAAGTCTGACAACTGTATATGGCAGACATTAGTCATTGTGCAGAAACCATTTTCTTCTTTCAGTCAGTGACCTAGACCTTTTACCCTCAGAATCAATATGCTCCTTCCCCACCTAAAGTACAAGCCAAAGATTGGTTCAGATCTATGTTACAGCACTATGTTACTGTGTGGGAACCATTTTTCTTCTTTCAGTCACACTGACTATGTGAAAAAGGTCTATTTGTACGCAGAAACTTGGCAATAGAGCTGAAACGAATGCCAAATTTTCCTATTCAAATATCTGTGGCATGTATTCAGACAGAATTTGAATATTCATGTATGTTATTAAAGCTATCATATTATCTTTGTGTCTTTCTTCATTTATTGGTCTCTGTTGGTATTCATTGAACCCCAGCCCCCTTATGCCACACTGGACTGCAAACGTGGAATCTAAACATCTAATTAAATGAAATTTTGGGGGACTAAAGTAAATTTCAAATTGGATTCAAATTGAGAATAAAATGAATGTAGGTGCCGTTTTCCTGATTATCCACAAACTCGGTATGACCAAATTGTTTGGCGAGTGCTGAAGCTGGAATATAGGTTTAAAAAAAAGACAGCAACTCTCAATTACTTGCCGAGTTAAATGCAGGGGCTATTTAAAAATAAATTATATAAGAAATAATATTTTCACAATGAAAATCACACATATCGACTTTTAATGTAGCTTGACCAGGGTGTGAAATACTGAAGACAATTCACGCATACAGTTTATGACTCAATTATTTCTTAATTTTAAATTGTAAAGAATCCATTTTAGACTGAATAACAGGATTTTAAACATTTAATACAATACTGCTAAAATTCCCAATTAAGTTACTTTGCTGAAAGGATTTGTCGACTTTGATATGACCATGTTCTATACCAAGTCTTTTAAGATATGCATTGACTAGGCCACTTTCAATTCTGATTGGTTATGTGGGTTGATATTAATCTATTCCAGCCCTGGGTAATAACTACCAATCAGAACTGAAAATAGCTTATTCACTGCATGATGAACCAAAGTGTATAACTAAAAATTGGATCCGAGTATACAAGACATGAAGCAACAGCAAAAAAGTGGCCATTAAATTATCAGTAAAGTACTTAAATTGTACATGGGGAAAAAAGTTTGGAATATCCCCTTTACATTGATACAAGTTATGAGTGATGGTATAAGAACATTAGCATGGAATCGGTGAGGGGTCAAATTTTGAACCATGCGAGTCAGTAACCTTGTGCTGATTGGGAACAGTGGACCAACATAAAACAAGTGCCTGTGGTCAGCACAGTTGACTGCAGTCTGGTTTTATGCGTCACTACACACTAGGTAAACAATACCATATTTGTATTAAAAAATTTGTGAAAAAAATGTTCGGTCATTTGTTTCAGCTCTACTTGGCAAAGCCCAAATCCTGCCCACAAATGATAACACCACCAATATATATTATAGCTAATATTCTAATATTCCACATCTGCATTTCATGAATTCTGCATCTACAATGAAATTCCAAACCAACTCTCAACTACTGCAGTGTCTGCTTAAAGCCTTCTTCGATAGTCTGTTGCAGAGATGCTGCCAGAAATTTTCTTAAGAGGGGGAGGTCCCCCACACCTACATCTAGAGGGGGGGGGGGGGAATTATGGGGTTATGGGGGGGGGGGGGAGGGGGGACAATGCCGAATGATAGCTGATGGGTGACAATATTATTTTAAGGTATATGCATACCTAATTTAAAGCAAGCATTTAATGATTTTTTATCACTTCTTTGATATCAAATATATAAGGTATCTGCATACCTAATTCAATTTGCTGAGCTGGTAAATATTCTTCTCGGTTTCTTATCACTCCACTTCTTCAAAGCCTTTGGAAACTGAAAATCGTTTATATGACCCCCTTGTATCTGAATAGTCATCAGTTTATTCACAGTTTCTGATGTTAACCTATTCCTTAGAGCAGTGTGAATTCTGTTTTGTGAACTAAATCCCCTCTCACAATCTGCTGTTTGTAATGTGAGAACCACTGCTAATTTGGCCAATTTAAACAAATTTGGGAACTGGTCTTCATGATATTCGAACATAATTTTCCACAACTCGATCAGTTGTCCCTGGGATATTTCTGTTGTAGGATCACATTTTTTGCAAGGCTGTATTCAGCCAAGGTTGCAGCACCATCAACGAGAGCTTTACTGGTTACATTACCAATTTTGTTGTCCTCTCCAAAATGTTGCATTAGAGTCTCCATTTCAGTTAGGCCATGATCAGCAACCTCTTCTTTAGAAAGAAATGACAGATTTTTTAGTCCCAAAGCTGCAAAACTTGTGGCTATTGTTATATGTTCTGCTGGAAATCTTCTTTTCATCTGATCTACAAGCTTATCACAAAAATCTTTCTTGCCCTGATTAATTTCTTTGCTTACTTCCTTCTGGTCCTTTTCTGTTTCACCTTCTTTTGTTCCAAGCTTAACACCCTTTATAGAAGCACATTTACCTGCAGGGTCCATCTTAAGTTCAATTCAAAAACAGTCTGATAATGGCTTTTCCCTTCCTTAGCTCTCTGGGCAGCAGTATAAAACCCATTCAAAACAGGTTTCACTGCAGAAACATCCAGTTGCTGTTTCTGAAATGTCATCCTAACAGATGACAACGATGGTTTAATGTCCATCAGAAAATAAAGCATGGCAACAAACTTATAGTGCGTACGATTCTCATACATATATGCACATGTTTTGCTGTCCTTTTTGTGTTTTTCAAAGTAGCAGACCAGAGGCTTCCATGAATGGTACACTGCATATAATGCACTGTAGAATGCCATCCAATGAATTTCATGTACTTCTTTCATAGAATATTCATCAGAGTCCAATACATTTTGAATTTGTTTTAGCTCAGCTGTCCTTGAAGATGACTTTTTAAAATATCTGAATAATTCCTTCAAAACATTTTGAAAGGTTTCATTTAAGAAAGCTACCTCATCTGCAGTCTTGGAAGAATATAGGTTTAACCTATGTGCCATACAGTGTACGGAAACAAGATGGAGATTCTTTTCTTTGAACCGAGTTGCAACACCTGTTTTTTTGCCAGTCATAATGGAGGCACCATCACTACCAAACCCTAAAATCTTATTGAAAGAAACACCTATTTACTTCAAAAAATTCTCCAGTTCAGTGAAGAGAACATCTGCTGTCACATGTACCTCATTCACATGCAAGTTTCCAAGAAAAATGGTTAGTACATTTAAATCATCACTAACCACTTTTGCATATACAACAAGCTTTTTATTAACAGAAATGTCAGTGCTTTCATCTATCATAACACTGATAAATTCACTAGACTGCATTTTCTTATCAAGATCTGCTGTGATTAAATCTGCAAAAGTGTCGATGAATTCTTCCCCTGTGCTGCAAGATTCATAGTGTGCATTATCCCCTGACCTTAAAGACTGGAATGCTTCACATCCATTCAATTTCTGCAACTCAATCAAACTAGAATATTTTGCAATTGGCAGGCTATCATAGGCAATGTAATATGCTGTTCGCATGGCTTAAATGATAGCATCTCTTTTTTCCGCCATGTTTGAAACTGCATTTACTGCTGCAGACTGGAATTCTTTCTGCATTACACTTTCCCTAAGTGCTTGGACATGATCTGCCGATTCCATATGCTTTGTCAAAGTTGATGTTTGAAAATTTTTGCAATCATTTTCAGTAGTAAATGGATTATCTTTCTTATATTCTTGACACAAAACACATGACATCCCTCCTTTTGGTTCTTTCCTTAACCAGTTGTAGGTACTCAACCACTTATCTTGGAATTTTGGTTCCTTTTTTCTCTTTTTCTCGGCCTCCGGTTCCTCTTCCACGTGCCCTGTGGACGTTTCGACATTCATGAAACTCGATGCTTCTTAAGCTCTATAAATTTCAGTTATGGCTGATCAATGGATCAATTTGTTATACCCCTCTAGGAGAAAATTAAATCGGAACCCCTGGAGTGTTTCTGCAAAAACTGCAGATCTCAATCATACAGATGCTTGTATTCAAACACTAAATCTACCTCAGTATAGCCTGATTGAGATCACTGGTAAAATGGATCACCAAAATTAAATTTGAAAAACGTTCATTTTAATTTTTGTATTTAAAAAAAAAAAAAAACACAAATTGGGTACATATAAAAATTGCGGGAACCGCAGGTAACTTGCGTGACTCCCCCCCCCATTGATTTTTAGAAGTTGCGTGACTAGCGATCGTTGTTGCGAGAAACCCGCGGCCTGGCAGCATATCTGCTCTTGCCTATGCAGTGTACCTATAATTTCTCAATAGCTCTGAAATATTTATTTTCCTTTATATTTACCTGGATCTGGTTGGTGAAAGTACCAGGTGTAAACCTGCCAGCAATGGGTGTTGCACCAGTGGCAGTGGCAAACTTGAGGACAGCTCTCTGGCCATATGGACGAGCAGAGATCACACAGACATCAGCAGGGTTCTCAATGGCGGCAATTGCACGGGCAGCAAGCAAGAGTTTCTCCCAGGTCTTTTTTAGGTTGATAATATAGACACCTGTGTAATATGCATTATAAACTTAGAATTAGTAAAACAACATTTCTTTAGGTTCAGTACAAAATGGTTTTGTTTTGATGCTTTACATCACAGCAACACTTGAAGGCTGTTGAGGCAAGTAGACAGCTTTGGCCAAGGACACACCACGATAGTTAATCTGGGCTGATCTGGTATTGGAAATAGAACCCTTATCCTTCTGGTCATGAGTTAAATGCCTTAACCACTCTGCCAAATGGATAATCCAACATACAAAAAGGGATGCAAAATTTAATGATGTCAAAAAATTCTGCCAGAAAGGAAACCATTTTGAAATTATGAAATACTTCTAGAATATCAGCATGTGAGTGACAAGTCCAGAGCGCATTATCAAAGCACTGCTGTAAAATGTATGACCTTGACCCAAGATCAAAAGGTTGAGTGAGCATGTGACAGAATCAATTATCTAAGTTTCATAATCATTCACCCAGAGCATGAAGAAAATCCATACAGGGCTTTAGCAAATATAAACAAAGGAAAAAATTTAACCAAAACTTGTACACTTCTACAAGTGTGACCTTGACCCAGTATTGCACCTTGGATTCGCTTGGGCTATGGATTTCATCATTTTTGCAATAAATATTCACTTTTCCAGTATTACATACACTGAATCAGTTGTTGTTGAGTCAGACTATATGGTCTTGATAAAATTTCCTTGTCCACAAGTATAATTATGTCCAGATCTGTGCACAGTTTTTATAAGCGGACAAGAAAATTGTAGCAACCTTGCTGTAGTCTGACTCCACAATGTAGAGGTCAACTTAACTCATTAACCCCTGAGCCAAACAGCTAGGTATTCCCCTACAGCATACTTGCAGAGGGATCACCTAGAGCAGTGTTAGCCTTACCAGTAGCTGTATCCCTGAGACTCACTGACAGTACTTGACTTGCTGATTTTTACAGAGGGGGCTACATGAAATAAATTAGTTATTTTTTGCTTTGTATTCCTTCAATTAAGCTAAAGTTTGGCACAGCTGTTCTCAATAAAATTATGTAGATAATGGTATAAATTTCATGCAGCATGCAGAAATAAAACTCATCCATAAAGGCAAAAAAAAATTAATTTACTTACCAATTTGCTTCTTTTGTCATTAAAAATCCATTAAATCCATTGTGAATTCACACTGAATAATTAAAACCTTCAACACATGAAATAATTCACAGAAATTCCATTTGTCATCTCTCTTACAAACTTTAACCTCGTGTGAAAACTGCATATTTCCTCACACATTACTTACCTTTCTTCCTTAGAATTCTCCACTAAAGGTTTAAAAACTACTGAAACACTTTGAACAAACTCTGAATTATGTACACTCGTGCTAACTAAATTCATTTTCCCAAACACAAGCAAGTCTTTATTTACCGATTCTTCAAAATATCTACAAGATATGGTTTAATCCACACATAAATGAATATATCTCCATCAGAGTCTGTCCGGTATGTGTCTACTTCCAGTGGCTGATTCTTGTCATTTTGCATCATTTTCAAATCTAAATAACTCCACTATTTCTGGCGGAATCGAAATCAAATTTTTTCCCCTTTGTTCTGCCATGTTTCCTCTATTTATGTAAGCTTAAATTTGATTGGTTAAACTGCCTGTATAATTAGAAAATAGTCTGGAATCAACCAATGGTTTGCGCCGCTTTAACTCGTCGTTCGGGATTCAAGCAAGGTAAACTGCGCCGAGTTATAGTGGCACTCGGGAGATGGATGCAAAGTGCGACGACTTATTGTGGCGGCAGGGGTTAATGAGTTAACAAGAATTTTCCATTGGCCAGTTCACATGGAAATCAACTGGCCCACCCAATCAAATAAAAATAATTTCATCAACAACTTCAGAAAATTTAACTGGCCATATGAACCTGTGGCTGTCAATATTAACTGGCCCTACTTAAAACCCACAGGTCATGGACTAGTGGGCTAGCAGATCAATTGACCCCAGCAATGACCGAGTCAAGGCATTTAATGCTGAAAGCATACCTGCCAATCCCTACAGAGGTATAAGCTTAACCCAAGTGTCAAAAAAGCGTAATCTGAGCATAAAAAGCGTAATCTATATATTACATGCCATAATTATAATAAACTGTATGAAAAATGTACATTTAGTTTTGCTACTAACCTGGATCTACAGCAGGTTAAAATTCTTGTCAAAAATGGGCAAAATCCTTGTGGATTAGTACCAGAATACAAACACAAAACATACTGACAAATTATATATACACAACACTCACTGTAACTTGTCTACATGTCTAACTTTCGCCAAGTGATCATAAAGTCAACTCTACAAATTCTGCAATGATTTATTACCATTTGCTCAACCTGAGTGCTGTATTACCCCTCTCATATTCTTCTTTCTAAATTTGTAAAGCACTATTGATTTGCCTTTTTCTGATCCAACACGTTTTAAAGTTTAAAAAGATCCCTCTTCTCTAACATTTTTCAGTCATATCACCTCTGAGAGTGACATCAATAAAGCCTGTTTCACTTAATATCTGCCACCATTTTTTAAGTATAGACTGGTCCACTAAGAAATTCTGTGTATTAATATAATTAATCTGTGAGACGAGTTTTCAAATTGAAGAAACCCATCTGTTTTCTTGGAAATGTGTTATATACACCTGCTATAAATAGAAAATAAAAAAAGTAAATGGAAATCTATGACAAATGTACTCTTACGCAGGAGTCTTTATTTTTTTATTATAGAATATTCTCACATTTATATGATGTGTGGGATTGAAGAGATGCTAATAAAAATGACAAACACAACTTTTAATTGCTTTATTTTTATTTTTTTTAATGTACCAAAAAAGTGTAATCCATATACAGGCGAGTGTAAGACGTAATTAGGTGAAAAAAAGCGTAAAGATTATGCCAAAAGCGTAATGGTTGGCAGGTATGTGAAAGATGAATGTTTTTGGCAGATATTAACTCTTTAACTTCGACTGACGTGTATATCCGCTGCATAAATGTGTCTTGGCTCCCCAGTGACTGATAAATCCGCTTGTAAACAAAGCACTACTACTCCCAGTGACTGATATATCCGCTTGCTGGTTATGCTCCCTGTACCCCGGTGACGGACAGATCCGCACTGTATGTTCATGTTACAATTGGTCTTATTGGTCAATAATTGGAAGTAAAAGGACATTCAACCAATCAAAATAGCGTTAACAAGTGATTGTTCTTACTAAATCCGGGGATTTTTTTTACAATTTTGTACCACGTGTTAGTTAATACATGTGTTTGTAGTTGACAGTGGAAACAATGGCTTTTGCTTACGCTAGCGATTGAGAATCAGAATTTTTAGGTTTTTCCGAGGACGAACTTGACAATATTGAATTAAGAAGTGTTGGTAGTGACATTGAAATATCTTCTTTGTCAAGTCGGTCCGAAATTGAGACAGAATCTGATGAAGAAGACAGCGAAGTGTGGACAAGAGAGCCACGTGCTCCAAAAGTCAGTGTTTACCGAAAGTGTCAGCCCAACTTTCGTTAGATGAGGGGAAGAAAGAAATAGACAAACAGTGCAATGTCTGTCTGTGTATAAAGCAGAACTGATTCTATAAATACCATGCAGAACTTAAGAAGTAGAACATAGTGACTAGTTAAACATTTTTTAGTAATTACATGTATATATTTGACCAATATCTTTGTATAAAAGATCGACATAAATTTTAGTGTTTACAAATAGTGTTTTGTTTTCTATTCATGGATTTTATACCATTCTTGTGGATGTCAGCAGGATAAAAGAAAACAGACGTAAGGTAGTTATAGCTTTTATATATGCATGGTTTTTAGTCTCTAAATCAGTGTAATATACAGAAAATAACTAAAACAATTAAACCATATCCCCAAGTCATCAGCTAAAAAGTTGTCATTTGGCTGCAGCAGCATCAGGCTCTGGTAGTCAGCCCCCAAATCAGCTGCAGTAGTGACTCCAGCAGCTAGGCAGAGTAGTGAGCCACTACAGTAGCATTAGTAGTTAAGGAGTTAATAAATCAATGACAAGAATGCCTGTGATAATGATATGTGTTTTAATTTTGTGAATTAACCCTTTTGCAGCGGGATACGACTCCAGTCGTACTTTACCTTTGCCAGTGGGATACGACTCAGGTCGTATGTTCACTCTATTCCAATACCAACTTTACAGAAACTTATTTTTAACTGTATAAAACGTCATCAAGTTACGTGTACTCTTTTGAAAAGAAGATAATAAAGGTAGAAGGTACACATAACATTACCAGATTGTGTTTAAAATAGAGTTTTAACGTGCGGAGATAAAAAATGACAGTCGTATTATGAAGAGGGAAGTGAAGACAGTTATGTGCTTGCTGAATTGGTTGAAAATAAAGACCATTTCGTGTGGAAAATTGACATTCTAGGCAGTGGGAATCGCCGTCTTTACTTCTTCAAAATGAACGGAGCTGATGATAACTGGTTATTTGAAATTTGATTTCAAACATGACTTTTAATGTGTGGAGATCAACATGGCGGACAGCGCTGAAACAGCAAGTTACGGCAGTGATGTGGATGCCGATTTTGATGAAAATATAGATAATTTTGTGGGGAAAATTTATGTTTTAGGCAGTGCAGATCGTGAGCTTGACTTTGATGAAATGAACGGAGATGATGATAGCTGGTTAGTAGAAAATTTGATTTCAAAACTGAATTTTAACGCGTTTAATTCAAAATGGCAGACAGTACTGAAGCGACCATGATGTTGATACAAATTTTTAATGAAAATATAGACAATTTTTGTGGGGGAAATTTATATTTTAGGCAGTGGGGATTGTGATCTTGGTTGCATCAAATGAACTGAGCAGATGATAAATAGTTAATTGGTATTTTTGACTTGGATATTGACGATGATGAAGACGTGGATGCTTTTCAAACTAACTGGACATTTTGAGAACTTCACTTCTCATAAAGTTTGCACATATACCGATGTTGGGTGTGAGCATAATATTATGAAATTTTACTGCATCCCTTGAAATGGACCAAAATACACCCAACATAACTGATATTATTATATTAAAATTTATTGTGGAATAAAAACACTGAAGAACCAAAATATAAAGCTTTGTCGATTTACCATTAAGGATTATTCTGTTTGTTCTCCAATTCTCATGCGAGTAAATTTAATAAAATTGTAATAACTTTTGATATTCTTGATGGATTCGTATTATTTTGTCACTTTCTTAAATGGCATAAAATTCCCCTCATTTCACACATTAACATATAGGAGGTAAAATGAATATTGCAGATTGGAAAATTGTATTGAAAGCAAGTTATTTTAAAAAAATATATGACCTTAAGGAAAATTTTATGCTTTTCAAAATGGCACACAACATTTGAAATTTTTTTTTAGAAAATTGTCCTGTAAAGCCAGATTGACCAACGTAACTGCATTCTCTCATGCTGCTACACCACTGACTGAAAAAATTTCCAGTTCTACACAACTGCCGGTCTGATTGGGCTTCAGTATGAAAAGGGTTAAGAAGAAACAGAGAACTATATTTGCAACCCTTGTTTTAAAAATGATCCCCCTTTTGATCTTGTAGGGGCCATATGGCCCCAATTTTTCCATTTCTGGAACGAATACTGAGAAACAGATGTGCATGAAAATATTTTACCCAAAACCATAATGCACATTTTCTATGACTAAGATCTTGACTCCAAGGTAAAAGAGACAAGCGAACATGTCATAGAATGGATCGTCTTAGCCCCATTATGATTTATGCCAAGAATCATGAGAACCTATCAAGGGATTTAGGAAATATAATAAAATGAACAATTTTAACCAAAACCTTAACAAACTGTTGACAACGACAAGGACACCAGAAAAGTGACTGCTATGTCTCGTTTCCCACTTGCGTGAAAAAAAAACTGGAAAAAAAACTTTTCTCTCACGATATTCTGACATTATTTTACTACAGTGATATAATTTCAAGGGACTGTGGTTAGCCTATTCCTCGAAGTAGTGTGAATTTTGTTTCATGAACTGAATCCTTTTCACAATCGGCTTTTTATAAAAGCAGAACTGCTGCAATTATGGCACGTCTGAATAGATTCAGGAACTGGTTTTCAGGATATATATCCAAAACACAATTTGTCACAATATTCATGCATGTTGTTCCATGGATATTTCTGCTGATGTATCAGATTTTATGCAAGGCCTAAACCGTAGGCGTAGGAAACAACATCATCCCGATTATTTCTGTATCACCAATTTTTGCGCCATGTTCAGTTAGCAGCAAACCATCCGATATTTTATCCTCCCTAGTTTCATCCTTAACAAATGATGCTTCTGTCTCGCTGACTTTCCTAAATAAATCAGTTATCGTTTGTTTTAACATGACACACTGCTGGTGCGCTTCAGACATTTCAGTACTGGCTGATCTATGGATCAATTTATTATACCCCTCCAGGAAACAATTCAATCAGAATACCTCCATAGTTTCTGCAATACTTCAACAGATCTCCATCATACCGGTGCTTGTATTCAAACAACATTCTCCATGGATACAAGATTAATTTAGATCATGGCGAAAAGGCACAAAAGATGTTCTGATCAACCTAATTAAAAAAAAAAAATTAAAACATTGCGCATTGGGTACGAGAGTTTGCAGGTACCACAGGTAATCTTTCCCCCATTGGGTTTTATAAGTTGCGTGACTCTCGATCATTTTTGCAAGAAACCCGCGATCCCGTGGTCTGGCAGCATATCTGCACATGTTTAATTATATAAGGCACATAACCAGCATATATTCACATAACTGTCATATATTCAATAAAGAATGATCATAATCTAGGTTAAAATTCTGAATAAAGATCGACTAAGACCATCATTGATCCATTTTAGTTTTTTGTTTCAATGAACTAATTATCATCCACTCATTTCATTTCATTTCAATGTAGTCAAGATCGCAATCCCCACTGCCTAAAATATCAATTTCCACCACAAAATTGTATATATATTCATTAAAATTGCCATCTACAACAGTCGTCAATCACTTGCCACTTCAGTTCTGTCTGCCATTTGATGTTGGCACATTAAAATTCAGTTCTATTAACCAGTTATCATCATCTCTGTTAATTTTGTCGAAAAGTCAAGATCACTATCTGCACTTCGTAAAACATCAGTTTTCCTCACAAAATTGTCTATATTTTCATCAAAATCGACACCCACATCACTTCCATTATTTGCTGCTTCAGTGATGTCTGCCATGTTAATCTCTGCACGTTAAAACTCCCGTTTTAAAATCAAATTTTCAAATAACCTGTCATCATCATCTCCGTTCATTTTGATGAAGTAAACAAGGATTTACAAATTTTATAAAAGTCAGCTTGCCCAGGGCAACCGGACTGAAAAATTTAACTTGCCCTTGGGAAATTTGAGCCTGCCCCAACCATAATATCCCAACACGAGTGAAAAGATAGGATACAATAAAATATGGGATATTTTAAGGAAATGTTTATTTTAACTTTTGTTTTCTTTTTATCTTTGTTGGCACCTTAAGTAGAAAAGGATTTGGAAATAGCTAGATTTTTAAGTAAGAGAGAGAGAGCAAGATGTTTAGGTAAAAGACCTTGAACTGAACATTTAAACAACCAATAACAGATATGTGTTAACTTAATTTTAATCATGTTTTAATATATAACATTTTTCTTTATCTACTTTTCCATTTAAGTTCAAATGATCATGCAGATTTAAGTATCCATCCTGAAAAAAAAAACAAGGTAAAAATCAATCCATTATTAACATATTCCATAACTATCAATGATTTCACTCCCTGCTTTGTTTCTGGGGCGTGTCGTGTCCACTCATGTCTGCCTCAGCTTACCATATTAGTAATTATCACCTAGACTTCTTTAAATCGGCGAAACACTTAGACAAGCCGACTTTTGAGAATTATTCGAGAACACGTTTTTATCCATATAATTATCAGGTAAACAACATATCATAAACACCGCTCGTGGGTGCTTCATTTTCCTAACATCAATCACGATTTTAACAAAATCCTCCTGGTGGTTAATCATCAGAGACGAGTACCTTTTAATTCCAAACACACCCGTCAAAGAAAACTCACGAGTTATATTATTAACAATCAACACCTACTCACCTTAAAAATGGTGAAAAGCATCAAAACAATCTTTGACAAGCCAATTGTTTAGAGTCGGCAAGCTGAGCTGACAAACTTCCCAAAGCTAACTTTGGACATAAAAGTCGACGAATCCATGATACATACAAATATTACAATTAAAATGTAACTTGTAAGTTAAATATAAATATTTTATTCCTTATTTGTCAAAAAATGCTTTAAATAGTAAATATTCACATTATCATGTCTGTGCGAGAAAATGCGAGACTGACCTTGACTACACGATGGAACGACATACTATAGATGGATAAAAGAAAATGTGGACAGTTACGTGAAAGAAGAATGCGCAGGGCTGAGCAAATTTTTTTTTTATCCACTTGTCCAGGACAAGTAGTTTCAGAAAATTCACTTGTCCCACCTTACTTTTCACTTGTCCCAAAACGGTAATCACTTGCCGAGATTTGATGAGATGTATGTACTTAATCCATAGAAAGAACAAACGAAATAATATACAACATAATTATTTCTTAAAAGAATTTAATTTTTTAAAAACATTGGTTGATATACATTTGGCTACTTCAGGTACATGTACTGTAGGACCCCGCTATAACACGCTTTGTTATAGCACGAATTCGGATATAACACAATCGTGGCATGGCTCCTGAAATTTCATCTATTTTTTCGTACATGGGAAAAATAAATTTTCTTCAAAGTACGAAAAATAATGTGTAAAAAATTAATTATCATTTTGGGGAAGAGATCGTGTATGAATTCGGATATAATACGATCGTGGTATGGCTACCAAACTTTTACAATAATTTTGCATTGTATTCTTGAAGAAAAAGTGTCTTATGATTGCATCTTTCTTTATATGAATAAGGATGCTGAACATTTCTATATGTGAATGTTCATTTCAAATGTGTCAGTCAACCACTGCACTTTGATCTTAGTTTATTTTTGAAAGATGTCAGCTCATTTTAAAGCTGACAAGTGTTAATCTTATTATTACTGATACATGAACAATAAAGTCATTAAGTCTTCTTTGTGTTTGTCTTCAATACATTCTGTGTACAATCGTTGCTCAAACAATAGCCGACATATGTTTGCTCATTCAACTGCATACACAGCCAAGCACCAAACAATGCAGTGGTTGATAAAAGATTCGCACCTTAATTTATAAATCAATTAATTTAAGTCACTGACAATCATCAAAGTCAATCTCAAAGCTAAAGGTTGTTCAAACCATGCGGCAATGATTTATAAAACATTTTTAAAAAACGAAAGCCGCCAACGCGCACACGTGACTTGGCGGTGTTGTTAGACAATCGCCACCCAATCAGTTGACCAGTGAATAAATATTGTACATTCCCTATAAAAATGACCCCATTGTTGATTAACAATTATTCTTGCTGCAGTCGTTCACACAAATAGGTGTCAGAGTTTTAATTAGTAGTTATTTACAATGGATAACAGTACACGGAAAAGTAAAGCTTTTACTTTTAAAGAGAAGCTTGAAGCCATGGACAGGATTAAGTCTGGTGTTTCCACAAGTCAGATTTAAATCCCAAGTGATATTTCCCAAGTTATCTGCCAGTGCACGTGGGCCAATAAGCCTTTGGCTTGTAAAAGCACTCATTTTGTTTTCAAGTTGTTTTCCCACGTGACAACCCTTTGATCAAGCCGCGAGTTTGATACTTGTTCAGTGCCAAGTAACAGGGGGTGGTTATTTGAACTCCCTGTGATCTTGCCGCACAATTGACAAGTGTCCAGTTGCATGCTTTAATATATTTCTGACTTTATGATCAAAGTGTTACTTGCAGAGCCCAAGCTCAGTCTCTGCATAAGCACCCGCATACGACAGTAAAGCTGAAGAATAGGAGTCGGACGTGATTTACGATGACTAGACGACTATTTTCAATGACTAGACGACAATGTAGAATTTAAGAACTTTATCAGACAATGATATTATACTTCTGTGTGCATATTTTCGATGCAATTATTATGGACTCACTCCTACGCATGCCATGAGATCGGTTGGTGAGTACACGTGTTGATCCTTTAACTATTCATGCTATACAATAGACATGGACATATAAATGTACCAATGCATGGTTCTCTGAATAAAGTAAAATATTATATGTGCAATCTGTTTTCACTGCATGTGTATTTCTTGTTTAATATGCATTGATTTAAGATGGTAACTGTGCCAGCTAAATGACTTGGTTTTGTCTAGGTTGGTTATAGCACGGTTCGGGACATAGCACGATCTTGTTTTGTGGACCCCGACCATCGTGTTATAGCTGCTGGATTTGAAAAAATGTCCATGTACATGTCTGCCACCTGCACCAGCACTAAGCCAGCAGTTGTTAGCTGTGTCTGGGTTAAAGTTCGCAAACTCTGGTCCATTTGGTGAAATGTTCATTAGATTTTTTAAACTCTCATGGTTTAAGGAAGTCTCACACTCAGTAGCATGTCTTACGTTTTATCCCTCCACTTTCACAAGAATTTTCCTTCCTCAAATCGACCTTATTACCGTCCTTGCGAAAATAATTTAGCAAACTCATTTTATCCACATAGTAAATATCAGCTTGCTTGACAAGTACTTCTAAAGTGATCATAACAAACATTTTCTCTTTTAAATATGAACAGAAACAGCTGACTTATTAGCGCAATTCTTTCGCATCGAACTCAATATCGGATGTGAACATTGAAAAAATCATTAGTCATTTAATCAGTTCATAAAGGAAACCAACACTGATGTCGGTAAAGTACCTTTTATTAATTGAATTACGTTGGCTTGCTGGATTAAAATCAGAGTAAGCCGCTCGTGAGAATCTGGTTGGAGTAAAAACAGTGCAACAAAGCCACTTAAAACACTACTAATTAATTATACCGGCTTTGTTTTGTTTGACGTGTTTTCTTTTGCCGATAATTTGGTCACTTAGCCCAATGTGCAGTCAAGCGGTAACAGAAAATGCACATTATGCAATAGTTATCACTGACCACCTGTAGGTGTTATACAGGATGTAAATGTATACATGGAGAGGGGTAGAATAAAGTATTCAGAACGCCCGGAAGGCATGAATGGCCAAATAAAGGTAGATATAGTTATCAAAGCACGAAAATAAGGACTTGCCCAACATTTTTAAAACAGGAAAAAAGCACTCGTCCCAGACTAGCGACTTGGAAAATTTTACTTGCCTGACTTTGAAAATTAATAGTCCGGGACGTCGGGGTATGGAATTTGCTCAGCCCTGATGCGGTACATGTAAACACTAAATAAAGGTGCTGATATACATACTGTGGTGAGATGGCAGGGTATAAATCTTGCAGAACATAAAGCATTACGAATGTATTTGACCCACACCACTGACGTGAAATAAAGTTTCTTGCATCTCTCTTTCTCTCAATTTTTTTTGACTTGTCAATGGGCAAGTGGCTTGCAAACTTCAGCTTGCCTGAGCCGAATTTCAGCTTATCCCAGGAGTTGGGCAAGTGGATTTGTAAATCCCTGGTAAAGATAACGCTCCTCACTGCCTAAATGTAATTTTTCCACACAAAACTGTCTGTATTTTCAACGAATTCAGCAAGCACAAAACTGCCATCTCTTGCCGCTTTATTGGTAACCGCCATTTTTTAAAGATCTCCGCACATTAAAAGTCTATTTTTAAATTAACTGTGTACTTTCTACCTTTATTTCCTTCTTTTCAAAGGAGTACACGTAAAATGATGACGTATTACACAGTTAAATGCACACTTCCAAGAAGTGGTAGACGGAATGTAGTGAACACAACCGGAATGGCAAAGGTAAAGTACGACTGGAGTCGTATCCCGGTGGAAAAGGGTTAATAAGTTAGGTATTTATATTTTCAAGGCAAATAAACATAATTACTAGTGACTTTCGACAATTTTAATGCAGTAATGCATAAACTGACAATAGTAAACTAGAGCACAAAAGGGAGAAGTTACTGTTAATATCGGCAAGATATCCTGCTAATGCTCAAATTCTTGTCATCATCTGATCTACATATACATATTTGAATTACCGTATTTGCCGGCCTATAAGTCGATACTTTTTTACCTGGAAGTCTGGGCTTCGTCTTATACTCCGAATCAACTTATATATGGATTATGTCATTGAAATTGCTTTACAGTATGTTAACGTAATTTTTCGTACGTGAAAATCGTTGCATACAATGTACCAATAAATAATACCTATAAATAATACATGTACAGACCATCTTAATCATTTTCCCCAATTAATCTGGAATAGCATAGTGATACCATTAATATTCATGAAACCGGAAGTTACTAGCGAAAGTGACGAAGCCAAGGTGTTGATCTGGCTTCGTCTTATACTCCGCATCGACTTATATATGGATGAAGGATTGAAAATTGACGAAATTAGCGAATTCGACTTATACTCTGCATCGACTTATAGGCCGGCAAATACGGTAGGTAGAAATGATAAGAAAACAGGAAAATGCAATATATCGACTTTTCAAACAAATTATATTAATCTATAACATTTCCATCTAATAATTCATAATGATAGTCCCTTAACCATGAAGTCGTTTTTTAAAAATATTTTATTATTTTAAACAACGTTACGAGTGATAAAATGCGCCAATTTTGTGTCCCAACTTTTATGGGTCATAAAAAATTACTTTTGAAAATAACCAAGGGTGTCCCAAGACTTACCGTCATTACGGGAAAACGAGTTCAATATTTTACTTTTGCAGCTCATTTCATCACCAAAAGTGATTTAACAATTATACTTGGTTAGTAACCCTAACATTGCAATGTGAACAAATACCAGGCCCCATTTGGAGGCTGAAACTGGGAGTGGTGGTGGACCAGTGTTAAAAAAAAACTGACGTCAAGATGCCCTGGGACCAATACAATTTGAGATTCTCTTTACCTATAACAAATAGGCAGTCCACTGACTGTTGCCTCGTGCGAGTGACTGCAGTATTATGTAACACAGGTTCACCTGGTGGATTTTAAAGTGTTTTACCCTTCAATGAAAATGGACAAAAATGAAAAGAAAACGAAGTAACTCTGACTTTTCATAACTCAAAAACAGAGATGCCAACATGTGTGAAGGTAAAACGGAGTTGGGGGGGGGGGGGGCGGTGGGGGTCTAGGAAGCAATGCCTGTTTGTGGGGGAAAAGCACAAAAAGGTTCTCATTTTCCATCTTGTTGTAGATAGACTCTCCTTAACAGAAAATTGATGTGATATCTTGTAGATAAACCATTCAACTGATGGTGCTGAAATTCATAGTAATAATTACTTTTAGAATTTAAAAAGGAGAATTTCCAATTGCAAGTGACTAGCTAGACTAGACTTTCCTCCATTTGCTGGACTGGTGTCACTTGTACAGACCTTTCGAAATGTGTAATCAGGTCCTGAAAATTTCATTTTTGACTTGGTGTTCCAGGACCAGTCAGATCCTACACTATCCAGGTCCACAAGCCAATCATTGCTTCAGCAACATAGCCTGACATGCAATTGTTTACTACAGTGCATAGAACATTAACGAAAGACAGGACAATTTTACAAAATTAATGCAAACTAAAAATTCAGTCATCTACATACTTTGTTACTCATTCAAGCACAAATTATTTACTTAAGTGTTTTTATCAATTTATTTATTTATTCAATTAGCACAAATATCGAAAAATGATATATTTACACTTACCATGATTCATGATTTTCAGAAATCTGCTCAGCATCCAAGCTTTTCTTTCATACGTTATAATGAAAATCTGAACCTTTGCAGCAAAAAGTTAACTTAAGTAGCCTTACATTGTATTTTTCCCAACATTTATAATATCCAGTGGTCAAGTAGGAACAGGAATCTGCACACTTTTCACCTCTCGTTACAGGAAGAAACAGATAAACAGTACCCAGTTTATTTTTATCGTGGTTGGCATCGTTTTCTGACCTGGTACATTTGCCATCCTGGAGTAAAATAGGTACTGCATTACCGTACATACTCGCATACAAGCCAATACCAACTGCAAACTGCATAGACCCAGATCTGTCGTCACATAATGCACAGGCAAATCTGGGTCTATGTAGTTTGTAAAGGACTAATCAGTAGAACAAACAACATAGATCCTGATCTGCTGGCGCATTATGCAATGGCAGATCAGGGTCTATGTTGTTTGCATTTGGACTCGGCTTATACACAAGTACATACGGTAGTTGTTGCAAACAAATTGTCTGTGCTTAATATTGGTCTGCTGATAATCAACACTTAAACAAACTCATCTAGAACATCCAGTTAGCCCCCCCCCTCCCCCGGAGTTGATGCTTGGTTTCAGCCGAGGCTAAGGAAAGACAAACATCTGATTGAGAAAGATCAAGCCTAGACTAGTGCTTCATGTAGTGGTCACTGAATTTGTCTATTTCCAGTACAATTATAACACAATTGTTTCACTTTTGAATGATCAACTTCCACTAGCAACAGTGCACTTCTAAGGCTCTTTATGAAACAGCACAATGCGCTCTGAAAGGTCCGATGGGCTAGCGCTGGCAATATACAGCAGGTTGACAGTAAAAGAAATCAGTCCTGTACCTCAGACCACCGTTAAGTTGAAGGCCCTGGTCAAGTTCTCTGTGTCGTGACATGGAGAACATCCACATTATCTCTAAGTATTTAGAATACTAAAGACTTGGCAGGTTTAAGTGATACTAATTTACATAATACTAAAGACTTGGCAGGTTTAAGTGATACTAATTTACATAAGATCTGATGAAAGAACATAACTCCATACAGATTGCTATTCATGATCCTTTTTTACTATTATACACATACTGCTCTAAATATTCTTTTTAATATTTTTCTAAATTTTCTTTTCTTTATATGTCATCAGAGAATTTATATTAACATTTGAAAACATTACTTAAGAAATTATTGCAGTAATTACCTTTTAAAAGCATCTTATTCCTGCTGATTGGGAGTCAAAATACAGTGGTGTTTAATCAGACTTCATTTTCTCATGTGACTCAAAGTATATAGACTGGTACTCCATTTTTCTTTACTGTATCTAACAGTTACAAGAATGAAGTAAGCACATGTACCAGTTACCAGATACGGAGCTGGTGACTGCAAGTTTTCTAACCTTGGAAAATGTTAACCACTTATAACAATGATGATAATTTGGAGCATGGATTCCAAGTTAAAACTTGGAGAAACTCTGCCGAGATCGCAGATGCTGGCATCTCTGCAAAAAGTACATAACAAATTTATCACAGATTTTGAATTTATTAAGTGTTTCAATAAACTGTAAGAGGCCACAATGGCTTTGATTGATTTAGCTGCATTCCATCATACAGGACTCCAATCATGGAATTATTACAAAGGTACATGTACTCAACAAATAGAAAATCTTGGCTTGTACAGCTCTCTTACCATCTGGTTTTCTCTTGAACACATACTGTTCCATTTGGTGGTCCACATTTGTGGCTCCCAAGTGAGTTCCACAAGCCAAGAACTTTGTTACATCCTCTTCCTTGAGGGCAAGCATGTCTACAACTCCGGACATCTTAAGTTGATCTTTGAGTTACGGCGACCAACCTTTCACAAAACAGAAATTACAGGAAATAAATAAACATGCTAATTTCAGAATAAACAAAGATACAACAAACATACTCTAAGTGCACACCAATTATAGCAGCAATGTCTGTATTTTTGCTCTTACATTTCTTGCTGAAATTCACACAATCTCTTCGAATTCCATAAAAAGAACCTTTCAAACATTTTCTGTGATAACATAGCCATTCATGCTGTATTGACATCAAGACAGATTAGTGCTACAGAGACAGGGACAGACCAATTAGTGAAGCTGTCTGTTCTCACAGGAACTAGCTACTTTCATATATTGCATCACTATAAAATCTTTAAAAAAAATACCTTAAAGTCATCACTTCGAGGTGAAATCAGGTCTTTACTGAGATTTTTAGCCTATGGTTATTGCCAATTTAGCTGCATTTGTTTGCTTTTTGCACAATTTTGTTCAACAATTCGCATATTTGGAAATTCCCCTATATAATGAAGCAATTAAGAAATCTTAAAATTCCACAAGAATATATCAACGGAAACTCGATGTTACTGAAAATTTTTGAAATGGCTAATTCAGGCAAGTCAAATAGAATGTGTAGATTTCAATCAGTTCTAAACTTGTGAAAAATACAGACATTGCTACTTTAAAACAAGTTTAACTGTTTTGTAACAAGACAAATTTAATAAGCTTTATTTTTTTACATCAAAACCGGACTTTAAACACCAATTCTGAAGGATTTACCCCATTAATTATTCCTCTACAACCATTTTAGGTCAGCCACGTTGTTTACATCGAAAGTATGCTTCCTTTTTTTTAATAATACATTCTTTTCATGTGAAAATGCAACTTCACAATACTCAGTTGATGAATCATAAACATCACATTGGAGAAACCACTGACGATATATTGAAGAAATAACAGCGCACATGCTTTACAATAGCTTGAATACTTTAGCTTCAGTTTACATGGTAATCCGAAGAAATAGGTGGATGCAGATCTAACCGATATAACATGCTAAATCATTTACTGGTGTTTAACTCGTAAGCTTCTTGTACGGAAAGTGCAAAGGTAAATGGCTATTGTAATGTTACAAGTACCAACATATTGTGAGAGTAATTTCAAACCAATAATGCTGCATACCTTCAACAATTCGGCAATTAAATTAGGAGCATTGCAAAGCAATACAAGACAGCTGCTTTAGGTTGGTTAGGCTCATGCTCCGGTTTTTATCCAAACATCCCATAATTTCTTCCTCAAATGTACATTTTTGAATGGCTTTGAAACATTCTGAATCAATGCAAGACTGGGGTGTCCTATTCTTACTTCCTGTCACAATTGAGCTGAATATGTCCACAATAGTTCGATTGGACAAAATATAAAAAAGCATATACAGTAGTCCCCCTCTTCAATGGCCCCCCGCTTTATACGGCCACAATCCCTTGGCACTGACGAGTTTGTGTTCAAAAGCACCCCTCAAGGACGGCCACCCCTCTAACGTGACCAGCGGCCAGCATTTTTGTGCAAAAACGGTCAAATTTACCCCTCGCGAGCGGCCACATGATGGTTGTTTACAGATTAAAATCTCGATAATATTTTTTAATTTCTCAATTCAACACATTGACATTTTGTTCCAACATGCCAAAAAAATAATTTTAATCCTTACAAAGGGGTAAGTAATCAGATTATCCTTACTGCCATGTGTTCCTTAGATGTTAGCTTTTGTCACTTTGATAATTACTGGCTATTATTACCACCGATAATTATCAAGATGACAAAAGCTAACCGCTGAGAAGCACAGCATTGTTCAGCTCAAGTCAGCGCGACATCCGGTCGCCAGATAGTAAAATGGTATGTTAGCCTTTCTGGCTTCACTCTAATAGATAATGAAATGTACATAACCGGGTACCAGACTGGAGAAGAAAAAAAAGTCGATCACGTGACAGACTCACTTCCGTTGTAAACACTGTGCCTCACGCGAAATTGCCCACGAAGGAATTAGTTGTCGCAAAATAGCGTCGGACATTCTCAGTTTAGAACGAAAAGTGATAGCAATTAAATTAAACGAAAAGAGGGAGAATCTTTTGATAAATACTGAGAAATTTTACGTCAGAAAGATTCAAATAAACATCGTCAATATACATTCAACTGCATTGAGTGGGAAGATGGAATCGACGGACGTACAGGGATAGTTACAACCAAATGTTTGTGCCCATAATTTACCGAAAATGTGGTTTTGCACCACGATTCATGATTATTCATATTTTTTTAAAATAACATTGATATTAGTTTTATCATATCGAGTCTTTAACCAGATAAAATTCCTGTGATTTTTAAATGAAAATATTAAATATATAAAAATTAGTTACATCTTTTATACTTTATATGTAGTTATTACTCACAACTGTGTGATCCCCCTCTAGAAAGGCCACCCGTCTTATAAGGCCATTTTCTTGCTGCAGAAGGGGTGGCCTTATAAGAGGGGGACCACTGTAGTCATTTTAGAAATGCAAAATCGTGCTGGTCACCGTGGAAATCAAATTCAATGTTTTTAAGGGAATACAATATCATAATCATGATCCAGACTGGTACTTGTGAATTTATATTAGCCAATTAAAAATGTGCAGACATATTCAGATTGATTGTGACTGAAAGTACAAGTGAAACATTTCGGTCTTGCATAGATTCTGCGGTTTCAAAACGATTTTGCACCCTTAAAATGGAACATCGCAATTAAAGCCACAACCGGATGGACATAAAGTGCACCACAATACATTCTGATGGCATTTACTCAATAAAAATGCAAGCAGACAGCCAGATTTTATAACCACTCAACCCCGCAAAGTGTCTTCCCTTGTGGTTAATTATATCATGGTGTCATGTGTTTTTGCTGATCATGTGTTTTCACAGGTCATATTTTTTAATTACCAGCAACCTCACTATATTTTTAAGTCACTCAGTAGAAATTAAAAAGTTCAGTGCCTTTAACACTCATCTGCAAATTCTGAGACAAAATAATGGAATTTTGACTAATAAGTAACTGAAATAATCTACCTATATCCCTAGACTTACTGAATTACAAAAATAAAAAATGTTCAGGAGCCTATATGCACTTGTTATTATTTAGAACAAGTCCAGTCACTACAATCTCTTGCTTGCCTGTCTGCTCCAGTTCTGGCAGATGGCAGAGGTCACATGATCGAGCTGTTTATACTGGTGAAAAAAAGTTAAGCAACATTAGTGCTGGTCCTTGTCAATTTAGTTTTTTAGGGTACCAATTAATATGTTGAGGTCCTTAAATGGGGAGATTGTTTCATTTGCCCTTTCTTTTCAAAAAGTTCTGATCAAATTTCAGTCCGTTGCAAAACTCTAAAAATAACAAAATTTGAACAGATTTAACTGTAAATAACTTTATCAATTTAGTAGAATAAAAACGTACAAAATGTTATATTCAATGATTGGAGACTGTGCAACATTCTTACCACTGTATGCTGGGTGATTCTCGTGCATATTAACTAAATTCTGTGATAAAAAATGCAGGATACAATGTGACCAGCAAAAACAGAGGACTCGTTTCATATGAAACCCAATGCGAGTACCCTCCATTTTTCCACTTAGATTACGTTTACCGGTAGCATAAAACTTTCTTTCTCAAGCCGAATGTAGTACACATAGTATGGTAACCATTAATTGAATATGAAATGAAAATCTGGCCAATTTAGGAAATTGGTATGCTAGTTTTTACTCTGGGTGAAAACACGATGCTGGGATATCAGATAATATATATATATATATATATATATATATAAATATAAATAAAGACATAATCTACAAATCCTAGTCGTACAATCAAAAATGTTGACCATGATATGCATGATGGGGGGGGGGGGGGGGGGGGGGGGGGAGAGAGAGAGAGAGAGAGAGGGGATGTTTACTTCCTGAACAAGCGGTGCCATGTAGAACTGGAAATTTTTTCAGTCAGTGGTGTATCAGCATAAGAGAATACAGTGACATTGGTCAGTATGGCTTTACAGGACAATTTTTAAAAAATAATATTTCAACATTATATACCAGTGTAAAAAACATGAAATTCTCACCAAATTTATATATTTAAAATTTTCAGATTTACAAAATTCATTGCAAGGTAAAGATAAGAAAAGTAAAAGTTCTAAAATTTTCTTTAAACTAAATTTCAATGCAAAATTTTTCTATTTGAAATAATCATTTTACCTCCAATATGTAAGCTCATGAAATGTGGGGAATTGTATGTGGTTTAAGATGGTGGAAAAATTAAAAAAATCAATGACGAATATCAAAAGTTATTAAAATTTTATTACATTTACTCGCATGAGAATTGGAGGGCCTGCAGCAGACACAGATCCTTAGTGGAAAGTTGACAAAACTGCTCATTTTGTTCAGTATTTTCATTCCATAATATATTAAAGAGTAAAAAATACCATTGTTCTGTTATCTTTGTTCACTTCCAGGATTGAAGTAAAATTTCATATGTACACATTTATACTATTAAAATTTATTGGTTTGCAAACTACAAGTTCCTTCACATATAGAATTAAAAAATGTGTACAAGGTAGGTAGTTCCCGTCACTTTGCAAACACAATTGGTACCGTTTTACAAATGATTTGCTCCGACAATGTGGTATGTCAAACAGCCAAAGTGCAGAGGTAAATTACATTGCACACAACTAAACTAGGATGTTCCTGCCATCTGACCTTGCCCTGCTTTTGCTCTATACTATACACATACTTTGTGCTATTTGTACATCTTCACAACATCATGGCGAGCAGTAGGTCTCACATCACTTACAACTGGGGGTCTGACATCAGCAATCGGATTTGCAGTTAAATCTTCAACAAAGTTCTGAAAGGCTGCATACTCTTCATTGATTAGGTCAGCATTGGAATCCTTCGCAATAACATATGCGTTGTATGCACTTGCCATCAGAAGGTACAAAAATAAACGTCTCCACCATTTTTTGGATCTCAGTTGAATCATGTAGTATCCTTGCATCTGGTCACAAATATCTACACCCCTCACGTGTCTGATAATCCTCAAGAATTTTGGCAACTCTCACAGGTTCTTTCCGACCATTACCGGATCTACGATCGACAGAAATACGGAGGTAGGATCATCCAAGTTTGACAGCACTAAGACAGGCTTTGTTTCCATTCACAGACAACATGACAATTCATCCTTCTGTGCAACACAGAACTCGTGTTTTTGCAGTGTAATGTGTTTCATCAAACGTTTTGCAGAAAGACCTTTACAATTAAACTGAAATGTTCCACATGCATTTATACCTCTCATGTGCAGTTCAGTAAAAAAGTTGAGGCTTTATACAAATTATCCATAAAGACCCTAATGTTCTGGTGTTTTACGTGCCCCAATAATTCAGTAACCACTGTGTGCACATCCCTTTCCTGTATTGTCCTCCTCCGTTCCCATGTCCTATGACCACCTGAAATCTGCGCATGTAACCTGTGGTACTTTCAAAAATGGAACAACCCTTGATTCCCACTTTATGAGCTTTGCTGGTAAATATTGTCTGAATGAAAGTCTCCCCCCTGAATTTCACCTTACTTCCATCAACAGTAACTTCTCCATAGAGCATATACAGTGACATGAACTTCCCATTCATATAATTTAGTAACCAATGTATTTTCAGGAGTTTGTCAGGTTTTGGTATTGGTGCAACTTCATTATTCTGCAGATGCTGGTAATGCCATACTTCACTGAAATTATTCCTGGACATGATACTACTTTAATTTGTCTTAAACATCATTTTCTTTTGTCTCCAATAGTCACTCCAACATGGAAGATGTATAACACCCATGCAAAAACACAAACCAAAAAATGCCTTCATTGTTGGAA
The DNA here is from genome assembly GCA_029931535.1 of Margaritifera margaritifera. Lineage (NCBI taxonomy): Eukaryota > Metazoa > Mollusca > Bivalvia > Unionida > Margaritiferidae > Margaritifera > Margaritifera margaritifera. The sequence continues at coordinate 512,708 of JAQPZY010001012.1, read as the reverse complement.
CATCGACTGGTGTCCATTTTGGTGCAGAGGTGGGTACTGCGCTCTTGCCGTGTGTAATGGTTGGTTTCTGTGACAAGATGTCAAAACTCTTCATCCCGTAAGAAATCAAAATAATGACATGGTAATGCATTGGCTGGGTGCTGAATCACTGCCCCTACGACCTCTGTATACGGGCGAACATTACGAGCAGTAAAGTTCTCAGCTGTCCAATTTGCTTGAAAACATTTGAAGTCTTCATCATTGTCAATGTCTTGAGTTACAAAACCCAACTAACCAGGTATCATCCGCGGAATTTACTTCAACGAAATCAAGATCACTGCTGTCTAAAATGTCAATTTCTCCCACAAAATTGTCTATATTTGCTTCAAACTCAGCATTTAAGTCACTGCCATCGCTTGCCTCTTCAGTAATGAGCACCATTTTGATCTTCGCACTGTAAACCTTGGTTTTGAAATTTAATTTTCAGTTTCTTTTTAATTTTAAAACTCATGATCACTTGTTGACATAGCAATTGCGTACCTTCTACCTTTATTTCCTTCTTTGCAAAAGTATACATGTAAAATAATGACACATTACACAGTTAAATCAACACACCTGCAGAATATAGTGATAAGACTGGAATCATATCCCGCTGGAAAAGGTAAAGTATAACTGGAATCGTATCCCATCAAAAAAAAGGTTAAATGGCAATTATTCACTCTATTTGGATCCTCGTACATCCATATTCCTTTGGAAGGTCATTATTTACACTGCACGAAAAATACGGCAAAATCAATGAAAAAGTACTTGGACATTTTTGGATGAAGTCAACCTAAAGGCGTGATCCAGTACAAACCGGACTGAATGTTGTGCGCTGTGATGTCACAATGAAACCTGCGCATGTTGAAAAAAATTCGTACTACCCTGTTATTTTTTATGATAGACCCAAACGTCCTCTCTTCTTGACCCAATTTAGTACCTGGCCACTGCTGTAAAGGTCCATAGTGATCAGTAATTTTCGTCTGGAAGTTTTTGTTGTTGTTACAATTAAAGTGTAGAGCATTCAACAATCGGGATTGAATAGACTTTGCTTAAACTACATTAGTATTAAATTTTAGAACAATATTCGACTAAATGCGCCTACATGACCACATCGACATGCACTTTAATCTGTGCAAGTATCAAAATTGGCTGCTAACTATTCTTGAAAATTTGGTCTCTAATTCCTATGTTCACTGACCTCGCAACGAGCTACACGGCACCGCTTGTTCAGGCAGTAAGACATCGACCCCCTCCCTCTCATACATGACAGGGTCGACCTCTTGTATATTTTAGTACAAGCCCGTGAACATAATTGCTTAGATCTGCCGATTCATCAAATGAAAACTAAAATGTAAATATGAATTATACACACAATTTTCCTCAAAGATGCCAAAAACTGTCTCCTGTGTAGATGAAAACCAACTTAAGTCTGCGCGCAGAACTTAAAATATTACGAATATACGTAACACCCTTGCAAGGATTAAAGTTTTTATCAAATAATCTCAATAACTGATAGCAACGTAGACATATTTGCTTAATAAAATGGATAGAATAATATAGAAAGGACGTTAGAATGAAAATAAACAGTCTTTATTCCGTAAATTATAATACTAGCCGCAACTTTGGGGCTCACATGACTTACAAAGTATTGATGCCAAATGGAGATCGACGGGTAAAGGAAGTACAACGTGCACGCTACGGGGTTTACAATTTTGTCGCTAAACGGTGCATATTATAAAACGACAACAATAAATTTCGTCCATAGGTTACTAAGGTCTCACTGGACAGTTGTTTTGGTGAATATTTATCGGACTACGACAGATTGCAGAATAATGAGAATATTTTCTACATTATAGATACAAATAAAATCTGACCTGTGCTTTTTGTGGAAAGCATGCTTGTCAGATTTTAATTAAGGTATTCAGGTTAATTCCATGTAAAACTTATAGCTTGTGCACATATAACCAACACTACACCCAACTCCTCTTTTTTTTTACTTACATTTTTGACAGTACATAGCTATTTGTAATATTTTCCTGTGACAAGGCGGATCAAGCAATCAATATGGGCCTCGTGCATGTTGAAAGTTCACTGGTATTATAACAAATTGGCATGTTTCTAATTACCCCTTAACCATCTCGATTTTGATGTATTTACCGCTGTGGCAGACATGCATAAATACGTAAACCAAGTCGGCTGTTCATTTGCAGCCCAAGCTACGCATTTGATCTCCAATGCTAGTCTAACTGTGATAGACAGTCACCAAACACGCCAACTCATTTTCAAGCCTAACTGAAAGTAAATGTAAACCAAATTGCAGATTTAGTTTCTGTGTGAATTTATAAACACAAGGCTCATGCTTTTCAGGACCATGGGTTCTTAAAAATTAGGGTGTATACGCAACTATGAAGTGAGACCCAAAGCAGGACGGAGAGACAGAAACTATTACACTTAGTTACCGACCATTTAATTTAAGGGGGTGGGGGAAATGGAGTTATTTTACATCGAACAAGAATTTTTTTTATCTCAAAATATATATCAAAAAAAGTATATTAATATATCGTCCAACAGTCCGATGTCGTTATCCGCCTTCAATCTAGCGCCATATTTCTCGCGATCTAACGCGCTTGTTTCGAGATAATAACGTCATGAGCTGTGTTTAATTATATAGTAAAATCAAACAAAATGAGATTCAAAAAGGTAATTTCATGTAATTTAAAAAAATCATCATGAAAATCTATGTTTTCACTAATGCCTTTTTTGTGTCAGACATTTTGGCCTTGAATTTTCTATTAGATGCTAAAGATAGCGCCGCCGATCACATGATGACTTTGTTTACATATTTTGAACAGGAAAACCAACTTTGGGAATTAATACAACTAGATAGCGAATGTAAATATTTGGTTTTAATCATGTGGGGTTCTTATACAACGTAAGAAAAATTTACACTCGAAATGTATATTCACTACGAACTTTTTCGTTTCAGTATTATTTCATAATAAACATATATTCTACATCAAAAGACATTGAATCAATTATAATAAAATGTGCATCCATTCACCAGTGTCTATTTTTAAATTTCTCTTTCCCTCTGTCTCTCTGTATGTATGTCTGTCTGTTTGTCTCAGTCTATTGAGTAATGTATATATATGGTAAAGAACAAGCAAGCAGTAATGTAAGTGCACAAACTGCATATAGAATTAACGGAAAAAAATTATTCATTTTTAAATTTATTTTTTTTAAATTTCAAAAACACGGAGACGCTATATACTAATAATATCCATACCTTGGTCTAACTGGCACGGTCCGGTTAAATGCCACGTGACTTTTTAGTCAGTGTTCCGAACCATGGATGTCGCTTCCGGAAAAAAGTAAACATACACACGCTCGGAAAAACGGTAATTATGAACTAATGTACATGAATGCCAAAAAATTTTTCACTCTGATTAAATGAAGTAGATATAGTTGAACACTTTTTTTTAAGGTTTATTTAAATAGATTATCATAATATTATAACCAACGCGTTAAAATTCACGTTAAGTGAACGAAAAGTGGCTGTTCGAGGCTAATGGATATAATAATTTTTTTTGTCTTTTACAAATCAGACCGAGAATATTTTCTCAGGATTGTTAGGGGCCGTATTTTCAAATAAATCCCAGACCTCTGACCACCCTCCCCCTCCCCTCACCCCCCAAAAAAGGTATATGGTCGGTCCCTTAATGACAAACGCATACCTTTTAGAGCTGTCAAAAACAGCTTCAAAATTATGTCATTGTGGACGCTAAATTGTATTTCGTGACACCGTGTTCTTAATGTGTGTTTGTGTTATCGTACAGCCTGTTGTGAACCATGTGTCCACAAATGTGATGAAGAATCAGTGTATTAAATAAATGTTCATTCATGTGATTGACGTAGTGTGATCTTTCGCGGAGAAAAATCGTCGTGAACACGTTTAGTTTCGTCACGAAAACGTGCCTCTGTCATGAAAAATTTGAAAAATTGCTTTCATTACGATGTACGGCCATTTCTTTGCTAAGAATAGTCAGCATACCATTTATAACAAAAATTGATCCATTCAATAGTGTTTTCCATGGCCAAACATAAAAAAGCGAAATGATTCTTCCTGAAAATCCTTAGTTCTTTTTTTTTTTTTTCGTTTTTTTTTTTTTTTTTTTTGGGGGGGGGGGATGAGATAAATCAACATTTTTCGTGATTAAATTAGCCTTCTAGTCTTGAAATAAGCAATTCTGTCAAGATTTTTTGAGATTCACGTTATACTTACGCTATAAGTGAAAAATATGCCGTATAGCGGGTAATTTTAGCGGTGAAGAAATTGTAGCAATTTATTGGTCTCGGAGTGAGATCGCGAAAAATATCCCATAAACATTTATTACCTTATACATTATAGCTTCCTTATATGTGCAATCTCTAAAATATAACTAGTAAAAAAGTGATAACCCGCATTTTTTTCTTCACAAAATCTGTAAAATGTTATGTCCGCGAAAACTCCCTCTGTACGGTATATTAATATTTTATTTTAATCATAAATATTAGTAATATACATGCTGAAAAGTACAAGTGGTGGAAAACTAGTTACCATGAATTTCGTCATTGGTAGCCATTGACGAAGTAGAACAAAGTGAATCTACAACCATATGCTAGCGAAGATGTACAATGTAAACAAATGACCTACAGCTTCAATTAAATGAAATACATAAATGACAATTTAAATACTAATATGAACATGGAAATATCTTCACCTTGATAATTAAACTGTTAATTTTTCCTATTCATTTTTATTATAGGTAATATGAACTGAATAGCACCGTTGAAACGTAAACTTGGACAAATGATTCAGAATAGCTTTCTTAGTTTTGAACATCATGGACCACCATATACATGTTGATAGATAGAGATTGATAGATATATACTTGCTTTCTTTCATGAAATTTTGCAGATGTAGTCGCCTGTAAGGATAGATAAAATCGCATGATGAAATATAGGGTTTCCTTGAGCTAGAATATCATCTGCATGATCTTGTTTAAGAGCGATAGCATTTTGTCCATGACAGTAGTAATGTGAGGGAACTGGGCCTCAAAAGAGGCAGTATGGCCTCAAGGGGAAATTAACATAGAGGAGGCTCTATGGCCTCAAAAGTGTTTATTGCCTCAAAAAGGGTTATAGCCTCAAAAAGGTTTATAGCCTCAAAAGTGTTTATGGGGTAGAAGTGTTTATAGGGCAGAAGTATTTTATACGGACAGAATATATATATATATATATATATATATATATATATATATATATATATATATATATATATATATATATATATATATATATATATATATATATATATATATATATATATATACATCCAACAAACAAACAAACTAACAAACATAAAAACATAGAAACACCATTGGCAAATTTTGATTTTTTCTTTTCTAAGAGATGTGGGTGGCCCTGAAAAGGACCGTTTGTTTTTCTTTTTAATTTTTCCTCCCTGACCACCATTTCTTCCACCAGATCTTCATTTTAGCTATCAGAGTTAACTTCTTAGGTTTTTATTCCTTCTCCTCATCAGGAATCCAATCGGGATGACCCATCTTCCTAAATTTCTCCTGAATCTTGATCCAATGGGTGTTGAGTCGCTGGAAGTCTTGTTGTTTCTTCTGGTTCTCCTTGTCTTTTCTCTTCTTGGCCCAGGTAGCCTTGATCTTCACCACTTCCTGCTCCATGACTTTCCTGACAAGGTTCTTGGCTGTTTTAAGGGCTGCTTCTTCCACTACACTACTGAGAGATGGGTAACACCAATAGGCCTGTATCTGTTGGAAAAGATTTTCCACCCCTTCCATCAAATCTACGGCTTCCTTCAATGTTCCACACGAAGTTGGCCTGATTTTATAGTGTGGAAATGTCCTTCGTCGCTGCCTTGGTCGGGAGTGAAATCAAAACCCCACAAAGAATATCCTCCTGCATAATCGTCGTACGAAATACCGTGGCTGCTGTTGGTTCCTAACTGTCCTGTGGCTTCAAACAGAGTCAAATAAGATCTCAAGTAATTTTTCTGGGCAAAGTTAGGTTCAAAGGGTCTGGTACACAACGTCTGGCCATCTCGAGTGACTTCTATTTTGGAGACATTGAAGTGTTGAAAGTCGAAAAGATTTTGATCGATGGCTCCGTTGAGGGTCGCATTACTGACGATGCCGATAAGCAAACGTTTGGGGAGCTGTCCATGGTATACATGATCTTCGACTTTGGATCGGAGTCCCGAGGCAATGGTAAACGTTTTCACTTCCACTCGTCGCACAGGATACTTGGCAGTAGTTCTGCTCAAAGTTTGACTTATGTCGTTGGCTACTTTAGGTAAGACTTCTACACGGCGCACGTAAAGTCTGGCTTCTTCGATGATGGTTTTGTACTCGTTTGCATTAGCCATCAAATGGAAGACGGTACTACTGCGATTCAGTCTCAGGCGTACATCCACTCCGTTTAACAAATACTTGTCTTGCAACCACATGTCCAAATGCAAATTTTCCATCAGTTCTAAAGTGCGCCCTTGTTTCATTTTCTTTCGACGCTTGTTAAATCCCACATTGTGAGGATTGTCATCTGCAGTCAACTCTGTGTCGTTGAAGGCATCCAAGGTGTCAGGTCTCCATACCACTTAAACATCCAGATGGGTATTCTTGGCTTCTTTTCTGTACGTCAAGAGATTTTCCAAGTAAGCACGGTAAGGGTAAGTATCCATGCTGCTGCTGACAGGTTTGTTATTCACTTCGCTGAACAACGAATGCATGAAATTATTGACAGGAGCTACTCCGGCCTCGGCCCCAGGATTGGTGTTGTCCGTTTTGATCACTTTGAGTTTCAGATACAAGTGACTGTTATTCAGATCGATGGAATCTTCGGTTTGTCCTTTGATTTCAAATTTGATAGGGGCTGAAGTCGTCAAAGACGACACAGGATGAAATTCTACCCATTGGGATTCTTGCATTGTCATCATGGTAGGTGGCATGGCAAACAGATCCAGTTCTGACTTGGTACATTCGCAAGAATCTCGGTGCGTCATTTTTGTGTCTCAGTTAGTAATCAAACACGTCTAATTCTCTGACAGTTCTTCTTTTCTTATTCTTTTTCTGAACACCGTGTTTATTAGCTCTGAAGGGGTTTCGACGTCTCTTTCTGCCTTGTCCTTGCTGTGTCCAGAAGTGTGAAGCGAATTTATAGGGGTCTCTCGGCGACCCAAAAGATCTTTACCAGTTTGCAGCAACACATTTTTTCCTGTTCTCATAAAGGCTTCTTTCGGATTTTGTTTGTCGATGAGGACGTTTCGAAGAAATTCTTCTCCTTGCGTCAAAGCGGCATCTTTAAAGGCATGCAATCCTCGAGTCACCGTGGGTTTCAAGATTGGGGCTACCGTACGAAAAGCGGATTTTAACATATCTCCTAAACCATGTCCTCGTTGTCGAGCAACTCATCGGTACACAGGATACATCTTGTATTACAAGTCACTACAGAACCGTTTTCGAAAATGGAGTTTCACCGTGACTTTTCCTTTAGTGAATAGAATATTTTGTCCCATATCTCCTTTTATACTAATGTTGACACTGTCAAAATAGAATTTACTTACAGGAAGATAATGAGGATGTACAAATTCACGGTGAACATGATACGTGTTTCCACCTTCCTCGTACGCAGCGACATCAGAATCCGCTTTGAAAGGAATGACTCTCAGTAACGGAGCGACTGTGTTTCCCACCATGTTGTACTCCACCACATCGGAGTACACAAACAATAAATTCAGTCCATCGTTCAATTCGACAGGGTAACGAAAATACTTGTAAAATCGACCGTTGCTGTAAACGTCTTTCATAGGAGCTAGTTGTGTGTATCCACCCAAAATATCAAACAACCCAGGACAAAAAAGTGATGGACAATATTTTGGAGTCTGAAAAATGCATTTTTAGACGATGAGCAATTTTATGGTACTCGATCCGGACAGTTTTCTTGGTTTTGTCCAAGGCGTTGGCAAACTGGTCCTGAAAGATAGCCGCCATGGTGTCCACCAGATGTTGAGCATTAAAATAATACCCCACATGAATTCTCATTGTATAGCTAGTCAAGGAAGGAGGATTGGTGTGTAATGATTTTTTGGATTCGTAAATGCCAGGATCATTTTTGTCCAAGTGTTCTTGCACTTGTTCATTCAGGATATCCACGATGAAAGTGTTTTGACCTTCGTTGATATTCAGGGCTTGCGTAGGATGAATGATTTCTACCAAATCCACTTCCCAATAAGCTTCGTGATCCAATTGTATGGACTGAGATAATTTGGCAGTGAAACAACATAAGGTATTGTTGGGAAACACATCCATAGAACTGTCACTGGGTAAAGTTAAATAAAATTGGTTATTCATAGTTCGAGGGTTCTGGTGTCCGAGGTGTCACTCGTTGTCAAAGGAGAATTATGTTCAAAATGTTCCAAAAGAGGTCTACTGTTGTTGTGACTGGAAGAAGGATGACTAGCGTTGACCGTATCGTTGTTGTTGTTGTTGTTGTTGTTGTTGTTACTGTCGGTACTATATTTCAAGGAAGGACTGGGCAGAAGATAACCGATGCAACTGCTGAGTAAAATGGTCCACAATTGTTTGTCACCTTGTTGCAAACTCAAATTGGCAATCGCTGCTCCGATGACACAATAAACACCACAAAGATTTGGCAGAAAAAGACGATTTGATTTTTAGGCACACGTTCTCCGCACCACACCCACAAAGGTTGTTTTTGTAATTCTTGAAGAGAGGAACTCTGTGAAGAAGAGGTAGCTGCTCTGTTGAACGGCATGTTGGTTACTTCTTCTTTTTTATAGTCGACGACTTGTGAAGCGGCAATCCAAGAATCAAAACTAGGAGGATATCCTTTCCAACCCATTTTGACTTCTTCCACTCGACGTTTACCCACTTTACGTGTTCTTCGTTCGAGAATGCTTTCGATATCGCACAAGTCGTCTTCTTTTTTGGTCACTCGTTGCAACTCAGGCAAGTAAAAAGTTCTTTTTAACACTTCTCCGTGCATGTCTTCCAATTTATAGACAGGAGGATAACGTCCACGAACTTGTCCAGTGACACGAACCAATTCGGTAGTCCAGTTAGGTAAATAACCTTTGACAAAAGTGCATTTGGTTTTTCCAATGCGAACCCAATCTCCCGTCTTGAGAACCACTGCTTTCTTGTGTCCAATCTTAGGTGTACCAAACAATCGATCAAACACCCTCACTTCGTTTTCAGGGGTGACTTCTTCGGGGGCACATTCGATGCTACGATGGTACGATTGATTGTAAGCTTTGACCAGACGTGGTAACACGTTGATGTACTTCATAGTGTGTTGATGTGTAAAATATTTCCACATGCGTTCTTTCAAAGTTCTTTAAAAACGTTCCACGACACTGGCTTTGGTTTCAGGATTTTCAGTGGTAAAAAAATGAATGTGCCGTTGTTTCAATTCTTTTTGAAAAGCTTGGTTTAGAAATTCGGTGCCTTTGTCTGTTTGCCATTGTAACGGGTGACGACCACTTTGTTTCAACACCAGTTTTAAAGAGCATACTAACTCGACACTGCTTTTAGAAGTCAAGAAATGACCCAAGCGGATTTTGAAAACACGTCAATGACACAAAACAAATATTTGTAACCACGATTGTACGCTGCCAAATGAGAGACATTGGCTAAATCTGCTTGCCATTGATAATCGATGCAGTCCACTTTGGTTTTACTTCTGGAAAAATTTCGTCGAATGGGTTTGTGTAACGTGTACGTTGATTGTTCTTGTAACCATTGTCGTACTTCTGGCAAACGTACACTTTTCAATTTGCTTTTAGCTGCCCAATACAATTTTTGAACTCCTCCGTAACCAGCAGCATGTGGAGGATTGTAGTAAATGCTGGCTAAAAGTGTCTCCGTGTTTTTACTGCTCAATAAGTCACCCACTGTTCGATAATACTTTTGGAGTCGTGGGGTAGGGAAGGCTTGACGCGTCCGACGAGCCACAGGAGTTGATTGTGAAGTGGTGGTTTTTTCTTTATGTCTTTTTTCACTTCTGTCTTCCCGTCTTTCTTTGACCCAAGCTTTCATTTCTTCTCGTTGAGGCGTAGGAGAGGGTGTCAACAAGGAAGCTGCAATCTTACTATGTATGGGAGCAGACGGAGTTTGAAACACTTCTCGTGTGTCGTCTTCTTCTGTCATCTGGCGGTGCCTGTTTTAGTGGTTTTAGGTTCGCTTTTCATCATGGTCTTGAAATCTCTCAGAGTGGGTTTAGCTGTTTCGTCTAAAGCTTTCTGGTGAAAGAGTTGAAGACGCGGCAATAGTTGACCGTACCGTTGCGATTTTTCTGCTTCTGACAAATCACTTTGATCCATTAACGATTGTAATTCTTGTTGTAACTGAGACATCTCGTTGAGATTAGGATTGGGAGGAAAATGAGGTATCCGTTGTTCGTACCAACGATGGAGTTCCATCGATCGTTTGTAAGGAACTAAAGTCAGTTTTCGTCTTTCCACAAGATCCAAAGGTACAAGTGTGTTGTCTTTCCAGAGAAAGGTGTCTTTTTTATCTTTTTTTTTCTTTATCTCATGACTCCTCCTAAAAGAGGTCCAGCAATCGATCCTAGCAAAGGAGCCGCTATTTTTAACAACGCTCCTTTTTGATCATTTGGCGAAGAACGTTCCGATGTTTTCCTAATTTCTGTTTCGGTATCTTGGACAAAAGTACCGTTCCTTTCAACACATTCAAACAACATTCACACACGGTATCGATGATTTCTTTCGGGGGCTGTTTGAATGAGTTGTTTTCACATGGGAGGATGGGATTTAGTTAGGACGGACAACACATCCCAATGTTTTGCGAGACGAGGTGGAATTTTTTTTTTTTGTTTGTTTGTTTTGCCTTTCTTGGGACGACTAGGGTGGTGGTGTGCACTTTTTGGGTCTATCTTTGGTGTCAGCAGCAAAATAGAACTGAGCTCCCTCGGATGCCACACTTCTTTTTTATACTGGAACACTTCTCCACTGATGGTCACCACGACGTATGCACTTTATGACAGGCATCAATCGACGATGAGGTGTTTTCAATGGACTAAATCGTGTCAGTTATTGTTTGGATAAATCCAGTAAACTTTGTAACACGCCTGTTCTCTCTTGGACTTTGGTTTTAGGTGAGGCCACATTTATAGCGGCAGCCGCAGTGGCAAAAGAGCAGCTGAAGTAGATGCCCCCGGAGAAGAAGAAGAAGTGACTTTCGAAATAGGTTTCCATTTATGCATCAAATTAGGAAACACGGGTCTTAAATCAGGTTTGGCAGGCATCATCACGAAGGGCGAAGAAGAAGAAGTGGTAGGAGAGGGAGACACCGTCACTGCCTCTCGTGGCTTTCGGGAGTACGTGCGCGTCCTAGCAGCAGTACCTCTCTTTCTGGCAGCAGGAGATGTTGTTGTTGGTTTTTTCTTGGAGGAACTTTTCTTCTTACGGCTTTTCTTTTTCTTGTTTGTGGTGTGTTGTTGTGGCCGACTTTGAGGGGATTTGTTTTTTTTTTCTTTTTCTTCTTGGTTTTGGTTTGGTCATTAGAATCCCATTTCAAAAGAGAGCGAATAATGACACCTCCTAAAGAATCACTGCCACCAGGTGTAAATTTTTTTTGTTTTTTAGTGTGTAGATCGATTCTGGGATCTGCCAGTTGTGACAACGCACTTTTATGTTTTTTTTAAAAAAAAAACGTTGGGTTTGATGGGGTATGTGAATGATGCCTTGCAGTAATTGACGTGCTGTCAAAGTAAACCATCGTAAAACTTCTTTGAGACTAGCTTCTAACAAATGGGCACGGACTTGTGCATTTTTTTCGCGACTGATGCCGTACAGGGCACGAATCAATTTGGCAGGAGGATGAGATTGAAAGAAAGTCATATTGTAGACTGTGGGAAAGAAATGACGTGGTGGATGTTTTTATAGTTTTTTTCTTTCAGAGTTACCGAAGGGGACGTGTAAATGATAGGACCTTCTTCTTGACCCCAATGGGTACGAAATCTCAAATAATCGGGAATGGTGGGGTTTAAACCGATGAGTAAATACGCATGAGGTGTTTGAGTGGCATCATAATACGCATAATTCAGCCAAGGAGTTCCTAACTGTTTGGTTAACACTTGCACTTGAGATTTATCTCTGGGGCTTTTAAACAACACCACATAATGGGCATTGAGACTGATGGTACGATGGGCTTTACTTTGTTGAAATAAATTTTGAGTAATGTAAATGATGCTGGCATTACGATGCTGTCCTTTTCGTGTAAACCAATGTTTAATTTCTTCTTCGTCTTCTCCTAACATGTCATCGAAGATGACCAGATGTGTTTGACTCAAGTCAGACACGATCCCATAGTCTTCGCGAGGAATGCCTTCGACAAATTAAATGGTTTCTCCCTGACTTTCTTGGAGTAACGTGTAAGACGATTGCCACTCTTTGTAACACCACACGATACGTTGAGGAGGACGATCAAACAAATGAGATTTGTGTTCGATCAAACGTTTGACAAATTCGGTTTTGCCTGAACCAGTCGGTCCAGCAATCAACATGTTAAAAGGATGGCGCAGATACAAAGCTTCCCAACTTGGACGATCTAACTTTTCGTCAATCACTTTGAGAACAGAAAAGGAGGAAGAGGAGGATGCAGCCATGACTGAGGTATGGAGAATTTTGAGAGGAGTATGAAAGACACGATACATTTTATACATTTCAATGTTCTAAACAAAAACAAAAACAAAAAAACAATATATTTACATGTCCATAATTAAAACACGAAAAAACACATAAAGCAAAAATGTCACTTTTGACTTTGGTTCTAAGTTCACTTGTTCTTTTTTTTTTTTGTCTTGGGTGATTAATGACACGCAAGGTCTTTGGCATAGCGTGTCACTTCTTGTAGCCAGCATCGAAACCAAAACTTTTCCAGTCACGTACATCTTTCCAATCGTTAAGTTGTTGGTGTAACCAACCAGCGATTCACACTTCTTGGTAAATATGAAGTGTAGATAAAGTTTGACAAATGTCTTCTTCACACGGAGGTACACAATTTGCTTTCATCACGATTCTCAACACTTTGAGAACAATTTGTCTTTTGTGCACCGATAAAGTATGAATGGTCATGTCTTTGTTGCATGTACTGTTCATCAAAAATAATCCACAACGAATTTCCTGGGAAATGAAATCCAAGAAATGTAGTTACTAACACACACACCACATATCGTCCAAAATTCAATGGAAACAGTTCGTGTATCAGTCGTTTGTAATCCCTCAGGTATGAACACTATCACTGACTTCCTTCCACGGAATTCGTTCCACGACTGAAGACAAGGGTCCTGGGTATGATCAGCTTTTATATCCAGGTTCACAAGGTTTGTATCTTTGATGATAGTCTACCCCAAGGAATCTGTGATAGTTTCTCCCAAGAATCAGTCTTCTTATACTGTGGAAATAACAATAGTTTAAAAATCGAGAAATTACTTTGAGTTTGCGTTTCACTTGTATCTTGACAAACTCTCTGTAAATGCGTTCTCGCAGCTCCAAAGGCAGATTCTGAATGTGCTCCTCTAAACTAGTCATTCACAGGCACGTCTTTCATTTTGATGAAATAGTCACACAATTGCCAAATGGAATCTGGTGGTAAAGAATATCCAAGACATTCAGTAATTACCTTTCTACACCTCAAAAGGCGTGAAGGCGTTTCGTCTTGAGGTGACACTTCTTTTAAAAGTTTTTTGTATTCCTCTAAGTTTGTAACTTTTTCCTGAACGTCGTTCCATCGAATTCTGTGTAACAGTGTTACATTGTAGGTTGTGCAATCCAAACTCTTAAAGGTGTCATCTAGTCCTTCATGAATGCCTGACCATTTGAATACTTTGAAACTAATCAGTACTTTTATAGCATTCTAATACCAATGGTTAAAACGTCTATGCCGTAAAGGATGTAATTGTTCTTTGCGTTTCACTTACTTGTATCTGGACCAACTCTTGGTAAATGCGTTCTCGCAGCTCCGGAGGCAAACAATGAATGTGCTCTTCTAAAGTATCCGACATATTACTTCTTTGGACCGACCAAAGGCAGGTAGTAACAGCGCGGAGACCATCTGGCATGTTCCAAGTAAGCTGAGTCTTTATACTCCCATTCGTGAAGTGTCACACCACAGCTAAAACACTGAACTTTATTTCCTTCTCCCAAGTAGATAAATACAGCTTTGGCTAAAGATTTGGGAGTAGGTCCTTCCAGCTATTTAGGCCATTTATCTTTGAACATCTGGAATCGCCTTTCAAAGTTACAATAGCCAGGCACAGCCACAGGCAATGTACATTTCTTTGCCAATGTACCTGCCATCCGTAGGCAGGTACACGTTTAGCATCACTTTGACTAGTAAAGCAGAAAGGGCGTCGTGCTGCATCGCTTTCGCTAGTGGGGCGGAAAGGCACACGAACGGCATCGCTTTCGATGGTCCCAGAAGAGTGGTAAGGTCGTGCTACATTGTTGATGTGAAACAGTACAGCATCCGTCTCATTTCAAGGCACTGCATCGCACTGGAGGCCGTGATCGAACTTGAAGTCCATAGTAGACCCCTCACTCAGTGGCTGTGAGGAATTAGTATTCATCTTCTTCTTGCTCGGTCAACGTTTGGAGTCACAATGAATTGTTGGTCTTGGAAGTTGTCCCTTTTTTATACTAAAGATCGGCGTGTCCGTATGGTAAAGTGTTGTGGTCTTGAAGTCGCACTCGTTTCTGGTAGACAATTTGATAGACTTTTTCTAAAGGGCGACTGACGATTTGGTGGTTTGGTAACCGTACAATTTTGTGGGGTTCTAAGGTTTTCAGCTTGTCCAGACTGTAAAGCATTTTTCAAGACATCAAAGTTAACCACTTGGCTGGCTCGATAATTCAGTGTCAATCCTTTGATTTTGCATTTGGTATGGAGTTGGCCTTGTAGGTCTCGGTATTGGTAACCGTAATTTTTCGGGCCACCGCTGGCAAAGCTGAGGATCGTCTCTTGGGGGTGCTCGTCCGTCCATGCCCCTAAACGATCCCCTTCGATGGTGGGGTGTGTGCTACCAGGGCTATGAATGTACATACAACTATCGGTGTCAAAGTACAGGACTCGATCTTCCAACACTTCTAAAGCCTCATCGTACAATTTTAAGCGAGTATTAGCAGTCACGTAGGCTGCAATGAACACATTGCTAAAGTCATCAGGGTGAACAAACTTTGGCTCTTCTTCGTAATTCACCAAGATCAAATCTTCACGGATGATTTCCACGTGTTTCATCAGTTTTCCTTTGTCGTCCAGCAGTTGAAAGTAGCGACTGGGATCTGCCAAGTATTCCGTCTTGGACAATCTCGGACGTTGTGCCAATTTTCCCTACAAACAATTCAACATGACCTTGGCAAACGATCTTCTTCCTTCGTTCTTTTCCACGTCTTCCAAAGTTATACATTCTACAGAACGGTACTGTTTGAATTTGACTTGATCTTCTGGAGTCTGACACCAAGAGGGATAGCCACTGGCTTATTGTTTCAGTTTGAGAAATTCGTTGACGTAGCTTGAGAAAATGCCTGGATTCGCGGAGTCCTCCTTTTTGGTATTGTTGGGTGGTAGGAAAGTGCCAAATTTCGTATACTTTCAACAAGCGATATCCACGATCCAGAGCCCAAAACAATTCGACGCTGACCCACGTTACTGTCAAGGCACGCTCTTCCTCCGTATGGTGGCAAGAGTGGTCTTGATTACATGTTTCAGTACACGTACGGCATAAACTAAACATCAGTTTTCCTTGGCAATGATGGGGTAAGACAGGATGGTACAAGTTTGTCAGGGGTAAAACTTTGCATTTGATCAATTCTTTGTATCGACAAATGTATTCCACGTCGATGTGTTCTGTCAGGATTTCAGGGAGTCCAGTAGGGAATCGCTTATATTTGCACACCCAATGATACAACGAACACACCTCGATATATTTGATTTCTTCTCCTCTAGATTCATCTACGTCGTACAGCAAGCGGGTGGCATTGGTTCGTCCTCCAAACAAACTGTGGCGTGGGTGCAAAGGTTCCATGTCTACCACGTCGTAACTTTCGGCAATGTGTCTAAATTCTGGATCGGTTTTGAAAAGTCGATCGTACTTGAGCTCCCACATTTCTACCACTTGGTATCCTTGACTTTCTAACTTCAGGCGGCGTTGGTATGTGTATTGGTACAACTCTTCCATGGTGACTCCTGTGAGAGGATTTTTGAGGTTGCGTTGAGGAAGACAGGTAGGACATCCGTGAAATAAACATCCCTGAAATTCGTTCACCGTCTGAGGGTTTTCGACATCCAGTCATCAGCAAAAAGACTTCCAATTTTCTTTTCTCCCCTGTTTCTCGGATGTTGTATCCATTTGTCTTCCTTTTCACACATGTAATGCAACTAACGCAATGCTTTGGCAGAGTATTGACGGCTGACCGAAAGATAAGTGTTAGGGGCTATGATGCCTAGTTGGTTCTCGGGCATGATCTTTTTTCTGTACACTAATCCATACACTTTGGCTAGGGTACACGCTTCTTTCAAAGGATCGACTTCTCTGTGATCTAGAAATAATTGTCGAAACTTTCCACAGCAACGGCGTAAACTGTCCACATCGGATCCACAATACTTCAGCATTTCTTCTTGAAAATCAAACGGGTCTGAAGCGTGAGCGTGGTACCAAGCATAGAAGGCTTCTCTGTGTTCGGTGTGCATCCCATCGGGGTCGTAATAGTGAACGTCAGGCAAATGCCGGAGCACAGTGTGTTGATTCGCTTCGGTATTGAAAAAGTGGGGAAAATACCCTTTGGTCATTTCTGTCATTCCAAATGTTTTAGGCATTCGACTCAAAGGCATGGCCAAATAACTCATGATATCTTTGAATTGTACTTGTCCCACTTTCCTGTCGATGAGCTTGGTGACTTCGGGGGCATTCGGTACCTTGTTCTGAATAATATTTTAACAGAAACTGTCCATCGTATTCCGAGAAATTGTGAGCCATGACGGTAGCATATCGATGACAGACCCCGTAACGTTGAATGACCTCTTCTCTCCAAGTGTCGTCGATAGGGTTTAAAATCTATTGGGCAAAATCGGCAAGAGTATTGGGGCCACGAAACATTTTTTCACATCCTCCTGGAATCCTACTACAATGGGGACAATGTAAATAGATAGGTTCTTGTATGTACTTCTCACAAGCCCGATGAGCGACAGAGGAATTAAGGATGTGAATACCCGTCTCTTGCATACATTCAAAGTCAAAAAAGATAAAATTCCCTTATGTCTTGTTCTTCTTCTTGTGCTGATCACCCTTTAATTCTTTCTCCAGTGTATTGTCATATTTTTGAATGTGACACTGATGTTCAAAGTCTACGATTTGGTCCCAAATACGACATCTTTTCTTTCCGGGACAAACGTGTTTCTTTGGGTTGTTGGTTCGAATCAGCTGTCCACGCTTGGAGCACAATCTCAATAAGTCACAAGCACTTTTCTGCTGGTGAACTTGTTTCATGCGATGTTGATCGTAACAAGAGGGACTGCTAAAGGTTCGTTGACACGTCGAGCAATGAATGTGTTCTTTAGGAATGCATGGTTTGGAAGCTAAACAGCCCCGACATCTCTCTCTCTCTGCAATGAATGTGTTGGTCCCGACTACAAAATCCTTGGTAACATTTCTCGCAGTAGTAAGCGTATCCAAGAAATCATGTGATACTAGTGATGGCATCGAAATGCTCTTGATGATGATACGCGTGAATGTATTTTTCCTCGGGGAAATTGGGTTATCGAAACACCAGAGCTCCGCGAACCTCTTGAGGGTGTACTTTCAACGTATACCGAGGAGACAAGACATCTTGAAGTTGTTGCATTTCAGAAATGCCACACACGGTCTCTTTCGATATGCCTGCTTGTTGTAACAGGAGTTCTGCTTCTTTTCGTTGTTTGACTCTGTCCGATTGTCGAATGCTCTTCCATCCTATTTTCTATTCTGCAGTCTCGTTCTTGTCGGCATACGTTCGCCCCACGACGATGGCTCGGGCTAAGCACATCTGGTCTTGGGAGTTGTCAATTTGGACGATACTGCGTTTGGTACTGCGAAACTCGTCCACCAGTAACACTTTGCGTTGTCCGCTAACTCTAGGAGGTGAAACGTGGGTCATGTGAAGTGTGGCTTTTCCATCGGTGATGGTAAACTCATCATCGGTTTGTTGAACGTGTTCAATTTTGTCCGTGATTTTAGACGGTGTTAATTCTGCTGGCGTACTAAACTCGATCAAGAGAGGAGACTTCATACTGTCGTGATTTATGGAAAGTCTCAACCGATCGTCCACTTTCGCTTGACATTATCGTTGTCGTTTCAATGTTTCTAACAAAGAATCCCACAAGTCGGTAATGAAACATGCGGCTTTCTCGGGGGGGGGGGGGGGAATTCAGACTTAAAGTCTTTAAAGTGGACCGTGTAAGTGTAGCCGTGGTTCTAAATGTTCTGGAAGTCACTTTTTTGAGTCTCTCGAATGTGTAAGTAATTTTCGGGAGCTACGGAACGACTTTCTTTTTTAGGGGCTCTGGACTCTCTTGGTCTTGTGGAAGGTGTGGTTTCAGGCTCACTCATGTCGTCTTCGAAATCGCTGGCATGGACTTGGGCTAACACTTCAGCTAGCGGTGTATGAGGCGGTACGGAAAGTCGCCGTCGTGGCCTCTTAGTATCTTCTTCTGGTTTCTCACTGAAATTGGGTGATCGTTTCATCTTGATTGCAAACTTTGATCTGATTGAGTTTTACAAAGACTCTCTCTCTATATAGAGAGAGAACCTTTTACCCTCGGAGTAACTATTCGTTATTAAACTTTCACACTGTGAAGATGGAAGAGTCAAGACAGGTCACCTTTCTGGTCAGAGATTTACAGAGAGTCCTTCGAAAGTATCCCAATAAGACTAAGGACTATTCCTCCTCTCGAGATAAAAGTCAAGATACTTGCTATATCTGTCAAGAGAAAGGACATTGGGCTCCAGAATGTCCACAACGTCAAAGCCAAGGAAAAGAAAACAGAGACAAAGGGAAAGATACCTGTTATCATTGTCAAGAAAAAGGACATTGGTCTTCAGAGTGTCCTAAGAAACGCGAGAAGAAGCAAGAGAGAGGAGGCAGCGGGCTCTTCAGAAACAGAAGAAGAAGAACCCATCCCCGTCGTCAAGAAATGTAAGAAGGCAAGACGACTGGAAGACAGTGAAGAAGAAGAACCCATGATGCCTGTGAAGAAATTCAAGAAAAGAGACAGACAGTGTAACACAAAAAATGAACTTGAGTGATGTGTTATGAAATGTTCATTGTGATTTTTAAAAAGAGAATATACCAAAAAAGGAAAAAAAGTAAGTGTCTCTTGGTCTTGATTTTTATAGTATGGACGCACACACGCACTCATACACAATCAAATGATGGGATTTAAAGTTATACTTGATTTGGCAATTTGATCTATTTTCTAAGAAATCTGGGTGGCAATAAAAAGGACCGTTGGTGTGCTTTTTAAAAAAAAAAAACAAAACAAACTCATGGACTGGACATGATGAGCTTTAACTGCCTCAATCCCATTCCACGGCCAAGTCCTACTCCTCCTGCTGCTGCTGCTGCTTTGGTAGTGGTGGTAGTAGTCAATGGTGGTGGTGGAATCTCAGTAGTAGTGAGAGTGGATGGTGTGATGGGCTTAGAATGTTTAACCCGTGATGGTCTCATTCTCTTGGGTTGAGTTAAAGAAGTCTGATACATGTTTCTCAGATTCTTTAACTCTGCTAAAATTCCTTGTAGCAGACTCACCGTTAGATTGTCACCACTCCCTTCTTTCTGTCCTTCACACCTCAAAGATTTCTTCTTCTCTTCTTCATCTGCTTGTTTTCTTCTTTCCTCTTCTTGCTGAAGAAATGCTTCTTCTGCTTCTCTCTGACGTTGCAAAAAATTTCCAGTTCTTCCTTCTGTATCTTTTTAAAATCATTGATGAAAGGTAAGGATGGAGAAGACGGTGGTACTACGGCGGTTGTTTAAGGCAAAAATAATTGCGACGACAGAAAATCCACAAAATCCAAATTAAAATCTTCTGGATGAATGTTGACCACTGCCGTCGTCGTACTATCACTCCAAACATACGAGGTTTCCGTAGCAGGCTCACCCCAATACATCGTCTTCGTTGTATCAACCATACTGAAAGTATTCTGCAATGTAAAACCTTACGAACGCTGTGGTGCCTATATACTGAAGGTGACGTTACCCCCCCCCCCCCCCGCTCACTTCTGATTGCTAGAGAGAGACCCTACATTTTGTAACGCGCGTTTGGATTGGTGGATCATTTCGATCCGTTTCGATCCGATCTTAAGCTATATATACCAGCGTTTTTGTTACATAGTTTCACCTGTTCTCAAGACAAGATGTATACTTCCTTAGAATTTTCAAGTATCGTATCGGGTATGCTCTTCAACCCGACTACCCCAAAGCATCATGGGCTATCACAAAGATTACTCTTTGGAAGAGACGAATCTATGTGGAGAGACAAGGGTGTCTGAAGAGAGTCTTAATCTACGAACCTGACGTGAGACGAAGTTTGAGAAGAATAAGACCAGTGAAGAGGTGTGATATGTGTTAATTTGGTTGGTTAACAAACTCCAACGGTCCTTTTTAGAGCCACCCAAATCTTTTAGAAAAGAAAAAATGAAAACTTGACAAGGATGTTTCTATGTTTTTATGTTTGTTTGTTTGTTTGTTGGGTGTATGTGTATATTATGTCCGTATAAAATACTACTGCCCTATAAACACTTCTACCCCATAAACACTTCTACTCCATAAACACTTTTGAGGCTATAAACCTTTTTGAGGCTATAAACCCTTTTTGAGGCCATAGAGCCTCCTCCATGTTAATTTCCCGTTGAGGCCATACTGCCTCTTTTGAGGCCCAGTTTCCTCACATTACTACTCATGACGATCAAGCGCAAAACTTTTGAAAACAATAAATTATTACCAGAGATTTTTCTAGCTTCTTGCCGTTAGTTTTACGAGCCAGTATACAGTTTTGTTATAGTATTGCTCTCACTGTTGGAAATTTTACTTTGTACATTTTCATACATAGACACATAATATCAATATATAACCTCAACATTATATTTTCTTACATACAAGATATCGAATATTCGCAAGCTATTTTATTTAGCTTGTAAAAGTAGAAAAACAATTCCCATAAGGTCTATTAAGATATACCTAACCTTTAGCTTAAATAAATGATGTAATAATAACGGATTACAGTGGCAAGCTTCTGAAGTTCATTTTGAAAATGTTCAAAAGTTTCAAAATGTATTACTTTGGATATTTGAAGAAATAGTTGAATGTGGTTGACAAAGTTTTTTTTATAGCTTGGCAAATTAAGGCAAATGTCCTCAATAT
The DNA here is from genome assembly GCA_029931535.1 of Margaritifera margaritifera. Lineage (NCBI taxonomy): Eukaryota > Metazoa > Mollusca > Bivalvia > Unionida > Margaritiferidae > Margaritifera > Margaritifera margaritifera. Next base: position 491,185 of record JAQPZY010001012.1, on the reverse strand, counting down.
TTACATCTATAAATACTTTCTGAAAAACCTGTAATTGGTGTTTTAATGAACTTAGGAGAAATCCATAACGGTTCGGCAGTTTGAGCAAGCGGTTTATTAAACCTGAGATTCTGTCCTCTATGTATTTGACCCTCATCCTTTTCTTTACACACCATCTGCATATTGAATATGGTTTTGTTGCAACGCTTATATAGTTGCACGATTCTTCCGCTCTCGCTCTTTGTAATGGCAACACATCATACCAATAAATGCATTATCTATTACTAAGTAATTTTTCATCATGAAACAGTCAAGTCAAATCTTACTGCACTTCACAAGCGATTCATATAAACTTAAGCATGTCTATTTTAAAAAAAAACAATATGTTCAGAAGAAACATCCAGAGATAGCGCAGAGTTCTTGTTTCAGATTTATTGCATAAATGCATGAAAATGGAAAAAAGGTCAAATGTACATACAATATGTGATATATTAAAATCCATTCAGTAATGGAATATCAGCTGCACATAATAAGAAATGAAAATCTTTTTTTACCGCAATAGGTAATGACAATTGTAATTGTGTCAGTCATAACACATAACACCTAATCAGAATTGCAAAATGAAAATAGTATCTTTTGAAATCGATATTTCTACATTGTTTCTATCTCAGCAAAAGTTTGGTCAATGCCTTGTATTACATGAAAAGAATTAACTTTGACCCCTTGTCCACAATATCTGCACAGGGTGAAATCAAACGAACTGTCGTATCATACTAAGAATTCCTAGATCATTCATGTATTGTAAATAATTAGGCAAAGGAAAATAAACATGGATAGACACACATTTGTTCAATGGACCTTTGTGGACTTTTTTAAAAAAACACATAATGGTATTTAAATTTAATCCAAACAACTGGCCAACTGGCATAAGTTAATTTATAGAAAACATTTCCTTGCTAGAACATTCATAACAAAACCAGACTCATTTAAGGTGAGTTGTTTTATAAACATTGTTGTGAGACAATATTGGCCTGATTTAAAAAAAAAAACAATACCAAGAGAAGAGTGCAAATGTGCCAAATCAAGTGTCTTTTAAATTCACACCTATTTATCATTACAAAATCACCTTAATTGCTAATTCATGAAGTATTGTTTGTGGGCACAGTGTTTAAGCACTCATAACTGTCACAATATATATATATATATATATATATATATATATATATATATATATATATATATATATATATATATATATATAAACAATTTAAATACTACATGAATAACGTTCTTTTCTATGAATCATATTCAACTGTCTCCACCAGATAGACTTCTCTGTTGATATTTCTAAATTTTTCAACTGTCTCCTCCAGAAAGACATCTATGTTGATATTTCTACATTTTTCTTTCATTGAATAACAATTATACAATTATCAGATTAATGATAATTGGGTTTAAGGCAGCATAGATAAGATAGTGTTGTGTGTTCTGGGGAACACGTGTTGGCTAACATTGATATATTGCGGAGTTTTGTTATAAGGGAGGTAACCCAGTGTATTGTAAAATAGGCCTCTGAGGTTGTTTCCCCGTCGCGTTAGGGCATCCAACTAGTTTGAACCAGTTCCAGAATGGACGCTTTGTAAGGCACACACAAATTTGGTTCATCATCACGGGTTATATATCAAATTGTCCAATAGTTGCTACGTTGTGTAGTTGGGCCTGGTGGTTTGGGCTTAGGACCACCTTATAGTGCCTAAGTTTAACTTGTAGCGGACGAGTTGCCTCATCTTATCATATGGTGCATATGCTTACCCTATTTATCATTTCTTAAATTTAAAGGATCTTTTGGTAATCAGTTACTGCATTGTTCAGTAGGGCCCTGATGGTCTGGACCTATGAAGACCTTATATACTTAATGTGTGGGCCAGGTCAATGGTTCTTGTTACTAATTTATCCAGTCGTTGCCACCTTGTGTGGCTGGGCCTGATGGTCTGGACTTTGTACCACCTTATGACGTACAAGTTTTATTTGGAAGGTCAGTGAGTTCTGTGTCATTGATTGTCACTCCTTGGGATATTCACTTTTTTGCCACCACCAAAAGGAATGAGAGTTTTTTTGTGGATATTTTTCGAGTATTATTCCTATAGTGGGATAGAGGCACATACATATACATTACATGCTGTGTTAGTTAGGTCATGAATATGGAAAGAGTAAGAAATAGAAAATAAAGAAAAATATGGTTAAAAAAAAGCAATCCATCCGCAATGGAAAAGTGTAGGCATACTTGTTTTTTTTTTTTCTTTTTTTTTCTTTTTTTTTTTTTTGCCTATTTGCTTGTTTACATTTTACTTGTTTTCCTCTATTCTTTCAGCGCATGTAGTTCTGTACATATTAATCAGCCGAAGTTTATATCTTCGGGTATTATCAGTCCGTAGTTCTTAATACTCGTCTAAGATAATGAAAAGTACTTGATAGTAGCTAATTATCCTTAAAAAAAAAACTTATATGTATGCATACATTGGATATATATTGAAACTGCTTGTAAGTATGAGAACTATTGTAGTTGTGGTTTGTGTTTCCGTTAGTGTGTGAAAAGGCACTTCCCGTAAAGCCAGAGTGTGGTTCAAATTTTAAAAAAAGGCAAATTTTAACAAAATTACAAACTGATCAGGTGATATATATAAGCAGTGCCTACTTTAGAAGAAGGTAATTCGTTCAATTCTGTTGGATGTTACGATTGTCACCAATCGTGAATGTTAAACTAAATATAGCGCAACATGCTTAGTGACGGTGAATATGACATGTATTCATGTATAGATCCATGTGCTTTTCTACAGTGGGTTCTACGGCGTGTCCAATAAGCCACGTGCATGTACAGAAATTAAAGTATGTGGACACAAATGTATGGAATTGTTTTTTATTATAAGTTATTCTTTCACACACTCACTGATAAATGTTACAGGATACTTAACTGAAAGAAATGGGACATCACTATTACCATAATGTTTAGCAATTTCTTCACAATCAGAGTACCATCTCCCACACACCTGTACTGAATTGTGCATTACCAATAACCCCTAAAAGTACATCACTGGCGGTTTAATTCATTTCCGCTGCCGCTGTGTGACTCTGGTGATGCCATTTTCACAGACATTGTGTATATGATCTACACAACTAATTAAATAGTACGCTGTGCGCACATTCTTAACCCGTCGTACATGGCCAAATGTCCGAACACGACGTAACTACAAACTCAGTCAGTCAGTCAGTCATGCCGTTCAGTCTCAGCTAACGGAGCAAGAAGCAACACGTATCAACAGAGCTAGAGATGGAAGCGTTAATTCCCACCCAGGCCCTGAATGCAATTTAAGGTTTAAGCCTTGACATTGCAAGCCTTTTTCAACTTAGCCTCTTGTAGACATTTAACATCTTACAAATAATTAAATAGTACGCCGTGCGTATATTTCTTTAACTCGTCGTAAATGGCCGAATGGTCGAACACGACGTAAATTCAAACTAAGTAAGTCGTGCCATTCATCGTCGACCAGACAAGAAATAAGAATGGAAAACCAGCACCTCAAGGTAGGCAAGCTGATGGCTTCCATCAGCTTGATGGAACGAGTACAGCACCGCCTGTGTCGGGTGGAGGAAATGAACTGGTTCCCCCACATGAGGCACATGAAGAGGGAAATCACCTCTCTGAGAAATCTCCAGAGTTCGTCAGAGAGGTGATGCATGAAGAGACGGAGAAAATCAAGAGGGCTTTGACGGAGGAAAAGAGGGAGATGGAGAGACTGAAGAAGGAGAGGGAAGAGAAGAGAATGAGAAGAGAGAGGGAATTACATCAAACTCAATGCCAACTGGATGAAGATTCAAGAAAAGGTTTGCTGGTTGGACCATCCAGATTGGATGCTAGAAGAGGAGGTCAAGTAGAAGGAAGACTGGGGGAAGGAGGCCAATGTGCGGTGGCCTAGTTTTAGGCTCGTGGTCTCCACCAAGACATTTTGGAAGAAAAATGATAAGAACCTGGGAGGTGCGACCACTGCGAATGGAGTAATAAAACCCAACGGCCCTTTTCAGAGCCACCCAGATCTCTAGAAAAGAGAGATACTAATCATATTTGCCAAAATATTTGTGTTTTATGTTTTGTGTGTATGTTTGTGTATGTCTAAACTTAAAACCCCTTAGCCCTTCTCTTATATTTGTATGTGGCTAGAGTAGTGTGTCTATAAACACTTCCTACCCTTGTGTGTGATAGTATGTTTGTATGTATGTAAGTATAGAGTGCGCGTATAAACACTCCTACCCTTCGCGTTGGATAGTAGGGGTGTGTGTTTGGATAGTAATCACAAAGCGGTTGCTGGATTGTAGGATGTGTGTTTGGATAGTAATAAAACAAAAGCGGTTGCTGGATTGTAAGGTGTGTGTTTGCATAGTAACCAAAAAGTGGTTGCTGGATAGTATATATGTTGTGTTGGATTGTAAATAAAACTTTTAACATTTGTTACGACTCTATGGTCTAAGAAAAATGTAACAGAAAGAAAGTGAAACCAACAAATCAAGTAAAAAATCAACAAGCAATTTATTACTAGATAATTAAAATGAAAAATCAAAAAGTCACTTACAGTAATGTGTTTTGAAATCCTAATAATCCAATAAGAATGATTGTTCTAATCACAAGTCCTAAATATAGAATGTTCCGAATTCACGGCTGTGTCCTTGAATGTTATGATGTGCTAATGGTCTCCAAAGTCCTGATGTACTAGAAATCTTGATGTGCTGATGTCAAAATGAAGTATTCCAAAATCTCTGAATAAGTTCAGTTAAATTCCAAAATCATTAATTAAAAATCCAAAATCCAAAAGTTTATGAGCACTGTTATAATCCAATGAATATTTAAACTAATTCCTCTCTTAGAATTTGTAATGAATTTTCACAACTGTAATAGCTTTTTACAAGACTGATGGTAATGTCAAAACTGAATAAATGTCCACCAAACATGGCATATATAAAGATTGGTCACATGACAGAATGTTCTAGAATGTGCGTCATCTTAATGGAATTTTACTTGTAAACAAAAATCAACCTTGACCTTCAAATTGAGAAAACATTATATTGATCAAAACAACCTAATTCAAGGACACTAGTTAAACATGTTTTTCCTGATAACATTAAGATTTAAGCAAATATTAAAGTGAAGAAACATTTATAATTTCCTAAAATATTTATAATATTATATAAACATCATACATAACACATTACACTTTCCTTCAAACTCCAGAGTGGCACATATGATCCTAAATTTCTAGGGCAGTCTAGGGCATAGATAAATCCTATGTTAAATTCCCCTTATGCCCCAGAGTGGCATTTCCGAGTAAATAAACCTACGACGTAATGTTACTTCCCCTTATGCCCCAGACTGTCGCTCCATGTTAAATTCCCCTTATCCCCCAGACTGTCGCTCCATGTTAAATTTCTCTTATGCCCCAGGGTGGCACGGCTATATAAACCTAGGGCTTACTGTTAATTCCAGTTATGCTCCAGGGTATATATATATATATATATATAAATTATAAATAACATGACTTTTAAAGTGTTGGTATAAAGCAATTTGATATACCAATACTGTTGGTATATCATATTGTGATCCGCCCATGGCGCACGAATACGCATATATAAACATGGTTTTAACAGTGGTTATTGCTTTTATACTCTCTAGATCAGTGATGAATTTCCACTTATTAATCATTATCGACATAAGAAAATAACGAGAAAAAATATTTATAATCCCCGTTTTCTAAATGAATTAAACATGGTACACAATTTCATTTAAATCTCTCTCTCTCTCTCTCTCTCTTGCATAAGAGACACAAATACGTGGAAATCTATGGAGAGAGAGAGAGAGAGAGAGAGAGAGAGAGAGAGAGAGAGAGAGAGAGAGAGAGAGAGAGAGAGAGAGAGAGAAAGAGAGAGAATTTGAGCTGGATGAAACCCTTGAACTTGAACTTACACCAAGTAACCTACAAGAACCTGGGTCGTCGTAATGGTATGCTTACACTTTATCTACAGTGTTCACAATACCAATGATACAAAGTTGCAATAGCCTGTCGATACTGTACGGTAAATTTCTTGGTTAGGAGGCACACGCATACTGTAATCTATTTAATGCTTTGTTTTTTGTTGTTGTTTTTTAAAAACTTTATTAGGGTTCTAAAAACCTTATTTTTAAATATTAAAATGTCCGAAGGCCGCCCCCCCTCTCTCTCTCTCTCTCTCTCTCTCTCTCTCTCTCTCTCTCTCTCTCTCTCTCTCTCTCTCTCTCTCTCTCTGTTGATTGATCAGGCAGTAGACTAATCGACCAACAGAATAACATATAGGGATGGACAATAAAAGACAAATCTTATGCTAAGTCTCCACAAACCCTCATCCCACCTCTCTCTCTCTCTCTCTGGACCATCGTCGCAAGCTACGGGCGAAAATTCGTGATAAACGAGCGTAGCGGATTTTCGCCTGTCATGCGATGATGTCTCTGGACCTATGAATGAAGGTAAAATTTACAAATAAACCGACCAACGGAAAGGGGAAAGAGAGAGATGGAGGATAAAAACAATCTTATGGTCGGTAGCAAGGTTAATTAAAGCATAATAATGACTTAGATCAACTGTAAATAAATGTTTCTATTACCTCTTGTTTGCTCGTCATTTAGCTTAGTCTATATTCCACACTCGTTTCAATATACTCGACGGTGACTGAATGGCAAGCCTCGTTTCCTTTTGATGAAAAATTTATACATCTCGTGGTATATCAATGATACAGAGTACATACTACACACACACACACACACACACACACACACACACACACACACATATATATATATATATATATATATATATATATATATATATATATATATATATATATATCTCATAGCTCATGTGTAATATAATATGGTACCAACACGTTGTTGCCCCACCGGTCATTTTTTTTTTCTTCTTCAAAACTTGACTTTATTCATTAAAATATAAGCGATGAAAAGTTTCTGTCAAGAAAAAAGTGTAATCAACAATCACATGGCTCGCCTCTACAAAGCTTTCAGTAGTTTCCAGTAGTCATTGTAAATATTCATAATCATGCAGAAAATAAATTTAAACTAAAGTAATCTTGACAATGAAATGTTGGCTCCTGTGACAGGGCACAAATTATATAAAACAATAGAAAGCATGTTTTTTTTTCTTCATATATATATGATATTAAAATATAGGTACTAGATTTAGTTTATTAAAACATACATCCCCCTCCACCCCCCCCCCCAAAAAAAAAATCACTGTTTTTCAAATTCGTTTCTAGACATCAGATTATATTTGATGAAAGTAGGCTTTGAATAATCTTGGAGTGACAGTTAGTATGACCACTATTAGAAGCATAGTTCACGCATCAGTAATTATCTTGATTAGCCACTACAGACTACAGATGAGACCTCACATGACATGCATGCAAGTCCACTCATTTAATTAATATACCCATTCATGTGTAAATAAAAAACCACACAGTTAACCTGTTGATGGTAACCTATCACAATGTACAATGTATGGTCATTAATATGGGAAGTTTACCACTGAATAAATATATTTATTCCAACTTCCAACTGCAATAGTCAGAAAAGTCCTTCTGTGTATGATAGGATGCATATATCGTGGAAAAAATATATGTGGTCATAAGAACAACAGAAATGCGTCACCTATTATAGTGAAGCATCAAAAATGTAGGTCACATAGACCTTCTTTCGTTGTAAGGCTGTGGTACTAACAAAGATACATACATTCATACAGTTTGATGATTCTAGCAAGAACAGTCCTTAAGAAATAAAATTAAAACACAAATTGAACCCATGTTGGTGAAGCATCAAAAAGAGGTCACAGAGGTTTGCGACGAGGGTGTAATACTCATCACGATGCATCGCCTCGCTTTGTTTCATGATTCTAGGTGTACTAGTATGTATACAGGGTGCAAAAAAAACCTATGTGGTCATGAGTTAAACGCAAAAACTTAATCTTAGCCAGTAAAATGTGAAATGTAGGTCATAGTGACCTTCTTTTGTTCTTTTGTTGAAAGGATGTTGTACTAATTTGATGGTTCTAGCATGAACGAGCTTGAGAAATAAACTTAAAACTCAAAATTTAACCAGTCAGTGAAGCATGAAATATCGACCAGAGTGATCTTTTGTGATGAGGTTATATTACTCGACAAGATGCATACCCTCACCAAGTTCCTTGATTCCATGTATAACATTATGCATAAAGGGTGCAAAAAACCTCAGGTCAACGCATTAACTTATCCAAACATATACAGCTATTGTACATTATGTACAAAGATGTTCCCTCCCTAGCGAGTAGGTACTATGAAATTCATTTAAAATTGTTGCCTAGGACATAGGAAGAAAGAATGGACGAATGCAGTGATGCTGTACATATGTATAGAATGCTGGCTGATTATGACCATGGCTGATTCGGACCGTAGCTGATTCGGTCCAATCACGGGCTGATTCGGCCCAAATTACGAGTTGATTTGGACCAAATGCCAGGCTGATTCGGACCATGCGAAATATTATTAAGTTTCGTCTTGGATTTAAAAGTGGTTTTTACATTTGTTTAAAATATGATATTTCTCATTAGTTCCCAGGCACGTTCAGCTGTTCAAATCTGCATGTAATGAAACAAACCCCGATTTTACACGAGATAATGGCATTGTTATATATAATGAAATGATGTAAGACTGTTTATCTCATGCACCTTTGTGCACAATTTAAATAGTTTATTTTATTGTATTGTGAAATAATAAAATTAATAACACCAAAAAACAAAACAAAAAACAATCGTGAAAACAATGGTCATGTAGTTAATGTTTTTTCGTTTATATATATTGGTCTCAGTATGCTAATGTTTTGGTTAGATTTTTTTCGTCTCTATATACTGGTCTGAGTATATTAATGCTTTTTAAAAAAAGTAGATTTATGTAGAATTTATCTTTATACTAAATAAACCTTATATACTAAAACAATGAGTACTGTAAGTTATTTTCAATAGCTGAATTTATAATGTATTATTTAATTGTATGCATATTATTATTGAAAGTGAATTGGCAAAACCCGTTTGATCAACGCCACTATAATTAAAGCAATATTGATGTCATTTGCCAATTTACTGAATTTAATACCATTCTAGAACACATACTAGAATGCTAACTTAAAATAACTTTGTGATCTTTGGCTACATGGAAGTGTTATTATATTATATGTGTTTAATATAATAAAATATCTATTCAGAAATCAATATTTAATGGATTGAATATGTTCTTTAAATGAAATATTTTCAAATGCTTCAAAGGTTAAAATGAAAATAAGTTGGTTTACTGCTTCGAGATTTTACTCAAAAGATAAAAGTTTACAATAACAGTAAAGTACGTTATACTATTGTGTTACTCATCAATGACTCTTTACACAACATTTTTGGGAGTAAATATAATGCGAAGAAAGCACGATTTGCATGAAAAATCAATATAAACGATGGGTAAATTTATATTACATTCTCTTAGTATGTTTGCGAAAACAGTAATAAGTATTCAAATAAATCAGGTATATATATATATATATATATATATATATATATATATATACGAATAAATGTTACTGCATGGGTCATGTTTTTACGATTTTTTGCAGTTAATAATTTGCATAATATTAAATCATTCATTATGAATTCACAGAAAACAAATAACATACTGTGCTATAAACAAAGATTTGTAAAATATATTTCATCTTTCAACAGAGATAACACCTCCATTTCTCAATTTCTTTATTTTAATTATTACAAGGTCCACAAGATTAGCAGAATATAGACGTATAATATTGACGTATGATATTGTATGTAAATAAACCATAATTTCGACCCCCCTCCACCCCCCCCCCCAAAAAAAAAAAATGTGCACAAAGGCGAATGAGCTGCTTTGAAAATATTTCACTGCTACATTGCCGATGCAAGGTTAACAGTCTTACATCATTATAACAACGCCCTTATCTCGCGTAAAATCGGGTGTTTGTTTCATTAAATGCAGATTTTAACTGCTGAACGTACCTGGGAAAAATGAGAAATATCATATTTTAAACAAATGTATATATCACTTTCAAATCCAAGACGAAACTAAATATTTATTTCACATGGTCCGAATCAGCCTGGCATTTGGTCCGAATCAGCCCGTAATTTGGTCCGAATCAGCCAGTGATTTGGACCGAATCAGCTACGGTCCGAATCAGCCATTGTCCGAATCGGCATGTTCCCATATGTATATACTTTGATATGTGCCGACGCCTGTACGTCGTCAAAGGGGTAGATTCACTCACTTCTTCGAAGAGGCGAGCTTAATAAAAGGTGAAACTGTGTTTGATATTAAAAAATATATATATATATATATATAAATTTATATTTAAAATAATCGAACCTTATACATAAAGTTTATGTAATATTAAGACTCAGTGATTAGTAAAAATAACATCTAGTGTAAAGGGGTTCCCATGTAAATATCGTTGGATTGAAGATCAAGAAATAAAAGGTAAATCTTGTAGGATATAATTTATGAGCACTTTTATAGTCAACACCGATTTATTACCCTTGTCTGGTACCGCGTCTTTATCAAAAAGAATCATAAAGCTGCCGGATCCTGCTACATCAGTATCTGGCTATTGCCTCCATCGTGAGAACCAGTTTATAAGGCAGTGGTCGACTGCATAGAAGCATAGGTATAATGCATGAGGAGGGGAGTACGGACCATCAAATAAATGAAAAAACCCTTTTAGACCTAGGGACGGAACGACAGGGGTCCATAGAGTGGAATCCGAGCAAATACGCCCCATCAAAAATAAAAACGTTAGGAACAACCCGAATCAAAAATATATCTAAATTAAATTTTTCTTCTAAATTCTTTTATTTTTGAAAATACCCACAACAACAGACCTTTGGGGGATACAAACAGACATAAAAACCCTTTATCGCACTTTAGACCAAACGGGGGTCTCCTCAAGGGTTCTCTGGCTAATATAGTTAGAGGCCCGAGGGGAGTCCACAAATAAAATAGAAGCAGACTTGCCGTCAGGCTATTTTGAAGTCTTTAAGGTCAAACTTGATCTGATTGTTTCTTTTAATGGTAAATTCACCAGCATCAAAAAGCACATTTGAAGAAAAGATCAAATCTACCCCCATATCTTCCTCAGACTGTAGCCTTTGTAGGGCTTCAACGGGTACCATGTTTAGGAGTCGAGCAGACATCAGACATGCATAATCAAGTACCAGCTTTGGCAAGTAAACTATGCAATTTTTGAGTGGAAATGCATACAGGAATTACAAAAATCAAGTCTAAACTGTTTCTTGGCGTGGTTTCTCCAACTGAAATGTGTTGGGGTATGCAGTTTGAAAAATGCATTCTATTAATAGACTACAGTATATCTTGTACTCGTTTCTCCTATTTTCGCGGGTTCGCTGAATTCGACTATTTCCGTTATAAATAAAGCATTGCGCAATCTGCCGCTTGTTTATAGCAGTTATTTTGTTATTTGGAAGTGCTTCATCATAACTAGTAACAAAGTTTTTCAACAATGTTTCCTTGTCTGGAAATTAGCAACAAAATTATGAATCGATTGAAAATTCACAAAGATCTACTTTCACATGAATCCATATTCAAATAGATCTTATACTGAAAGCTGAATTATATCCCGTTTGGCACGATTAAGTTACGAAGTTGATGATGATTTACAATGATGCAAGCCTAGTCACATGATTGACCTTGTTTACATGTATCTCACTGCCATAAACATGTTAGACACTAAGAGTCATTGTATTGAAACCATGATGTCATGTCGGATGCTGCATTTATAACTCTCTCCATTGATGTACTTAATTATATGCCCTAATATGTTAATAAAATTATACAGGTAATTCATATTAAGACATGAATAAAAAAAGCTGTGATAAATAAATAATAGGCAGTCAGATCTTATACTTAACAAAGAGGCAACTAAAGGAGTGAAAGAAAATGCAAGAGAAGTGTTTCCAGAAAACATCATAGCTGAATTTAGAAAGTACAGAATCTTCCCCTTCAATATCATGTCCTTAAAAGATGGGGAGGTAACACCATCAATCACATATAGAAATAAGAGGATGAAATTCTGCAAAGAAAATCCTTTCTATAAATACCCCCCCCCCCCCCCATAATATTGTCTATATAAGAGCAGGTGATTCTGGACAAAAACAATAACAATGTGTATAAATGCAGAAGTCTGGAAGAGTTGAACATCCTTGATCCAGATGAGTTTATTAATGCATCGTATTAATTGCAAACAGGTGATTATTGTAAAGAAGGGGAAATGTGATGTCTGACCCCACTGAACTCACTATACTGCTCAGAAATTCTAGTACTGAGGAGAGAGGATGTTTCAGGTGCCTGCATTACCACAGAGATTAACTGGATATGAAACTTTATCACCTCATATCAATTGTAAATATATAAATAATCTTTAAATTTTTAATTTAAAGCTTTTTGCTATGGACAAAGTTTTGGCACATGGAACTAGCCTGGTGTACTGCACCCAAGCACTAATGTGATTAATGATGATATTAAATTGTATAGGGTCTCGGGCTAGTATTAACCAAGCAGAAAAGGTTGTGTTCTTCAACACAACGAATAATCCAGAATTATACAGAACAGTGTGTTTTAATAATCATTCAATATATTGTGCGATGACAATTGTAAACATGTGGAAGTATTTGCAAGGTGTGCAGCTGCCAGTTAAATGGCAAAATTAGATGATGACAATAGAGTGCAATCGCACATATGATCAATAGAAGAGTCTAAAAAAGTACCAGAAATACTGGGCAAATGAATACAAATGGCTTAAGTATAACCCAGGAAAGGCTGTGATGTTGTGCACTTTCTGCACTGAGTATTCGGAGAAATACAAAATTGCACTGGGTACTTCATTCATTGATGGGTGTAAAAACTTTCATAAGTCATCCCTGGAATTGCACAATGCAAGCTCCCTACACATAATGGCAGAGGTATACGTGAAATCAAAACAGAAAGTTGGTTCCACAGAAGCAGAGCAAATTGTGGCATTGTTGAACAAGAGTGTCTTGAAGAAGCTTGAACATGAACTTTCAACTTTTCGTGAGTCTACTTGGTAAAATACAGTTGTTATTGTTTTGAGTTGATGCTAAGAAATAATAAATGTTGAATTGGAAACTGAACTGGCTTCTGTTTGATTTTAGCAGGATCAGTGAAATTTAGGCAGGATCAGTAAACAATTTATTATGGTGATCCTGCAGGTTAGTGAAAAAAAATCCTAATTTTGAGTCCTGTTAATGACATCATTTTCATTTCATAACCTGTTTGGGCACCCAAACAGCAATTATAACATTTGCGGCAAGAATATGAGAATCTCATTTTATATGGCAGTAGATACAGTGTGTTCCGTTGGACATTGTTTATTGCAAATTGGCATAATTTACATAATTTGGTGAATACAGGATTGGAGACAAATGATAAATAAACAAGTACATGTAAGGCAACTTTCATTAGCAGGTAAATTATTGTATTTTATTTATGGTTTGTTTCTTGTTGAGTACCGCAAGAATATGGTATGCCATGGTAAGACCAACATTATCCCACTGGTCCCACATAATGTTTTAATGAAAATGGAGTCTAAAACTCTTCTTCCTGGCCTGACACAAGAGGGTTCAAAATTTAATTTTCCCATCAGGGATTGAATTTCCTTTATTGTAGATTCATCTTGATGTATCCAAAAACACAACTATTTCTCTGATTTCATCTAATGATTTTCAGTACTTTCTGATTTCATTGTGACAGTATTGAATAAAATCCCAACTACAACCATTTTTGTAGAGGGTGGACATATTTTTTCTGCAGTCTCCTGAATACCACATTTTTCTAAAACTGAACCAAGAATTTGATAAGCAGAATCTGTAAGTTGTGGTTTCTCTGCATTAGCAAAGTCATGCAAATAATTTAAAATGCAAATTCCAAATTTAAAGATGATATATACAATTGCATTAGTCACTCACTGTCATATATGTGCAGCACTGTGAAGACCCATTGATAAACTGTTAAAATAAATACGATTTTTCCAAGAAAATCCTAAATGGGAATCAACAGGATTAACAGGAATTTGCCTGTATGCTAGACTTTAATCATTTTTGAACAACAAGCATCCTCTCCCTTTACTCTTAATGATTTTAACAAGATCATCAACTCTTAGATAAACAAGTTTCATGCTGCTTCCAATGTATTCATTTTTGGAAATGAAATCATCAATGGTATGCTGTTTGGGAAAACTAAGATCTAAAATAACTTGTCTCTCTGAGCTTTCTTTGGTACTGAATTTAAAGGTGATAAAACCATGGTGTGTTGAAAGGATCTTCCTTACAAGGACCCAAAATATCACCATTAATAGCTTCTTTGTTTAAGTATTTTAAAAGAGGATCTGGATGAACTGTAGCATCCTTGTGATTCTTCCTATGAACATTAAAAAGAATTTTCTGAGAAACTTCATCAGTTTCTCTGATATCAATCAAAAAACCATACTTTTAGTAATTCACATACTTCATAGTCTGTTTACCAATAATCACAAAGTGAAAATCGTAAATAGTTCAAATTTAGTATTGAGTTGATAAGAATTTTACATCCATGAAAATTTAAACAGCCTGATTCAACTATCTTATCATGTGCATGAATTTTAAACTTTAGTTGAATTTTCCCAAAAATTTGGTGATTGATGTCGTGGGAGTGATACCTGAATATTTTGTGCTTGAGAAATTTCATGTTCACACTTTTCTTTTTCAATAGACGTAACTCTAGAATCTTGCCCTTATTTTATTTTAAAGTCTGGAAAGAATAAATTTTGAAGAGAAGTCATACTGTTATCAGTTGTAAACATGCCAGATTTGAGTCAATACATGCATAGGTGGACATGCAGAAGAGCTTTCTGGGTGTGATAGATTCTTTCCTTCTTTTGACCAACATGTTGGACAAATATGATTTGCCTGATGTAGATTACCCTTAAACACGATACTGCATTTGTTATACAGAACAAAACAAAACCCATTTTATAGATTCATTAGTTTTGATACCTCAGATATTGGAGAAAAATCATGTCCGCATTCAATCTGGGAAAAGTTTTCTGCACTGTTGGCTGCGTAGTCACATTGGAAAAAATGTTAATGAGAGGGCAGATAAAGCTGTCCTGAAGTTACCCATTTCTGAATGGAAGATTCCATATTCTGTCTTCACATGTTTTATAAATCTGCATGGTTGATGTATTTGGTAAAATATGTGGATTGAGAACTCCACAAACAAACTTAAGAACATCAGACCCACTATTGGAGAGTGGCATCCCTTGTATAGGACAAATTGGAGAGATGAGGTTGTATTGCAGGTAAAAATAATTGGTACAAGGTTCAGTTATTCATCAGCAGTCACAACAAATTATATAGAAAGTTGAAAATGCAGAGCCATTGTGAAGACTCCAAACCAGGGCTGAGCAAATTCCGTAGCCCGACGTCCCAGACTATTCATTTTCTAAGTCGGGCAAGTAAAATTTTCCAAGCAGCTAGTCCAAGTCAAGTGCTTTTTTCCTTTTTTTAAAAAAAAGTTGGGCAAGTGTTTATTTTCATGCCATAATCACTTTATCTACCTTTATCTGGCCATTCATGCCCTCCGGGCATACTGAATGCTTGAGTCTACTCCTCTCCATGTATTTATTTGTATCCTGTATCGCACCTGCCAGTGGTCGTTGATAACTTGTTGCATATGCGCATGTTCTATTTCCACTTGACTGCATATTGAACTAAGTGACCAAAATTATTGGCCAATCAAAACATGTGAAACAAAACAAAGCCGGTATGATTAATTATTAGTGTTTTAAACAGCTTCGTTGTATTGTGTAAACCAGATCCTCATGAACAACTCGTCCTTTGATTTCAATCTAGCGAGTCAGTCCAATTGAATGAATGAAAGGCACTTTATTGACATTAATGTCGGTTCCCTATATGAACTGATTAAATGGCAGCGATGATTCTTTAATTTTTAATTGATTATACAGAGGATTAACTTCCACGTCTGATATTGCATTTGAAGCGAAACAATTACGCTAATTAAGGAAATGTCTATGTTCATATTTAAAGGACAAAATGTATGTTATGATCGCTTTAAAAGTAGTTGTCAAGCAAGGTGATATTTACTATGTGGATAAAAGGAGTTTACTAAATTATTTTTGCAAGGAAGTTAATAATTAAGATTCAAAGAACGCAAATTCATGTGAAAGTGGAGGGGTAAAACGGAAGACTGCCACTGAGTGTGAGGTAACTATTTCTTCAAAGAGACATAAGCCAGATTCCATGGCAATAAGAAATGTCAAATATGATACTACTAAGAGACAGAGACATTTTCAGCCACATTGGGTTGATAGTTATCCCTGTCTTGATTTCATTGACTCGGAAGGAAAAATGTTTTGCAGTTATTGCAAACAATATCCCACACTGACACAGGTTGGAAATTCAACCAGTGTATTTGTTAATGGAACTGACAAATTCAGGATTGAACCAATCAAGTCTCATGACAATTCTGGACCTCACAAGGAGAACAGTATATGGATGACACATAGCCAGCACGTACAGAAAATCCCTGAGGTTATAGTTGCTGACAGTATGCTAGGAAAGGCCCTTTCAGAACTAAATGAGACTGAAATGAAAAAAATGAGAGTTCTCTTTAACACTGGCTACAATCTAGCCTGTTGTGAAAAACCATTTTCTGATATGGAAATTCTGTGTGCACTCAAGGAGAAGAACGCCGTTGAACTTGGTGCTAATTATAAGAATAGATTCTGGGCAAGAAACTTTGTTCCATCAATCAATCAAGTCTTGAGAGAAAAAGTTAGGGAAAGTCTGAATTCCAGTAAATTCCTTTCCATTCTTGCTGATGGAAGTACTGATGCTACAGTATCATAGCAAAAAATAGTGCATGTAAAATACATGGACAGTGGAAAACTGAAAACCTCTGATGTAACAAAATGTATAATATCAACCTATGTTTTTGAAAAATTTAATTCTTTTAAGAAATAAATATCTTGTACATTGTTTCCTTTGTTCGTTTTATGGATTAAAGTGCATACATCTCATCAAATCTTGACAAGTGATTAAACTTTTTGGACAAGTGAGAAGGTAGGTGGGACAAGTGAATTTTCTGAAACCACTTTTCCTGGACAAGTGGATGAAAAAGAAATTTGCTAAGCCCTGCTCCAAACAGATAACTGATAAAAATAGGATCCAATTAAAGCAACAGACGAGATCTCTGGCATTGACTACAAGTTTTTCAAACTGTAATATGCTGCACAAAATAATGATATATAATAACAGAGCAAAGATCTAATAAGAGTCATTAGTAACAATTAGGATGATTTCATGCAAATCGAGCATTCCTCGCTCACTTACCAGAATTTGTGCAGCATATGGACTATCTGAAAGTCAGCACCATTATATATTTTGAACTCCATGATCAGTCATGTTCATGAAAACTAACACCAATTTTTAGATTTCATTAAATTTGTTTTGTGTGAGTTTAGGAACTTATTTCTACAGAATATATCCATGTTTCAGTTATTCCAAATACGAAAAGTGAAGAAATATTTGTAGAGTAACCATAGCAAGGGGGAGATAACTCAGTGGTCCATTTTTTTTTATTACTGATGATGCAATAAAGTAAAATTTTGGCAACATATTGAAATAACCTTCTTAATAGGTGGCATATCCAATTTTTGGCTTCACTTAAGTGCTGACTGAGTCTGGATTCTTCAACTGCAAGGAAGATAAAGGGTAAATTATTATTCGAAATATTTACATATTGTTATTGTCTGACCTTGTAACTGTCTAGTAAAACATGCATCTAAACAATTATTTTGTATATTTTGAGTGCTGAGAATATTTGTGCTAAGGTTGCTGTTTTTGCAACTTATACAAGCAAATTAGAGAAACATTAGGCTTGCCTGTAGTGTTTCTTTTCTTATTTATACAATTTCTGTACTTGAATGATTATGACTTGTAATTTAAATGTGCTATGACCCAGTGTCTATGTCACATTATTATACCACTACAAAATGTACAGTGACTACTACCAATAGTACACCTGGCTCTGCTACTGTAACTACCACTACAAACACCAACACCATCACAACTGCTGCTAATTAATGCTACTGAAATCTTAAAATCATGTACAATTACAGCACTTCCCACTATAAGGCATTTCCTATATAACATGGTTCCTTTTATAAGGTGGGTATGGTTATGATTTGATTTGATTTTGTTGTTTTATGGCACAGCAACACAAGCAGGTTATTTAGTGCCTTGCCAAAGGACAGACCACATTAGTAGACCTGGGCTGATACGATTGTAGGATTCAAAACCTGCAGCCTTTTGGTCACAAGTCTGGCATGCTAGCCTAATCACTGAGTCACTGTTTCTCCAGTCTGGGTATGGACATGGATCCCATTTCATTATGTAGTAGTAAAATTGTATGAATAATATTCTTCATTGAAAGGCGACCTAACTTATAAGGTGGTGCACTCTGTTGCTCACATCGACAGTGTCATAATGAGAGATTACTGTGTTTGTAATTTTTGTGAATTTAATTTGTCCTGGCTTAAAGGTCATAAAATGTGTTATCTATGATTTCAGGGTCGCCCAAACAATAATCATGTAATAATCTGTAGGTGTATACAGCATCATCACATTATACACGATGTTATACCTCTGTGTAAAGCCAGGAACAGTCGATATAACTTTTCATCCAAGTTACTTGCCACCATAAAAAATGTTGAAGACAGAGGGTCCTCATAAGTTATCTGTAACACCAATTTTCAGAATTTGAACTGGATATTTAAAGCTTTTTCCTTCTCTTTTTTTGTAGGTATTTTTCCGAGTCCCTTATTTATAAAATCATGACTCTGCCATAGTAAATAATTTAGTATGTTAATTTCTCTTTGTATTGTATGATCTTCTTTTGCAGTTCTGGTTTTTTTTTTTTGGTCTTCCAAGGTCTGTAATCTGTATGCAGCTCTTTCCTATGCACTCTTTTTATAGTCCTCCCCCAGTTTTCGACCCATTTGGTGTGCAACTCTCAAAAGTTGTGCTTTCTAATCTGCTTTCTTTTTGTATAACCATTCAGGTGTCATGTTGTTCGTAAATATTATGAAAGCCTTATTGCAGTTCTGAGTTTCATTTGGTCTGTGTCTTATTAAGGATTCAACCAACACAAATACACATTCTGGATACTTCTTGTGATTTGCTGCTGACTCAGTCTCTTCTTTCATTTTCTTTGAAGGTTCATATAACTTGCCTCCTGGCAAATCATCTTCCGCACTTCTGCTAAGGTAATATTTCCATGAGGTAAACAACAGTACCAACAGCTGGTGAACTTGAATGTCAATATCATCATTTCTCTTGGTCAATGTTTCAAATATGACATCATTTTTTTACAATCAAGTTTGCTGGAAATGTGGTGTGACAAGGCATGAAAGAGCACCTTCTTCCAAGAAAGGTTTTGTTTCAAGATAGTATTGGTTCATATCCAAAATGTGGGCACTGGATTCAACTAAGCACCAAAATGGTGGCATGAAGAATTTGCTGCATATCCCAGGGTCTTACATTCAGAAATATGTAGATTTTCCTTTGTTGAGATTCGTAAAGTTCTTTCCACCTCTCAGTAACATTTGGTAGAATTTCAGTTCTTTTGAAAGGAGCCCATAAAATGCAACCACAGTCTATGCACAATCACTCATATTTTTTATTTTGGAAAGTGGAACATGTCCTACATGTCTATCATCAATGGAGGCTCAATTGTGCTGGCTGTATCATTATTCTCCAAAATATCATCAAAAACATCATGTCATATGTGCAGACTTGTTGTTTCGTTGACCAAGACCCAACACCCAGGAATTTTCTTCTTTGTCAGATGTATGATAACCTCTATGCTTAGCGCCATATTTTTTTGGTCTCATCTGTGTATAATGTTGTATGTTCCTTTTGTGACAAAGTCCTCCGAGATATGACAAATAGAGAGGGTTAACATTCTGTCATTCACATTCCTGATGTTTTTTTTCCAGTGGAAAAATTATTTAGACTTTTCCATACATTTTAACACTACATCATTAACTGGTCCAATACTTTGGCACTCAAAATATCCATGATGCAATGTTTAGTTTCCTTGGTTAGATGTCCTGTCTCATCATACAGTGAAAATTCACTGATTTCATTGACTAGAGTTTCTAAGTAATCAATACTTACTTTCTTTCTGTTCTCATTCTCTCCAATTCTCTTTGAGCCTCTTCAATTTCTTCATTAGCTTGTCTGAGTTTTGTAGATAGCTCTGTAGCTTTACATTCTGTGGCATCAACTTTCATTTTCTGTGTGTTAAGGGCAGCTTTCAGTTTCATATTTTCAATTCTATGACTGGACAGTTTCACTTACAGGTTTTTATTTTCACCTTAAATTTTTTAAAATTCTGTCTTTTTTTTCGGTTCTTTCTTCAGCATCTTGAAACTATCTGCATCAGTTTTAGAGTTCTTAGAAAAAAGCAAGATGTCAGTAGTTTAATTTTCTTTAAAGCCAAATTGTTATTATAACTTGTCAATAGAAGCTAACAGCAGGGTGGGGTATGAAGAGTAGTTGTCCATGAACAATGAAAAAGTTCTTAGTTTAAAGCCTACAACTTTTGTTACTGAATCATAAACTGCAAAAAGGATGCATCTTGCAATGCAAAGTCTGCTCTTGCAGCTTGCAGTGTGAAGCCTGCTTTTACAGCTGGATTCTGTGAAGCCTGCTCTTGCAGCTGGACTCTGTGTGAAGCCTGCTCTTGCAGCTTGCAATGTGAAGCCTGCTCTTTCATTTGAACTCTTCAAGTGGCATCAGACTCGTGATATCTTGATTAAATTATTCTGATACAAGTGTTATTATCACTAAATAGGTATTGGTATTAAATTGTGTGACATCAGATGTCAGTTACTTGTTGATAATAAACTAATATGATAATTTTTTTTTCTTCAAATTTACTTACAAAAACTTTATTAGTAGGGTTAGCTGAAAAGAATATCAGGGGTCAGTGAGAAAAATGATAAGTTCCTCATAAATAGTGGGCTTAATTTCAAGAATTAGGTAAACAATTACAATTAAATGAAAAATGATTTTTCTGATTGTACTACAAAATTATAACCATTCTTGCATTGTCTGTGTTAGCAACAACAGTCAAGGTTAAGGTTTTGGTGAACATTTTTCTGCATGATCTTAACTTCTAAAGCCTTGGAAGTATTGCTGTGTTGCATGGACTTTAGAAATAGTAACCATCTTTAAAGTATACCCCTCAACCCAACCCTGCTCCCAAGGCAAGGTCAAGATCATTTGAACATCTGTTCACGATTTCAGCTTGATGGTCATAAATCCCATTGGTGCCACACAGGGGAGCAGGTGAGACTTAACCCAATGGAATTCCTATAATAAAATATTTCTATCTTGGCAGAGTCAAGAGTTACTTTCTTTTCTTGCCATTTTCAGCAAATCTTCACATAATGATGTTTGGGTCCCCTCACTTACATCTATCAGGCTGGAAGGTAGAGGTATTGGTGGAAGAGTTCTATCATGAATGTAGTAGATAGGCTTTTAATTCCATGAAAGTTATGAAGATCAGGAACAAACTTGTAAACATCAGGTTCACTAAGTGGCATCCTCTCAAAGGATGTGCTTTATGTGTCCTGTATCCACCAGCCAAAAATTAGAATGAATTTGAATCTGCTGTATCTATAGCTATATGATATCTGGGAGCTTCAGGATTTTGAGAATAAGTCTGCTGCGGGGTCAAAGGAAGTTTGGTTTGACTAAATTCTTGTAGGAGATTAATCCATTGAATCTTCACTGAAAAGTTCTCTAGATTTATTGCTTATGCTGTCACTTGTGGTTAATAAGGCTAAATTCCAGTCATAAGCAAGAAGATGCTATAACTTAAATTAAAGCAGAATATTGAAGAGCTGCATTCCACATAAGTCTGTAAATAATCAAATAAATAATATTTATAAAAATAATAACACCACCGCCAACAATATTAATAATGATACTTTATTTCAAGAGGGTAATATACTGGTACGAAGACTAATCTTTCCTGTGGCCCTCAAAACTACAGTAAAGACAATTCTAAAGTAAAGAAAAACCCCTCTTTCCTGAAACTCGTGTATGCTTTGCATTTCTCCCAATTCCTTTGATTCTTCCCCTCTTTCACACACACACACACACACATATACACACACACACACACACACACATATATATATATATATATATATATATATATATATATATATATATATATATATATATATATATATATACACACACACATATATATATATATATATATATATATATATATATATATATATATATATATATATATACACACATATATATATATATATATATACACACACACATATATATATATATACACACATACATATATCTTTGGTGTATACTGTATCTAAATATATTTTCTGTTTTGTTAGTTGACTGAATCTAATTTTCTTTTTCATTTTATAGAAATATGATGATATAAAATACTAGTGGGAAACATTTCTGATGTTATACAGTTTAAAAGAGAGTATCTGATCATCTGATCAAGTTACACATTTAAATTGAGCTGAAAATATCCAAAGATAACATGCATTGAAAAAGATAACAGAAACTTGTATCTCAATATCTGTTTTAGGTCCATTATGTCTATTTTGAACTGACTTAAATATAATCATTGCTAGGTATTTATTGCTTTTAATCCAGGATGCTTTAACAGTTCAGTTTGATAGCCAATTTGAGTGCTTAGTTACAGCCATTATTTTTGGTATGTGATAAGAATTTCATAAAATTGATGTCATGCAAAAATTGGCATCTTTCTTTCTTTTTCAGATAACAGATTAAGCACAGAATCTAAACAGGTTAGAAAATAATTACATTTTTCAAAACATGACTTTTCACGTGTTACTCTTATTCTACTTAGACCAAGAGTGGCTACCTTCATTATAAAAATAAATGTTGCCATTTATAGTTTGAGTTTATGTTTGTTGACATTAGCACCTTCAAGAAAGGCTTAATATTCTTCTGGTCGAGAGAAACTGGAAATATGTGAAACAAACTAACATTACCATTTAGATCATTCTTGGTTATATACTACTAAGTAGAGGACTAAATTTATATGGGATATAATATGGCCATTCCACAGTTTCAGTTAAATAAATTGAATATATTCATTTTTAGAAAAGAAACGTGAACACTATGTTGTTAATCTAAACGAAAAACATTGTAGATATGAAATAATGGAAATTATTTTAGCAAGTCAAGATTCACATGATAATGCTGGTGACCGACAATGTGCTAAATGTTTGAGGGAGAACTTAGCCAATGCACCGGTCATCTTGATATAGCTGATATCTTCTGACAATCCCATGAATTGCAATTCACAGGCCACTTAATGTCATAAACAAGTGT
Source organism: Margaritifera margaritifera (assembly GCA_029931535.1). Classification (NCBI taxonomy): domain Eukaryota; kingdom Metazoa; phylum Mollusca; class Bivalvia; order Unionida; family Margaritiferidae; genus Margaritifera; species Margaritifera margaritifera. Next base: position 467,567 of record JAQPZY010001012.1, on the reverse strand, counting down.
CCGGATCGTTCTTCTATTGGGTTCCAACGATTTTGCATTCCAATATCTCAAAAATTATCACAAAATATAATGAACAATCAGACCACAAGTCTGGATCCCAAGTGGTAACAGAACTCAGGAAGCTAGATAATGTTACATCCCCTGTCAGTCCTATTCCTAACTTAAAGAAGCTGGAAGTAGAAAACTGGACTTGAAGGTTTTTTGACTGGACCACCTTGCTTCAAGAGTGAGGCCAGCTGCAGTTGCTATTTGTACATTTTCCATTGATAAGAAACACAAAGTTTGCCCATATATTTTATTACACTGTATATGCAAACTAAAAACTGAACATGAATTAGAAAAATTGCAATAAAAAGATTCAGACTGGCTGTAGTTTTTGGTTGAACAACCAGGACACAGTCCAGCACATTGCATCATCTTTGATAGCCAGTGTGACCATGGCTGAGGGTCACTCTGTAGGAAAATGGGTTGGCAGTCACTCAGTAGGAAAATGGGTTGGCAGTTGGTAGAAAAGCAGACTATGCTGTATGCATGAAAAGTCGAATATTTCAGCTAGACATTGGAACAGCTTTTACAAGTAGTATGTAGCTTGTGAAATCATTTGATTAAAAGTAGGTCATGTTTAATTGTCCTCCTTTGTGAATTTAATATGGTATTGTATATAGACCTCACATATACATAATATACGAGTAAGAATAAGAGCCCCAGTGGTTGCCGTTAGGCAAACCTAACTTGAATGAGAAAAAAAAGATAAGTAAAACATCTTCCAAATTGTCAGTAGGAGTTGTCTGGTCTTTTTGTCAAGTACATGTACTCAAGTCCCAAATTTGGAGTTTGAAGTCTAAGATATACCTGACTTGTACTTGGGTGCTTGAGTATCCATTGCAGCTGTATTCAACTTTACACTAAACACACATTGTAAAAGTTCATGCAATAAAAATCTCTGGGATGTATATGCATGTTAAATATATAATAATTTTATTTACCGTATATACTCGTGTACAACTTACACCAACTGCAAACTGCATAAACCCAGATCTGCTGTCGCATAATGCACTGGTAGATCTGGATCTATGCAGTTTGTAAGGACTAGTCAGTAGAACAAACAACATAGATCCTGATCTGCCGGTGCATTATGCGATGGCAGATCAGGGTCTATGTTGTTTGCATTTTTACCCGGATTATATGTGAGTATATATGATACATGATTTTATTATCCCCTTGCATGTCTCCAATTGCACATGTGTGAACACAGCACATGCTTCCCCCTGCATGTGAATGTAAAAAAGATAGATTCATTGCAGTTTGGGTCCACTTTGTTAAAAAAAGCATTTACATGTTGATGGTGATTGTTGCTCTTTAGATTTACTTTAAAAATGATGAAAAACTGAGATAGCACAGAATTATTTAAAATTTCAAAATCTTTGCTTTTGGGAACTATGATTAAAACTGATTGCTGCCAGGAATTGTTTAGGATGCCAGCATATGTTTTGTACCGCCCCTCAGCCCTCCTGTGCCATATATACTCGCTTATAAGTCGAGTTCAACTGCAAATTGCACAGACACAAATCTTCCATCACATAATGCGCCAGCAGATCTGGATCGATGCAGTTTGTTAATATTAATCAGTAGAACAAAACAACATAGACAATGATCTGCAGGTGCATTATGCAATGGCACATAAGGGTCTATGTTGTTTGCAGTTGGACATAACTTGTAAGCAAGTACATATGGGTGGTATATGAAAATGAACATTGATTATTTAGGTTTTTTTAAGATCTATGCACTTCTTAATATAACATGAAAGAGAAGAGCTAGCTTTAATATGTGAAATGAAAATTTCTATAATTCCATAGAACTGATGATTTACAAATTTGGTGTTTACGAGAGATAAACTCTTTCAATGGCTCTCCTTCTTGCATGCCTTTGGCCTATGTAGAAAAGGGAAGTAATTCTTAAAAAAAAATGTTTAAACATTGAAATCCCTTAACAGTTGTATTTTTTATATGATCGATGGGGTAAAAAAATGTACTCGCCCGACTCAAATTGGCAAATGAACATTTCTGCCGGTCAAGTGAATGTTGCATTAACTTGCTCGATTGGGCGAGAGCTGATTCAGGAATGAATTAAGTTTCTCTTTAATGAAAAGGATGTTCCTATCAATAATATTTTGACTTTGCTAATTAAAAGTCCATAGTTTCTATTAGAAGTTTGTTTTCCATTTGTTTTGATTAAGTTCATATTAACACTTCACTCTCTCATTTTAATACTAATAAACACTTACCAGAGGGAGAGCAGACTGGTCTCAGTTTGTAATTACAAGGGTCACAGATTCAGTTTGGAAAATACACTCTCACATGAATTATTTTAGGTCATTGACATTGTCAGCTTTTATATTTCTATAATAGCTGGTGGAATAAGAGCTTATTTTGGTCAAATAAAAAATGTTGTATTTCTCTGACTGGATGAGTTGATTTTAGAGATTTGTCAACCCCTGGCCTGCCATAAGGTGGAGCATATTACATTATGATATTGTCCATCCATCTCTCATTTTGTTTCTGCACAATAACTCAAGTTCTCCACAATTTGTGTTATGAAACATTGTGGATGGCTTGCACTTGGGGTAAGGAAGAAGCCTATCAATTTATGGGTACAAAGGTCAAAGGTAAAGGTCACTGTGATGGAGAAGAAAACTGGTCTCCGCACAATAGCATTAGTTCTGCATCACAGATGTGGACCAACATTTTGGATGGTTTGCACTTTGGATAAGGAAAAGTCTCGAGTTTGGGTTCAAAATGTCAGAGGTCAACAGCACTGTGACTGAAAGAAGGAAAATGGTTTCTGCACAACAGCATTAGTACCATCCACATCATGTACCTTCACCACACTTTGTGGATGACTTGCACTTGGGGTAAGGAAGAAGCCAATTATTTTGAGTTCAGAGTTCAGGGCCATACAATAACATTAGTTCTACATCACAGATATGAGCCAAACATTGTGGATGGCTTGAACATTGGGTAAGGGGAAAGCCTATTGATTTTGGGGTCAGTAGGTCAAAGGTCAAGGTCACTGACTGAAAGAAGAAAAATTGTTTCCACACAATAACAATAGTTCTACATCACAGACCTGGAACAAACTTTATGTATGGCTTGCACTTGGGATAGGGAGGAAGTCTATTGATTTTGGGGTAAAATGGCCAAATGTCAAGGTTACTATGACTGAAAGAAGAAAAATGGTTTTTGCACAAAAATTTAAGTTATTGACCATGTACCTTCACTAAAGTTTGTGAATGACTTAAGGTTGGATAAGAAAAGAAGCCTATTGATTGGGATCAAAAGGTCATTGGTTAAGGTCACTCTGAAAGAAGAAAAATTGTTTTTGCATAATAACTTGAGTTCTAGACCATGTACCTTGACCAATATTTGTGGAGGGCTTGCATTTAAGGTATGAAAAAGCTCTATTGATTTTGGGTTACAGAGTCAAGGTCATTATTGCTCAAAGAAAAATGGGTTTTGCAGAATAACTTTCTTCTAGAGTATGTTCCTTGGCCAAACTTGTGGATGGCTTGCATAGGGTAATACAGAAACTTATATATTCTGGGGTCTAAGAGTCAAAGGTCACAGTCATGATCAGTCTAAAAAGAAAATAATGATTTATAAATAGAAAGTTTTGTTCAAGACTGCATACTTTGACCAAAGGTCCAGGTCATTGAGACCTGTTGGTCAGTAATTTCTAGAGTCAACCATGCCCTACTAGTGCCTACACAGAGGACTATTCAACACAGGGAAGGTGTATTATGTGCTGTTCATGGTAATCTTGCTATATTTTATTTTACTTTCAGGGATTAATATAAAATCCAGTTTATGGTCACTTTACTGACTTTACTGATAAAGTGTTACTTACTAAAGCTTGTAAGGCAGTATGGTCATACTTTTCTAGCAAGTATGCTTTTCATGGAATAATAGTGATGATGACTACAGCAGCAGTCGTTCATTCATTAGTTGATAATTTTTTCCGATGTTCGTTATATAATTGATATATGATTGACATGAGAAAAAAATCATGACAATTAGATGAAAATCCATTTGCCTCAGTTCTTTAAAACTCTGTAAGTCAAAGTATACAAATCTTTTTGTTTTATAAAGCAGTCAGGTAAATCTATAATTTTGATCGCAAAGTTGTAGGTTACAAATATAATTTCTCTTCAACTGCTTCGCTCGGCAGGATTTATTAAAACAATGCAACCTGCACTATCAAACCACACATTATCTTGCAAGAAGCGAAAAGTAGCAGCAAAATGTAGGTAAGAATGTGAAAGTCAACTATTTTGATCAAACTTAGAAGGACTCTTTCTTAGGACGTGTTTTATCAAAATTGTGTCTAGGTGGCTCCACTAGCAACAGTGTGGCTTCCATAGCAACCATATAGAAAACCTTTTTTCAACTTCTCTAGAATAGCTGAACAAATTTTGATCATTCTTGGCAGGAATGCTTGTTAGGACATGCTCTATTAAACTTGTATCCTGCTTGGCTACCCTAACAATGGTGTGGTTCCCTCTGCAACCAGGTGGAAAACCAATTTTTGACTTTTTTTCTAGAATGACTGAACCAACTTCAATCAAACTTGGTAGGAATGTTTTTTAGGATATGCTCTATCAAAATTATGTGCAGGGTGGCTCTCTAGCAGCTGTTGCTTCAATAGCAACCAGGTTGAAAACCTATGTTTGACTTCTCCACAATTTCTAAGCCAATTTTGTTCAGCTTGGTACTAGTGTTTCTTAGGATGTGCTTTATCAAAACTATGTTCAGGGCAGTGACGTGGCTTCCATGGAAACCATGTGGTAAACCTATTTTTAACTTCTCAAGAAAGGATGAGCCAATTTTGATCAAACTCAGTAGCTTTCTCATGGGTCGGTGGTTCTTCCCAGGGTTTTCCTGGGTTCTTCCTCAACCAAATATACTGGCCACCATGTATAGCCTCTCGTGCTGAAAAATGGCGTTAAACCCACAAAACCACAAACTTGGTAGAAATGTTTGATATGACATGCTTGATCAAAATTGTGTCTGGGATGGCTCCCCTGGCAACAATGTAACTTCAATAGCAACCATATGGAAAGCCTATTTTCATGTTCTCATCCATAATAGCTGAGCCAGTTTCAATTAAACTTGTAGAATATTTGTTAAAATATGCGCCATATTTTGTTTTGGATGGATCCCCTAGCAACAGTGTAGCATCCTTATTAACCAAGTGGAAAACCTTTTTTCAACCTCTTTTAAAAATTCCTGAAGCAATTTTTATGAAACTTGGTATGGATGTTTTTTAGGACATGTTATATCAAAATAATGTCCAGCTTGGCTTTCCGAGCAGTGGTGTAGCTTCCACAGCAAACGTACGGAAAATCTTTTTTGAACTTCTTCAGAATGACCTACCCAGATTTGATCAAACTTGGTATGAATGTTTCTTAGGAGATGCTCTATCACATTTGTGTCTAGGGTTGCTCTCGTAGCAACAGAGTGGTTTCCATATCAACCAGGTGAAAAACCTATGAATTATACTTATTTCCCATCAAGTATGGTTGTTGTTACTAAAAATTTTTTAAAAAACCACTATCACAGAATGCCATTCTCTCCAAACTGCCTTAGCATATCAGACCAACTGTGAAATTAGAGCCCTAGCATGAACACCTTGCGCGTTCATACAAAAGATTCCAGTGCATCATCTAGTCCAGCTGAAGTTACTCTAAGTAGAAACACTGTAAAACAACATGTCAGATACCACCAATTTATACCAAATAGCTGGAAATTATTGTGACATGACAGGGTGTTAAAAAACACGTATCACTCTCATCCTGTTTTGGGTCTGATTTGCCTTGGGACAAGGACTGGTCCATATGCACTGAAAGGCTTGTCTTCAGAACTCTCTTAATTTCAAAAAGGTTGGTTTTATCCCTGAAAGTCCTTGAATAGGTTGAAAAGTTCCTTGAACTGTGCAAAACGTTCCTTGAATTTATGGGGGAATACAGAAAGTTTAATCTGAATAAAATATATCATATTTTGAATTGAGAATTTTGGTTATTTATGTATTTGTCAAAAATACTTAATAAGTAAGTAAAATGGGATACAGTTGGGTTGATCAAAAGACATGACACTAGTAGTTAACTGATGGAGTAATGTCTTTTGCTGTAGTGGCACAGTTATGTGTTTTTCTTCTACTTTTGTCCTTATTTATGCAGTGAGAAAGTTCAATTTCTTAAGAAAAAAATGCATGAAATTTTTTTAACGTCTTTGAAAACTGTTTGGAACACACACACATCACATTTGCACACATCACATTTGTATATATAATCATGTTCTTGTATCATAGGGCAAGTAAAGTAAGTGTTGGGACGAGTGGTTTTTACACTGCACTCGTCCCAGGAGATGAGCAGATTGAAGAATTTTTTTCCTCACCCAGCATGGCTTTCTTTCAACCCAAGGCACCTGCCTTCTTACTACATTTGACTTTTTGACCAATGTATGCATGGTGAGCGATATCAGGCTCACATGGGCCTCTTGTTTGTTTTACTCTCTATGCATTGCCTATTCACAGGTATAATGTTCTTAAATTGTATGGCATTTAGGCTTATGAAATGTACACTGTAAAAGTCCATTTATCTACTGATCCTGAATTGTTAATTTTAAAACTGACCAACTGAGTTTTGTAGTTAACTGCCTATCAGCATCTTTGGGGAATGTTTACCCGCCGTGTGAGCTATAATTTTATAATCAAAGTACCATCTATCCTTGCTTATAAGTCGAGTCCAACTGCAAACTGCACAGACCCAGATCTGCCATCACATAATGCACCAGCAGATCTGGGTCTATGCAGTTTGTTAGGAGTAATTAGTATAACAACATAGTCCCTGATCTATTGGTGCATTATGCAACAGCAGATCAGGATCTATGTTGTTTGCAGTTGGACTTGACTTATAAGCAAAGTATATATGGTAGTATTCAACCCTGTTCTGGTTGTTGACAAATTATATTTTGATAAATTTATATTCTGCTTACTTACCCATTTTTCATCCAGATTTTTGCAAAGTGTTTTATTAAACTCCCGAATGCTTTTGAAGTTAGCATGCAAATTTTTATTAGGAAATCATTCTAAAGAAGTTAATTTACCGGTACTGTGGAGCAGGAGAAGTAAGACCAAAGTCAGATTTTCATAAACTGTGGATAATTGTATTGGTTCTGTCATGTGTTTATTATTCAGTCCATATTTTAGAAGAACTTAGTTTGATAGACAATACTACATGTCTTTCTACATTTCTACAAGGCAACTAGGCTGGTGCAAGTCTTTTATTGACATAACTAAATTGGTGCAAGTTTATTGACATGAACTGGATTGCTGGACTGATGCAATTTTTTATTGATAGGAACTGGAGTGGTGCAAGTTTTTATTGACATGAACTGGTCTGGTGCACATTTTTATTGACATGAACTGGTTTGGTGCAAGTTTTTATTGATATGAACCTTCAGTTGGCAAAATGTTATAATTTCATGTGGCAGTTTTTATTTCTCAAAATGATTAAGGAACTTGATGTTCACATGCATTATTTATATTACATATATATATATTGTACTTGTGAGCAAGGGCAAAAATAAAACTATTGTTTTTCTTATATCCATACCTTAGTCACTCATGTTTTGTGAATTGATTGGTTCATCAACAAATTATTTTGCCAAATCAGTGATGGGATCCACCTGTACATAACTTCATCTTTGTGTGCAAAATAGGTCATTGTGATCTGGTTTCTTTGACATAGATGCCTAGGAAACTATGTGAGGATGAAGGAATAGATTGCCATGACCAATAATCAGTTGTGGTTGGTTGAAATTGCTGTGTAAGTATATTGTAGTTAATTTTGTATTACATGTACATGGTTCGCTCATCTGCTGTACAGTACCGTGACAAAACTAATGGTAGACTGATTTGATATTTTATAATACATTGTTCACTCATATCTTATTCATTTTTTCATCAGTGCCTTAGTGTTGTACAATTTGCATATTGACCCTCTCCACTTTGAATGCTAAACAGCTTTATGTAACCCTTGATAGGTCCAGAGGGCCAACCTACAAGATTTTTCAAAATGTAGGAAGTGGGCTTATAATCAGACAAAAATATCATATTTGCCAACATTTTTTTAAAAGTTCGGGATGGGCTTACCATTCTGCACAGGTAGATCTGGCACTCTTCAGTCTGTTAGGAGTACCGTATATACTCACGTATAATCCGATACCAACTGCAAACTGCATAGACCCAGATCTGCCATCGCATAATGCGCCAGCAGATCTGGGTCTATGCAGTTTGTAAAGAAAATCAGTAGAACAAACAACATAGACCCTGATCTGCTGGTGCATTATGCGAAGGCAGATCAGGGTCTATGTTGTTTGCATATGGACCCGGTTTATACACGATAATATATAGTAATAAGTAGAACAAACAACATAGACCCTGATCTGCCAGTGCATTATGCGACAGCATTTCAGGGTCTGTGTTGTTTGCAGTTGGACTTATAAGCGAGTATAGACAGTAAAAGTTTTTATCGTCTTCAGTTTCAGTGATTTGTTGAAAGTTGTAGTGATCTGATGATACTGAGGGTAAACTTGATCAGTATTTGAACTACACTCAGCATAACATTGCATTGAGTTAGGAGAGATTTAGTAACTTTAATTATGTATGCATTACACACTTTTTGAAAACATGCATAAATTATAGTACAAGATAGATATATATTTTAAACAAGTTTAATCCATACAGGATTATTTTAAGTGTTTGGTATAGTCAAGCTGGCTGTTATCTGGTATGGCAGTTTGCCAATGTTTGATTGATATATTCAGGAGACCAGGTATTTGTGATCACTCGGCAGGCCCAACCATGCTGACAATAGTAGCAGCTAAGTACTGTAAATAATACACTCTGCAGAGTTGCTTGCCAAGCACTGAAAGTCTGGGGTTGCTATTTTCTTGCTCCTGTTTCATAGACAGGTTGTCATAAGTGTGTGTTAGCTGCAAAATTGTGATTGCATCCTCTTGTTCAACAGGAAATATATTTAATTTCACCAGAGGTAAGATACTATTATGTTTTTTTTCATGTGCAGTGTCACAGGATACAATTCTTATACGGTTAAGTAAAAGACATAGTGATTTTCTAAATAATTCCCTGCCCAGGAAGCCTAGATGCAAGATGTATGCACAATTGTTATTGCATGTTGAAATCTTAATTATTACATGATAATGAGTTATGTGCATAATTTTAGATTTTCTCCACATGGAGCCTTGCTGAATTATTGTTATTTCAGTGAGCAATGTTGACAATAGTCTGAAAAAATTGAGATCCAGATTTTTTTCTGTGGGATTTGGTTCTGAAAAAAGGATCATTTAATTTGGTCAAAATGAGAAAACATTTTTTTCACTGAAAAGTTTACTATTTTAACTGAAAAATTGGAAGCGTTGACTGCAAATTTTTAGGAAATTACTCTTCTTTAAGATGCAAGATTGATATGAGTTGGGTAATGAACTTGGAGTGGACTAGGAACAATGTTTCCAACCCACTTGCCAAGGTTTTGTGGATATTTATTGATCTGAACCCCCTCTGGATCGGTCAGTGGTCTTTAAGATCAGATGATTAAAAGATTCAAATAAGTTCTGCTTTTCAGCTGCAATACAATGGTAAGGTCAGAGTTCATATGGAGAAATCTGTAATGTGCCTGTACAAAATGCACCCTTGTAGTCCCTAGACTTTTTTATACATAGGTAAAGTCCAAATCTGCATGATGAATTGGAATTTTTGAACACTTTATCTGGACCTTTCAATTACCATCATTTTGTGGTAAATGAACTGATACACCAAATGCTACCTTTTGCATGGAACAACTTTATTAGTATTTGATGCACAAATATTACCTGATGAATATAATGTTAGAAAACATTTATCAAATCTTAAATTAATTTAAAAATACACATTTTTTTGTAAGACAAACAGATATCAAAAACATGTGCAAATGTTTGTGTTCCTAACTATTATCTATAGGATGCACATAACAGAGATTTTATGGGGTGATTGGGAATGGTTTGGTCTTGTGTTTTACAGCACAGCAACACAAGTAGGTTATTTGGTGCTGAGGCAGTTGGAATAAAGTGCCTTACCCAAAGATGCACCACAATCCAGTGGTAGGATTTGAACCTACACCCTTTTAGCCACGAGTCCAGCCACAATGGCTTCTGTCTCCATTAGTCACCTCTTACGACCTTGGGAGGGGGGCATCATGCCTATTCTACATCCCTGAGCCTGCAAAGTTATCAGCCTGGGCAAATTTATTTTGGAAAACAAAAAGGTGAAACAGTGGGAATTAAAGTTTCAGAGAAAATTTATATTGGTTATCATTTGGAATTTAGCAGGATATTGATATGTTTTACTTGGGATTGTGGCCAATGTACGTTAGGATTGGAGTCCTTTTTTGGCCCCTGAGGACCAATGTAAAAATTTGTGCTTAGTATTTAGAATCTTGTTACAAAACTTTGTTGGTAATCAGAGCTAGTTATACTGTGATTAGTAATCTAACGATTAACAGTCTATGTAGGATTTTGTTGTTATGACCTTGGAGACATAACTGGAATACGGTTGAGTTTATATAGGTACTGTGCTTTGTTTGAAAGATACAGACAGGTTATAATATAAAACAGGATCAATGCTGTTGTTGCATTTGACAATAGGAATGTTTATTACATTTTATAAATGACAGATCAGGTTTACTACGTAATATAATAATCATGTATTTAATACGATTGAGGCTTTCATACATCTTAATAAGATCTCTTGTTAACTCAATATCTTTTGTACTTGAATGTTGTTTTTGACCTCTACATTCTGAAAGGTCATGTAGCTGCTTGTTTTTTGAATACTTTATATTTCATTTAGATGAATGTTGAATTCTTTTTGTACTGCTTTGAATAGGTTTTATATACTAGACATGCTCTAGTAAATGTACTGTAGAATTGAGATTAAAAGTTTATTATAATTTGATGTTCAAAAAGTTTTACATTTAGAAGGTCTAGATATTGGGGAGAAAGGTATGTCATTCAAATTAAGGCAGCAATTTTTTTTTATTCCATCACTTGATAGGTTTGAGACTATGTAAGTATGTATGTATGTATGTATGTATGTATGTATGTATGTATGTATGTATGTATGTATGTATGTATGTATGTATGTATGTATGTATGTATGTATGTATGAATGTACTTGTGTGTGTGTGTGTATATGTATATATATATATACATACACACACAGAGTGAAACTCCTCAAAACCGAACACCCTTGGGACCCAATTTTTTTTCCGGCTTTGAGAAGTTTTCGGTTTACTGAGGCTTTTGCAGATGTGAAAAAAATCTCTTTCAGAGCTCTTACATGTATGTGACACAAGAGAGAGAGAGAGAAAGAGAGAATGCAATTACGAAAGCATCAATGTCTGTGTGTGTAAAAGTGCACAAATTTAAGAAAGCAGTTATTTTTTTATTTTATTTTTAATATCTTCATGTAATGAAGAATTAGCTGAACAATATACGTTCCTACTGAAAATTTTATCCTTTCACAGGAATAAATACAGTTGCTCCACATAGAAATACAGTCTTCGTCACAAGAAACATATGAGGAATGAAATACAGTACTTTTATAACTTTACTATAAGTCCATTGGAATTATGAATGATACTCCACAATATGTAAATACTCCGTATAATTCATAATGTTCACAGTTCAAGAGCCTTGCTTGAAGAAGGCATGGAGCATTGTCTGTTGTTTATTACATCGTTCTTTAACTAATGTAGCTTGCGTTAATGACTCCATTTCTTGTGCCATAGCCAAATAACGGTCATCCTTTGCAATCACGAAAGTTTTTAATCTTACCTATAAGCATTTAGTTATTAATACATGTAATTAGCCTTAAAAGTTGACTCTTTTGTATGGTGCAAAGACTTTAGATTAGCCTATTGTGAGCCCTAATATGTTTTGGTGTGTGTTTCAAGTGTTGTTTTAACCTCGCATGCCCTTAGGGCAGTTTCCGGGTCTTTGTCTCGTCAATCAGACTTCTACAGCACCTGTTAACTGTAATTAATCTGTTCCAGCATGTGTCAGGAATTTAGCAGCTAAAATATATTTCCAAGTGTGAACTGAGTTTCAGTTTTATAGGGTATTTCTAAATGTAAAATTGAAATTTAGGATTGAAAATTGTTCCAGTGTTCAGAGTAGAGGGGTTTCGGTTTACTGGGGAAAAAATGATGATATTGAGAAAGGAAAATTTCGGGACTAAAAAAAAAAATCGGTCTTGAGGGGATTCCGGTAACCTGAGGGTTTGGTTTTGAGGAGTTTCACTATGTATATATATAATGTTCTATTGATTGAAGATCAAATACTGACAGGTGTAAAAGAATAACAAGTTCTCTAGAACTGTTGTTTTTTTATTATAGGTAGCCCAGAGGTATTTCAGTATGCCCTTGCTGATAGAGGACAAGCCCATGGCGTCTACTCCCAAAACTGTGGAGGATTTTGTCAAAAAATATCCTTATTTTAGGGTAAGTACCACAGTATGTTGGCTGATTTTTACTTTACAATAGTGTCTGTCATCTCTTCATGGCCATTTAAGATAACATTTTTTCCAACAAAGTTTGATCTGGAATCTGACTTTGCAAATAGACTAACTTTGTATGATTAACAATTGAGTTAACATCTCATAGAAATTGTTGACACTCCAGCATACATCAGATTGGTACAGGAGCCCATTTATTGACTATCTGATGGACAGATATTACCGAATGTGCCCTGAAATTAGAATTTACTCAATTCATTTTACTCACAGCTATCAAAGCACAGCATAGATTGTAATCTGCTAGAACCTTGCACAATAGCAGATCAGAATTACATATAGTCATTTTTTCCAGGGTAATGGTGAATGCAGCCTGTGCTCATAATATTGGGGGAAATTTTACCCTTTTTCAATAAAGTCTTTTGGGAAAGAATTGCATGCTGAAATTGGGAAGCCTGTATGAATTTGATTTATGTCATCAATGGCTTAGGTCCCATATATGTTAGAATATAGCCCTTATTTTTGCTCATTAAGACCCCATCCCCATACCAAATATTGCCTTCTATTAAAGCTGTGTTTATGTGCCAATTTCCTCTCTTTGTGCTTTAATCAAATGTGGGTCTAGATCACTCAAAGTTTGTGTATGGTATATTTACCTTGTCTGATTAGTTATGATTGATTGCTCAATGCTTATGTATAATTTACATAGTTATTCAATTCCATAGAGGCTCTTTGGTATTGAGAAATGTTGATCTACCAGGATCATTGGTAAACAACCCTGTAGACAATTCTATCTACACAATTACTGGTAGCAAAATGTGTGACAGCAGGGCTATACATGATTTTACAACCTTCAAAAGACATTTGACATATTCTCCGAGACAAAGTCAAAGGAAATACAAATGTGTGACAGTCATGTAGGCCCTAAGATCCTGTTGAAAGATCTTTGAACAAATACTTCCCATCAGAAATTTTGTTGTTGTTGATTTGATCAGTATTTTTTCATTTTTTATCCCAAAGAAAAGTCCAGTAGATGTGCTTATTTTTCTTTGGAAAAATAGGAATTTCACTTTGTTTACACACTCACAAAGGAGTGCAGATACTGCTAATGTAGGTAGACTCCAACCTCGTGTCTTAGAATGTACCGGTACCTGTGAATCAGAATCTATGCTATAAGCATGCAGTTGTCTGAATAAAGATCAGATTCTGTGACTCATATCGGGGCATTTAAAACTGTCCATTAGCCCAGGAAAGGTTAAAAGTTTACGGGGCAAGTTGAATTTTGTTTCACCAGCTTAAATTCTACACTTGTACCATATTTACTCTTGTAAATATACATCCAATTACAAACAGCCTATACCCAATTATCTGCTGTTGCATAATGTGCTGACAGATCAGGGTCTGTGCAGTTTGCATGAAACCACAAGTTGAACAAATAATATTAACTTATTTGCTGGTGTATTATGTAACAGCAGATCTGGGTCTACTTTGCTTATAACAGTTTGCTGTGTTATTTTGGACAGATATGGTAGATTAAGAAGGAGAACTCTATATTTTTGTGCCTTTTCATGATCATCTTCGCTTAGGGCAAGTGGAACATTTGAGTATTTGTATCTCTCACCAATAAAGTTGTGAGGAGATATGGTCTTTTGCCTGTTCATCAGTGTGTTTGTTCTTTTATACATTCATATATGTTTTCATTAGTTTGTTCATTCATTTGTTTTTTTTACATTCTCAAAATCTTGGACCCTGTTTCACCTACACTCGTGAAAATTAGTATGTGGATGCATCTCAAGGAGAGTAGCTCAGCCATACTATAACTAGGTCAGAGTGACTTAACTATCGTGCATAAGTGACTTTTGTATTTTCAGCTATTCGTTTGTTACACCCCCAATGTATTGGACCCTATTTCACTTGCGTTGCACTTAAGAAAACTGGTATGTGGATGCAACTGAAGGAGAACTTGGCCATACCAAAACTGGGTCACTGTGACACAATTTTCAGTCTTGAATGAATTTTGTGTTTTCAAGTATCTGTTACACCCTCAATATCTTGGACCCTATTTCATCTGCAGTCATGCAGATTGGTATGTGGATGCATCTCTAGGAGAGTAACTCTACCACAGGCATGTGCAACCAATGGCCCGTGTGATCTGGCCCACGACCTGCTATTATCTGCTTATTTACATCATAGGATGTGGCTTAAAAATCGCTTATCTGGCCTGCACCCTGGAGAAAGTTGCACATGCATGCTCAACCATATCAAAACTAGGTCACTGTGACCTGATGTTTATACTTGAGTGACTATTCGTTAAACCCTTAATATCTTAGATTTAAGTTTCACCTACAATTAGTATGTGGATGCATCTCGAAGAGCGTAAGTCTACCATGCCAAAACTAGGCCATTATGAACTAATTTTCATGCTTGAGTGACTTTTATTTTCAGCTATTCATTTGTTGCACCCTTCATATCTATTTCACCTACACTTGAAAATTGATATGTTGGTGCATCACAAGGAGAGTAACTCAAACATACCAAAACTAGGTCACTGTGACAAAATTGTCTGTAGTTCACATCACCCTCATTATCCTGGGCCCTATTTTACCAACACTCATGAAAAATTGGCATGTGGATGCATTACAAGGAGATTAACTCTGCTATACCAAAGCTAGGTCACTGTGACCTAATTTTCATGCTGGATTGAAATTTGTATTTTTAGCCTTTTATTCATTACCCTTCTAGTATCATTATTTCTATTACATCAAATCGAGCTTTCTTTCTACCCTACACTTAGGAAACTTTGTATGTTGATGCATCTTGATGAGTATAATGCAGTAATATTTCGTTCCTCAGCTTAGACTCTCAACCAGAGGGTAACAGGTTTTAATACTGTTCAGACCAGCCTAAATCAGGTGTCATGACATATCTCTGTGCAAGGCACTTAATTCTTATTGCTTTGGCATCACTCCTTGATACTGTTGTCAGTCTGTATATTGTCAGCAACTCTTAATCAGGGGAAAACTATTCTGATATTGACCTACTAGCCAAGCATAGAGGATGTATGGAAAGCCATTTCAGAATTATAATTTTTGTTCTTTTTTTCGGTATGAACATTGGGCTATTAACATGAAAGCTTACTGTATGTACTCGTGTATACGCTAATACCAACTGCAAACTGCATAGACCCAGCTCTGCTGTCGCATAATGCACTGACAGATCTGGGTCTATCCAGTTTGTAAGGACTAATCAGTAGAACAAACAACATAGACCCTGATAATATGTCAGATCAGGGTCTATGTTGTTTGCATTTGGACCCGGCTTATACACGAGTATATACGGTTACCCAACAATCATATTTACATGTCCATCGGATTAATTTGGAGGCTTTATAACAATTGACAAAGTCTTTGGCTATCTTGTTCTCATAAAATATTTTAAAATATTTACCTCAGACTAATGGTACATTATATAGAGATATCTGTATGTAGTGTTGTGACCAAAAAAAAATACAGAGTTACACTATTGGGAGCTGGAGAAAAAGCATATTATGCGGAAATGAAACTTGATCACTGAAAAATCCTTCAATCATTAAAGGATAAACTTAGAATTTTTCAAATTTGTTTTGTTCTTTCCTTCTATGTATAATCAAGTATATATTCTTATTATTTTTGAATTTTCATGTTGATAATTAGTTGCACTGATATAAACTACCCATGAGATTTGTTTTGTAATATGTAGTTGAGAGGACAGTAGGAAATCCAAAGAGGAAAACAGAAAGGAAGTAGAAGAGAGGAGTTGACTAACTGACTGCATATAATTAAGCATTTCTATTCATATAAAGGACACTTTAAAAAGCCTAAAGTACTTAAAAACATAATAAAATCAACTGAGGTGCTTCTCAGAAGATAGGAGAAAGGGTCGAGATAACTCACTTGGCCATTGGGTCATCTAATCTGGTCATCAAATCTAGTAAGTGTAACAAGATAAAAACTAACTTTGGTTTGAGATACATTGAAGTCAGCTATTATTTGATTCATTATTGATATTCCACTGCCATTCCCTACAGCAGAATGATGGGGCAGTGGACTCTGCCCCTTTTGATCCCTACCCTTTTGTCCTTTATTTACTGCCTTTTTGCCCTTCTACCTGCACCTTTATGCCCTTTATTTAATGCCCCTTTGAACACTTGCCCGACTGATTGCACAACTGAGGCCATATTTCTTTACAATTTTAATAATTTTTCACAAAAAGATAATCAATTTTGTATCTCCCATTTAGTGCTCTGGCCACTTATATCACTGAACTTTCTATTTATATTGGTCATATGAGACCAATTACTAGACTGATCCTCAGTTTCCAGTGAGCACAGCTTGTTTCCTTTACATAACAGTTTCAGTCCATGAAAAGCTCTACCAGGTCATCCACTTACCCACTGTCTAGAAAAGCTTTTCATGCTTGACATGGGATCATTTTGCATCTAATCTATACTTATCCATATGTAGTTCAGTGGCTATGTTTTAACATCCATGTGTCACCTATAGCTCAGTGGCTTTGTTTTAACATCAAAACCTAACACAAGAGTTTGCAGACACATAATCATGATCATTTATCATTTGTTGTTTTAGATAATTATCTTCAGCCTGTGCTCTCTTAATCTGAAAAAAAGAAAATGATCCCAAAAAATGGATTGATTGAATGGGAAAAATTTGTTCAATTGGTGCTATTCATAAATACCAAAAGCATAATTTTCCTTATTATTATATCGTCCAGTGGCCAGTTGTCGTTAGCCTCCTTCAGTTGTGCACCATGTTTCTTGCAATCTAATGCGCTTGTTGCGAGATAATGACATCATCAGCTGTGTCACCAGCGTTTTTAACTCATTAACCCCTGGCGCCACGTTTACGCGTCATGAGGTTGTACCCTACTTCCGAGCTCTTTAACGTAAACATCATTTAGGATACACTAAAGTGGATGGTATTTCAGAAAAGTAGACAGATGTAGCTCTACAATGATACCAAATAATGTTGACTTTCTACTCGCATTAAAAATTGCAGTTTTTGAGACCCGATTTTTTTTAGGTCAAAAATTGCCAGTTCCAAAACCGGAGTTTGTGTCCGGATTTTAGACTTTTTGGCCTTAGATCTAAAGCAGATCGGTCCGAACTGCACACAGACAGATGAACCTTTGCAAAAAGTAGGATAAGTTTGAGATTTGGAGTAAAAAGGGGCCAGGACACAAAAATCGGGGATCCAATACGGAAAAAAAAAAAAGAAAAAAAAAAAAGTCCAACTTTTACCCTTCTGCACATGCGCGAGCATAATAGCCAATCAAAAACAATGTTTCTGATACACCTAAGCATCCGGCTAAACGAAAAACTTTATTAAGCAGATGTGTTTTGCTGCATTCAGAAGTAACCCCAAAAATGCGTTTCCTACCCCCATTTCAGGCGAAAATGAAAAGAATCTCCAGAGGTTAATGAGTTAAAGAGCGACAGAATTTAATTATATAGTAAAATCAAACAAAATGAGATTCAAAAAGGTAATTTCATGTAATTTAAAAAAATCATCATGAAAATCAGTGTTTTCACTAATGCCTTTTTTGTGTTAGACATTTTGGCCTTGAATTTTCTATTATATGCTAAAGATAGCGCCGTCGATCACATGATGACTTTGTTTACATATTTTGAACAGGAAAACCAACTTTGGGAATTAATACAACTAGATAGCAAATGTAAATATTTGGTTTTAATCATGTGGGGTTTTTATACAACGTAAGAAAAATTTACACTCGAAATGTATATTCACTACGAACTTTTTCGTTTCAGTATTATTTCATAATGAACATATATTCTACATCAAAAGACATTGAATCTATTATAATAAAATGTGTATCCATTCACCAGTGTCTATTTTTTAATTTCTCTCTCCCTCTGCTTCTCTGTATGTCTGTCTGTCTCTCTCTCAGTCTATTGAGTAATGTATCTATATGGTAAAGAACAAGCAAGCAGTAATGCAAGTGCATAAACTGCATATAGAATTAACGGAAAAAATTATTCATTTTTAAATTTAATTTTTTTAATTTCAAAAAGACGGAGATGCTATATACTAATAATATCCATACCTTGGTCTAACTGGCACAGTCCGGTCATATGCCACATGACTTTTTAGTCAGTGTCATGAACCATGGATGTCACTTCTGGAAATAAGTAAACATACACACGCTTGGAAAAAACGGTAATTATGAACTAATGTACATGAATGCCAAAAAAATTTTCACGCTGATTAAATGAAGTAGATATAGTTGAACACTTTTTTTGGTTTATTTGAATAGACTATCATAATATTATAACGAATAGACTATCATAATATTAAAATTCACGTTAAGTGAACGAAAGGTGGTTACTCGAGGCAAAATGATTTTCTTAATTAAAACTTTCTTTTTTCTCGGTTTTTCTTGATCAAAGGGAGCATTCATCATTTCATGATACTTGTGGTATATATTAATTTTCTTAATAATTTACCCTGTGTACAACAGGCATTCAATTTGTAGTCTGAATCTTACACGGAGCACCTGCCTCTTTTCATTAACACACTGCCCCTTTTGGTTTTCTGTGAAAACACCTTGTGGAGTCTTTGAATTATGGATAGATATGACAGTGCCTACTTTACACAGTGATCTATCTATAATGTATGACAGAGAAGATAGTGTGTACCCAGGCACTAGTGCTACTCCAGTGACACACTTGTAAACATGGGCTATGAAGAACATAAAAAAAATTATGAATGTTCTCTCCTCTCTTTATAAAATGGGCTAATTGTCATTATTGCAAACAAAATTTATCAACTTTAAATGGTTTGGATAAAAGAAGAATTGCTATTCCCGGTAATTGATTAAACATCAATTCATTTTTACATTTTGAAAGTTTTTAAATTTGATAATGAAGTGAGAGATTTCAAGATAGGTAATATTATTTTACCTTTTTAATCAGTCTTGTACAATTATCAGTAATCCAACAACACCACATGATAATTTTACTGTTGGATGACTTAAACCTTTTACCAGAGTATGTTCAACTTTAATTATTGCTTTAATAGGTTACTTAACCTTTAGGTATAATACATTGCATCCCTTTTGTCAGATTTTAATGGAAATACTGGTAGTTTGTCACATAGAGAACAATTAATAGGTAATATTGAACTGCTGTGTTTTTAAATGGTTATTACTGGTACTTCTTTAGACCTTTGCTGAGTACTTAGCTGGTGGACAAAAAAAAGAGAGTGATTAACAGTATTATGTTGTGCAAAAGACATCGTTGTTTCTTCGAACAACACAAATTTGAAACCATGAGTGTAAATAAAAATATGGTAGAATTTGCTTTGACATTATATTCCTTTTAATGTTTTCTAATGTACTGCTTTGTTGTCTTGCTTAGTTATAAACATTTTTGAAAATGAAAACCATTCTGATGGCAGATAATTGATCAACAAAATGATATTTGTGATAGTTATGCTTATTATAATAAGATTTGGAATGGGGGGGGGGTATGTTTTATAGCAAACTTACACTGTACTTTTATTGTTTGCTCAATCAGATATTAAATTTACTTGTAAATACATTTTACATAAGCCCAGAGACACATTAGTAGTTGACGCTATAAGTACCTTTTGTCTTTTCTTGCACATTTCTAGTGAAAACTTTGTTTTGCATCTTTTAGATAAAAAATTATAGTCTTTAGTCAAGGAATACAAGTACATTGCCAGGCCAGAAAACTTATTTGTCAAAATTAACAGCTAGAAATTACATCATGCTTCTGTACTATACTACAATTCATGCATTGATATTGATTTTAGGTTTGATAACAAACAAAGCATTGAATGGCTTTTAAATTGTAAATACTGTGATCTTGTTAGCCTACTTTAGAGTCAGACATGCAAGCTGGTAAAAAAAAAATAATTTACAGAATAATCTAATATGGTCAAGACATCTTTTATGCCTTTTTTCTTTCGAAATAAAGTTTGTACCCATCCAGTATAGGTATTTTTTGATGGCCTGTCCTCATTTTATATCTTAGATGTGATCCTAACTATCAAGGGATCTAAATTTATTGTATGTTTATGAAAAATATACTTAAAGAGTGAATTAATTTTTTAAAAAAATTTTTGTTTCCCAATTATAAAAACATTTTAAACAAAAAAACCAAAAAAAACCCAGACTCAGTACTTGTCTGATGGAATGCACATTTTAAAAAAAAATTGCCATCATCTTTGATGCAATAATAGCAGAAAAGATACCATATATACTCGCGTATAATCCGGGTCCAAATGCAAACAACATAGACCCTGATCTGCCATCGCATAATGCACCGGCAGATCAGGGTCGGTGTTGTTCGTTCTATTGATTAGTCTTTACAAACTGCATAAACCCAGATAGATCTGGGTCTATGAAGTTTGCAGTTGGTATCGGCTTATAATCGAGTATATACGGTAATCTTTTCAGAGTCCATTAAATTAGGCTCTACACAATCATTCAGCTACCATCTATATACCAATGTCATGACTGTGGAATCAGATTTTGGAAACTCATCAATATTTCGTATCACTACATACCAGTAAGTATGATTATTTCTTCCAGGTCGTAATATAAATGTTTTAATAAGTCAAATGGGCACTGGCAGAGTAAATTTTATTCCTAAAAAGAAGACATCTACCGGTAGTTGTCTGTTACACAACATAAATTAATACTTCTATTGTAATTTCCAAATAATTCGTTTTTAAAATTGGAGCTGAGTAGTTCACTCAGTGTTGAGATGTTTGCTGAAAGCAGGGAAAGATATGGGTTCATGCATGTGATCTAAATTTAATACAGGTACATTCAAAGTTTCAAAATTTTCTGCACTAAAGATTCCTTTGTTAGCAAAACCTCTCATTTGCCAACCGCGATAAAAATCAATATTGGTCACAGTCTATGCATTAACACCTAGCCTGTATAGAAAAAGATAGTAATCAATTGTATATTGCTGTGGTAAATTTATTTATGGGTAATACAAAGCTACATTCATCATCTAACAATTTGAGTTGAATGACAATCATTTTGAACCTGAATCAGGCCATGCTCTTGTATCTGGTTAAGATGACTTGTTTTATTTTGGTTACCTGTATTAGTGAACAAGATAATAAGAGTACAATACCATTCTTTTAGAAGCTGATCATCCAGAGTGTTTGCTCTTTCCAAGCTATCAACATGCCTACCAACATTTTAAATTCCCAGCTGATTACAATCAGTTTGACTGGAAGACTGATTTTCTGAACAAAATCCCAGTGGTTCCAGATAATTGTTTCTTGTTGAGGCCCTATCAGTGGCTGTGACAGCATTGTCATTGTTGTCAACAGTTTCTTAAGGTTTTGGTTAAAGTTTTTCGTTGCATATATTTCCTAAACCCGTTGATAGATTCGAATCATACCTGGCATGAATCATTATGAAGCAAGAACAATTCGTTCTATGGCATGTTTGCTCATCCCTTTTACTTTGAGGTCAATGTCTTTGTCATAGAAAATTTGCGTGAAGGTTTTGGTTAAATTTTTCATTTGCTTATATTTCCTGAATTCCTTGTTAGATTCTTATCCTGCTTGGCATGAATCATTATAAAGATAAGATAGTTATTCTACGATACGCTTGCTTGCCCCTATGACTTTGGGGTCATTTTCACAGTCATAGAAAATTTGCATTAGGGTTGTTTTATATTTTCCTAAACCCCTTGATGGATTTTCTTAATTCTGCAACATGCTTGATCACCCATCTGACCTTGTGGTCACAGTCACAGTCGTAGAAAATTTGCATGAAGGTTTTGGTTCAAGTTTTTTCATGTGCTTTTATTTCCTAAACCCATTATGGATTTTGTTCATACTTGAGATGAATCATTATGAAGCTAAGATGATTCATTCTGTGATATGCTCACTCAGCCTTTTGACCTTGAGGTCAAGGTCACATGTTTTACAACTATGCTTTGATCCTGGGTTCAACATGCAGGCTTTGGCCTTGTTTACAGTATTTATCCATGTTTAGTACATCACATGATAAATTCTCAAGTTCTAGTTGGCTGACTTCCAGGATCTATTTTAGGACAGTAGGTGTTTCCCCTTAACTACAGGATGCTGTACTTGACTATGTGATTTATAAGTGTTCCAGCGACTACTGTTGCCATGTGCCAACATTATATGATGTCACATTACGTCACATGATGTACAAAATCTATTATTGCCTTCTCCCTTGGGAAGTATCCTTCTACAGCGGCACTTTACCCAATCAAACAATACTATAGGAGAACAGTTTCCTTAGGTGGAGGCAGTAAGATCTGCCATTTCATAATGCATTGATAGATCAGAGTCTGTTTACTTGATTTAATATCTTTGCAATATTTAACAATCCATATTTTTCATATAAGTGATTTTGTTTGTCTTATTAATTGCATTTGCCATATGGTATGAAAAGGGAATATTATGTTCACATTTTCATACATATTTTTCTCTGCTCCATTTTTCATTTAGGCTCAGTATCTTAAGAAAGGCAGGATTTATATCAGAATATATAAGTTTAGTACACAAACCAATAATCAGTTTTAACTTTTTTTTTCTCAGTTTACTGTAAATACAACTTGTCATGGGGCAAGAAAAAATAATAATTTTTTTCCTTGTTCAAAAAATTATGAATTTACATAAATTCATATGGAAAATTAAGTCTCAAAACTTGAAAATGAGAAATTACAGATGCCTACACAACCACCACCCAACCCACCTAATGATGTGCCTAATACTGAAATAATTATGCAATCTTTGATTAAAATTGTCATAAATACCTTTATTCTTCTTTCTTTGGCTTCTTGTTTCTCTTTGGTCATGTACAAATAAATCCAAAGACAAATGGAACCAAGTAAAATATTGGCAGGAAGGGTGGGTCTTACTCTCACCTATGCAGACATCACTGTAACAGAATTTTCCATAACCATGCTTGAAAAATGTTTACTCTGGCTCCAGTTTCACCAACATAAGTCACAAAGTTAAGTCTAGACTTTGGATATTTGATTGGTCAATTTTAAATTGGTCTTACATTTCAGTCAATCAGATTGCTGGATTCTACTCTTAAGTTTTAAGCCCAGGCTTAAATTGTGTTGGTGAAATCCAGGCCATAAGTGATTATTTTAAGTTGTGGGTCACATTGTGAATGAAAAAATTGTTCAGTGTGTGATTTTCATGTTTATGACAGAAACAGTTTTTCATGGTATTCAATGTCTCTGCCATTGTTGAATTACCGTTTTCATTGATGTACATGTAAGCTGCCTTATCCAAGTACAGTGCTTCTAGTATGTGAAAGAGAAACCCAGATGTTTACTCAGCTAGTAACTTGATCTTCTCAGCAAACACTGTGCATTGTTTAATCAACATGATTAGGGTTTAGAAGTCATAATAGGAATAAATACCTGTTGTGCTAGTTGAACACACAAACTAAGCACATGGAAGAAGCTCACAGCACAAGTTTCCCAAAACTTTTGTCGTGGAAAAAAATTTTTTGACATGAAATGTCCAAAACTTATAGTGAATTAAAAAATTTAAAAAAAAATTAATTGAGGGTGTCCTAACTTTTACATTGTTGTAATATATACATTAAATATATAATAATATTATGAGTTGTTGCCCTTGTTTAACTTTGTCTTTAGTACTGAAACCCATTTCCTTTCCTAATCAGTAACTATAAAATGACTTGATGGACTGATGTATTCACATAACTGTATTGACAATCTAGACAATGGTTAAAGTTTAATCCTTTTATTTGATTATAATCCTTTTGACTTGACTTAGAATTATGTGCTGAGAGAGTCCTAGTTGTCTTTGTTTGTATTTAGTCCGTATAATGCCATTGCAGGAGCATCAGTAATTACAGGGCTGGTGCAAGTGATGTGTGAGCAGGGGCTGTTTTCAGAGGGGTGCCAAATTGGAGAAGAAAAGGGGTGCAAAAATCAGACAAGGGAGTTAAAATGAAACAAAACCTTCAGTTTCACACAGGGCTTCATATTACCTTGTGCCGGCCCTGAGTAATCTTGTTTTCCCATATCAGTATCACATTAAATATGTAGCAATCACTTCATGTCATAATATACAATTTTTTTAACAAACCGAAATGAGGCAGTTTATGAAATTAGTTTATTTTGAAAAAAATCTATATAGAATGCTGGTGTTTATCTTCCAATCTAACCATACAATTCTGTTGCAATTATTAATTTTGAAGACCTTAATTTATGAGCAGATTCTGGAATTTGATGATTAGCTGATATGATTGTATGAAATCACACAAATTACATTACAGGGTACAAGGACAAGTAATGTATTTTTTGTACAAGTTTTTATATGATGTAAAGATGATTTTAGAATTTTCCAAGATTTTAAAGTATTGGATTTAGGCCTACATCTGAAACTCAGTGTAGATGACTCTATTTTATGCCTAAAATTGTGTCGGTGTTGTAATGTGTAAGTTTAGATAGGCACTCTGCTAACCAAAATACCAATAATCTAGTTTTCCTACTTGTGAGTTAGATCTGTAAATATCTGCAGGTCTGTCTACTTGTCAGTCAGATTTGTAAATATATGAAGGGTACTTAATGCTGAAAATAAACATATATCACTTTTACTTTAGCAAACTTCAAAGCTCTAACAGGTAATAAAGCTCCAGATTTAACAGTTCAGGGCTGTACAAATTGGAATAGCACAGTGCATGGGACTAGTCCATTTTTCTGTTGGACAAGTGGCTTATGGCAAGAGTTTTGTATCAGGCAAGTGCGGTTTTTCACATATGAAAAACCACATTTTCATTTGCAATATTTACGCACTGTCTTTTTTAACGGGGCCGTCATCTTCCAGATCAGCAGTTTTTTTGTGCTCTCAACCATGTTATTAATTTTTATTAATAGCACTTACTCTGAAATTGAGCATGTAATATAATATGGCATGTTGAAATTGTCAACATTGGTGAAAAGACAGTCATTCTCAGGGAAGAATGACTTTATTCATCGTGTTTGGAATAAAATAAAGCACACAAAATCGGTAATCAGTTGCAGTGTTTTGTGGGAAACTCGATCCTAAAAATATTGATGTGTAGTCTCCTCTATTCAAATTATTTCTTCCAATTTTGCAACAGATTCAATATTATTCTTGTATCTGAGCAATTTGGGGTTTTCTAAAGCATTACAAGTCAGAAGGGGATGTGAATTGTTGCTTAATCACGATACTGTGTTAACAAAAAGTATGTAGAATTTACGCTGAGATGAGATTAAAAAATTGACCATGCAGTTTGATTTTATATAATGAAATCGATATTTCTTTACATATAGATACACGGCTCGAAATTAACATTAATCCCCTAACCTGCAGTTAATGACTTTGCCGCGGATCACTAAAACCCAAGTCGTCATTAATCTGTCGGAGCAGTGAAAGTTACCGCTGTTTATTATTATAACAATTAACAAGTGGTCTTTTGTCACATGTAGTAAATAAAATGTGAGTTTGTATAACCTCTAATGGTTAATTGATCTGTTTATTGTGTTAATTGAGTACCTACCAATATCCTGCACTTGACAAAGTGCAGCACAAATGGACAAGTGTTAAACCACTCGTCCACTCATCAAGTAAATTGATGTGATTATTGTCAAAACAGTCTTCACGCACGTGGAACTAGCCTGGTGTACTGGCCCCAAGCACTGGTTTCATTACTGATGATAACAAATGGTACAGGGTATCAGGAAAGTATTGACCAATCAGAAAAGGTTGCATTTGTCGACTCAATGAACAATCAAGAATTATACCAAACAATATGTTTTAATATTTATATGGTAGGTGAGAAATATTCAGTGCATTGTGTGGTGACGGTTGTAAATATGTGGAAGTATTTGCAAGGTGCACAGCCGCCATCGAAATGGCAGAAATTAGATAATGACAAGAGAGAGCATGATCGCAAATATGATAGAGAGAAGAGACTAAGAAAGTAATATGAATGCTGGACAAATGAATATGAATGGCTGAAGTATGACCCAGGAAAAGCTATGATGTTGTGCACTTCCTGCACTGAGTGTTAGGAGAAATATGAAAGTGCGTGGTGTACTTCATTCCTTGATGGGTGTAAAACTTTCATAAATCGTCCCGGGAATCACACAATGCATGCTCCCTACACATGATTGCAGAGGGATGCATGAAATCAAAACAGAAAATTGGTTCCTCAGAAGTTGAGCATATTGTGGCATCTTTGAACAAGAGCATCTTGAAGAAGCTTGAACATAAACTTTCAACTTTTCGTGAATCTTGTTGGTGAAATACAGTTCTTATTGTTTTGAATTAATGCTAATGAATAATAAATTTTGAATTAGAAACTGAACTGGCTTCTGTTTGATTTTAGCAGGGATCAGTGAAATTTAGGCAGGATCAGTAAACATTTTATTATGGTGATCCTATGGGCTAGTGACAGAAAAAAACCCAAATATATTCCCTCCTGTATATTGTGGAAAACTTAAATGTCCTTTTAGAAATTCAAGGTATTCATAGTCATTAGGAGGCATAGAGAAAAATATTGTAAAATGTGGCAGACAGGAAGACAACTTAATTTCAGCAGGGTCTAATCTACTGGAAATTTTTCACATTTCTTTTTTAAATATCAGATACGATTTGAAAATGTACTAGGTAAAATATCTTTGGTCAGTATGCTGACAGGAAATTTATTTGTATCAGTGACACAGGCTAAAAGGTGGCCTCCATTTTCTCCATTGGCATACCAGTTTAAGATACATGTATTTTGTTTAGTGCATTCCTGAATCGTATAAAATGTAACAAAATGTTATTATATTCCAGTAGATTAGACCCTGCTGAACCTAAACTTTCTTCCTGTCTGACACATTTTGAAATATTTATCATTTAATTTCCATCAGCTTTCTGTCGGTGACTAGAAATGCTTTCAGTCATGTGTGTATGTGTGTGTGCTTGTGTGTGACTTACACTAAATGTAAGAAACTCTATTTTTCGTTTGACAAAGTGCAGCACAATAAAAAATAACTGTTATTCTGACAAAAAGGCAAAGAAAACAGTGAAATGAATAGGTTAGTCATTCTAAAAACAGAAACTGCATTTATATACAACAGACATCACACATCAAAGAGATTGCAACATTAGGAACCGACCATTTCATATTTGGGGAGGAGGGGGCTGGGATTTTCTTTCGAGCTGGGATATTTTTTGTTTTTCATTGACCTCAAGATAGTTTCTTTGCTGCTAATATAATGGATATAATTAGTTGGGTTTTTTTCTTCTAAGAATCAGAGCAAGAATATCCCAGCCACCCTCCCAGCCTCAAATGAAATGGTAAATAATCAGGTACCTAATAATGAAGTATACAATCCAATGATATACACATAACATACATGCCATAACACGACGTGTCACGCGTAAAACACTATTTTAGACTCCAAAACCCCCCGACACGGTCGTGTTTCAAAAAACACGATTTTCAGCAATCTTAGTGAGAAACAAAAAAAAAAAAATCCCACAAAAGAAACCAGAAAAAAATGTACATTTCTTGATCACAATGATATATTCCTGTAATCTGTGCTATGTATAAACAGTAAACAGTCTTGCTCAGAGCTCGTGTAAAACTATCCTCCGGGCAGTGAAGGTGGTCAGATATAAACAGGCACCTTTTAGAGATTTACTGAATTAGCTCACAATAGCTAGGGGGATATGTTGTGTCAAATCCTATGAGCACTGCTGAGGGAGAGCCCATTGGGCTAATTTGCATAGGTAATGTACACTAAGTGGAACAACCCAATTTGTCAGAAGTTAAGTACATCAAACAGATACGTGTTGAAAAATAAATGTTATTACACATCACTGACTGCATTGAATGAGAATGTTGAATTTTTATTAAAGTTTGTGATCAGCGGCAACACTTCTTTGATTTGGGATACACAACATTTTAAAGGGACAAAGGAAAATTGAAGTACATAATGCACTAGAAGTGCTAAAAAAATGAGATAATCTTATTTGCCTCGACAATTTTGCCACCTTAACTTTCTCATATTTTCCTGTGACATTTACATGATTGCAATAAACGTTTTATCATGTGATCAAATAACTCATGAAAACATTAACATGTTTGAATATCTGGTTAACCTGAAATTAACTGCACCATGGAATTTTAATAATTTAAAAGTATTAAATCATTAATAAAATGACAAATTGTGTATTTGCATCGATTAGTATTTTTTTTCATCAATTCAGCTCGAGAACAAATTAAATCTTCTCTGCCATAGGTGTGACTTTAACCTCGAAAATACGTTACAATAGCGGCGGTCAAAGATTTTATCAACTCGGCCGACTACCACAAACCTTGAATGTTTTCATTGGCAGATTCATTGTTTTGAAATGGATATTAATTGCCATCTTACAGGTTTTATCACTTTTAGCGACTTTGGCCATTGCTTGCGCCAACATAGACATGGATGCACATTCACGAAGGAAAAGTGTAGGCATACATGTATTTGTGAACACAAATATCACTTGCATTACCGTCAAACCGACTACTAAACTATTTAAAGCAGCAAAGACTGCATGTAACTAAAACTACATTCCAATGTCCAATGGATTTTAAAGACAGTAACATGGTGTATTTTTGTATTTAATGTCTGTGAGGTTGTGACCATGTTTGTGGTGATGTTATTTGACAATGCTAAGTCTACCCTTTTTTTTTTTTTGTTTGTTTGTTTGTAAGTATATTACATGCTTCAGAGAAAACAGATTGTATTTTCTTTTATTTAGATTTGATTTTCCAGTCAGTTGCTATAGGCTAATTTTAAAAGATAGCTTATTCTCATTTGGATGACATCGCTATTGGGGGGTCACGCACACTGACCCCCCTTGGGACCTCAAAACACAATTTTTGAGTCTCAAAAAAACCCCAACACTGTCTGGGAATATGGCAAGTATGTAATTACATATGCTGCCCTTGGATGACATTATAGACACAGGACACTGGAAAATGAAGAACATGTGAACTGATGAACTAGAAAAAAATGGCACAGTAAAAAATTGGTCAGAACAAGTGAACTTTTCCCAAGTCACTTGTCCAGGACCATGGCTGGGATATTTTTTTTGTACAGTCCAGCAGTTTTCTGAATTACCATATATACTTGCATATAATCCAGGTCCAAATGCAAACAACATAGACCCTGATCTGCAGTCGCATAATGCGCCGGCAGATCAGGGTCTATGTTGTTTGTTCTACTGATTAGTCCTTACAAACTGCATAGACCCAGATCTGCTGGCGCATTATGTGACTGCAGATCTGGGTCTATGCAATTTGCAGTTGGTATCAAGATATATGCGAGTATATACGGTATGTCGGCAAGTTTTTATCATGACAGGCTGTTCTTGATAATCATGCAAGAATTCTTCTA
Source organism: Margaritifera margaritifera (assembly GCA_029931535.1). NCBI lineage: Eukaryota > Metazoa > Mollusca > Bivalvia > Unionida > Margaritiferidae > Margaritifera > Margaritifera margaritifera. Next base: position 437,461 of record JAQPZY010001012.1, on the reverse strand, counting down.
AACCTTAAGCTGTGTTAATAATAATTATCATTGGAAAGATATTGCTTTGGATATCGTATTGAACTTGCAGATTTGGGAGATTTAGGGCCAAGTCAGCCATTAAAGTGGCATTAAGTTCTCCATGTAAATATATCAGCTCTCATTATATCATTGTAGTTTTGTGGGCACTTATTTGTTTAATTAGGTAGGCCATATTTACACTGTCATTATGGGAATTTATTGCTAGTTTAGTGGAGGCCTAGATTACACCTGTGCCATTTTTCTGTGATAAATGCAACAGTTAATCTCACTTAACATCATACAGCATTAATGAAGGAATTTTTATAAAGAAGTCTCATACATCATTGATAGATTAAAAAATTTACCATGTAAAACCCACCATATACTCTCAAAAACAGATGACAGACTGAAAACTGTGTTAACACTAACCAATATGGTTAACACTCCATTCATGGATATGTTTAGTTACCTTGTAGTTGCATTTTATATAGATACACAACTTAGATCTGTTACCTAACAAACAATGTTATTCTATAAGAAGATTGTATTTATTACTGTTGGTCAGCAAATAAAGATATGGCATATTCACCAAATGTTCAGCAAAAGCTATGCCTAACTATGAAGACATTTTAAGAGGTGTACCAAGTACAGGAAACTGTGGTACAGTCTGTCCTCATGTACCGTATTGGACATAATACTTGCATTGTGTTAAGAAATTATTATTTAGATAAATTACACAAGGTTCAAGCTCGTCATAATAAATGCACATCGCCAATATTATAAACAATGTTTGCATCACATGTATGTACATACTAAAAGAGTTATCTCCCTTTGTCCAGATTAGGATTGCTCCATTTGGACATGCATCATCTCACCCAGTATAGTCATGCTGAATAATACATTATGTAAAATTTATTTTTTTCTGTTTGCCATTTTGGCAGAGTGTATTATGCGATGACTATGTTCATCCATCTGGCCATTAACGTTTCGAGTTCTGCATGATAACTTCAGTTCTACATTATGTAAATCCACAGGACTTTGGTAGATATCTTGCACATGGGCTAAGGAAGAAGCCCACATATTTCGGAGTCAAAAGGACAAAGGTCAAAGTCACTGACCTAAAGAAGAAAAATGGTTCTGCACAATAGGATTTGTTCTACATCACATAACTGGACCAAACTTTGTGGATAGCTTGCACTTTTGGTAAAGAATAAGCTTATACATTTTGGGGTCAAACGGTCAAAGGTTAAAGTCACTGTAACTGTAGAAGAAAAATGGTTTCTGCACAATAACATTAGTTCTACATCACAGACCTGGACCAAATGTTGTGGATAATTTGTACTTGTGGTAAGGTAGAAGCTTATTGATTTTTTTGGGTCAAAATGTCAAAAGTCAAGGTCACTGACTGAAAGAAGAAGAGACGGTTTCTAAACAATAACTTCAGTTCTTGACCATGTACCTTCACCAACGTGTGTGGATAACTTGCACAGTGGCTAAGAAGGAAGTCTATTGATTTTGGGGTCAAAAGATAAAATGTCAAGGTCACTAACTGAATGAAGAAAATGGTTTCTGCACAATAACTTGTATTCTACATCACATACTTGACTAAACTTTGTGGATTGCTTGGACTTGTAGTAAGAAAGAAGCCTATTGATTTGGAGGTAAAAAGGTAAAAGGCCAAGGTCACTGTTACTAAAAGAAGAAAAATGTTTTTTGCATATTAACATTACTTCTAGACCATATGCATTGACCAAAGTATGTGGAGGGCTTGCACTTTAGGTGTGGCTGGGGCTAGGGGGTCAAAAGGTCAAATGTCAGGGTCATTGTGGCAAAAAGAAAAATGAGTTTTGCAGAATAACTTTTGTTTCTAGAGCAAATTCCTTGACAAAACTTCATAAATGGTTTTGCACTTAGGATAATAAAGAAACCTATAAATTCTGAGGTCTAAAGGTCAGAGGTCATGGTAAGTCTAATAAGAAAATAATGGTTTCTGTACATTAAGTCTAGTTCAAGACTGCATACCTTGACCAAAACTCGAGGTCAATGAGACCTGTTGGTCAATAATCTCCACAGTCAACCATACCCAGCTAGAGCCTACACAGAGGACTGTTAAACACAGGGTGGGTGTATAATGTGGCATTCATGGTACTCTTGTTATCTCCAGGCCTGGAAAGATCTATTTATAGGGGCAAAAACTCTTCCTGATTATTTATCATTTATGATTTCTTAAAATTTGGCAGATAAAGCAGCCAGAGCTGCCCTGTGTTCACCTGTTTCTGAATGGAAGATTCCATATACTGACTTCAAATATTACATAAATCATTTTGTTCTTCATACTTGGCTAAATGTAGGTTGAGTGAAAACTCCACAACAACTAAACATACTTCAGAACATCAAACCTATCATTGGAGAGTGGCATCTTTCATATAGAACTAATTGCAGAAATGAGATGGTATCGTGCCAATTGCATATCGGACATGCATACCTCCTGAGGGGAGAACCTCAATCAAAGTGCATACCTGGCAGTGTCCACTCACAGTGGTACACATTCTTTTTGAGTGTGCTGACCTCCACCCTGTGAGACAGTAGTTCTTTTAAAATGAATGGCAAAATGTTTCTTTGATGTGTGCATGCATTAAGTATTTAAATTGCTAAGTTAGAGTTTACTATGAAATAGCTTTCATATTTTAATGATACTGCACAGTTAATAAACTCTCCTGTAGGTGATCAATGGTTAGGAGGTGGAGTTTGGCCATTCAAAAACCAACATAACCATGCAGTTATTGCATAGCTGAGCTCTGCCTTTTTTCTTTGACTTTATCTTCTTGTCAGCTGACATGCTCAGCTATCAAACAAAATATTAGAGTTTATCCTACCATATTTACTCACGTATAACCCGGGTCCAAATGCAAACAACGTAGACCCTGATCTGCCATTGCATAATGCGCCGGCAGATCAGGGTCAGTGTTGTTTGTTCTACTGATTAGTCCTTACAAATTGCATAGACCCAGATCTGCCGGCGCATTATGAGACAGCAGATCTGGGTCTATGCAGTTTGCAGTTGGTATCGACTTATACGCGAGTATAGACGGTAACAGGCAAAATAAGCTTCAAACAGTTTTCAAATATATGAGAGAGAGGGAGGGAGAGAGATAGAGTGTGTGCCTGCCTATCTTATGGTTGTGTTCAAACAGGAAACAAACCTTGAAATCAGATGAATATTCCATTTAATTTAGTCCTTGTGGTATAGTTCCACAACTGAACCTGAGAGTTCAGTTTTTGTCATTTCCTTCAAGGGAGTGCCTATATATGTGCCCTGTTTGGGAAGCAAGATATTTTTCATACAAATCCATGACACACAAACTTTTGTATGATGGTTCGTAATGAATAATGGGTCTAGTGTCAATTCTCCATCTCATAAGCCCACCCTGGGAATTTTTTTGCACACGGGGAATAAATGTCACAGATTGCAGTAAATTTTCATGGTCTCTACCAAGTTCAGAAATTGTTCTGCTTTACAACTTATGTGTTGCAGGTATTCCCTAAATCCAAACACTTTTCCATTTTAGAAAAATATTGCATTGCTCATTCTGATGTATTACTGAATGCATAATAAAACTCCCTTTTCCGACAAATGTCTTTTGACACTTGAATCATTTTAGGCAAATGTCATCTAACTCAAGTAGGTCCACCTTTTCACCTTGAAAGCCAAAACTGGAATGATGTATTTAGTATTAAAGGGACAGAGCGCAGGAAAAAAATTAGGTGTATCATGTTTTGCCTTGATTGGTCTGAGCTGACTACCAATCATACAGCCATTCATATTACAAGTGACATATATCATGCCCCGCTCATTAACCCTTTTTCTGCACTCATGCTTCATACTCATGCAGAAAATGGGTTGACTAGTGGGAAATGTGATATATATATATATATATATATATATATATATATATATATATATATATATATATATATATATATATATATATATATATATATATATATATATATTATTTTGATGTGAATTCGATAAAGAAACTGTATAATGGTGTAGCACCAGGGAATATCTTGGATTTTTTGAGGGAATACAGTTTATATAACATTCTAACCATGTGTTTTTTAAGGATTTCACATTTTTTTACCTGTATCTTTTTTATATACCTTTTACAGTATTTTAACATCTTTACCTTTTAACATTTGCTGTTTAGTACTTTATGTTTACTTTGAAGACTTGGTCTTCCCAGATTTTATTTTTTTGGGCAATATTGTATATTTACCTTTTTAGAATTTTACTTTTAAGTGGCACCATATAGCCTGTGTTGTACTGACATGTCATTAAACCCTACTACAACTGTACTACCCATAAAGATCTATAACATAGTTCCTCTGGTACATTTTCAGGAATCATCCTTAATGTTGTGCTCCCAGGAGTCACGGTTGGTCAGTCCAGATGGACTGCTGTATATAAGTCAGAGGGAGATGGCTGCCACCTCACCCAGTGATGGTAAATATCAGATTTACCTCCCCTTCAAAATAGTTCCTGACATCTTTTGGGTCAACCTTCCAGAACATTTATAGAGACTAGGCAAGAGAATTACAGTGTATATTGACTAAATTTTTTGGTATATATTTACAATAATTATTCCATTTCTTAAAAATAAACTAGGCTTCCAGATACAATTGTAAATGGAATCAAGTTGCACTATAGTACATTATCCAGGCCAAGAAAAATTGACAAATTGCATCTCATCTTCCAGGATATTAAATTGTTCTGTGACTATAATTTGTGTTGCTTGTTCAGGAAAAATCTTCTTGTCCTTATCCACTAACCTCTTGTCAGGATGACCAGACAAGTGTTTTTTTTAGCCTTGATTATATAAGTGTGGATGACCCATAAGGTGGCTATCAATGATTTCAGGAGAAGTAGTTATGAAAGCTTATGGTATCATAGGAAAACTACAGTAGTGGGTCATAAGTGAGAAGCCAGTACATTCTTTATTTTGGTTATAAATTACGGCATTTTGTGGTGTTTGTGATCTTTGTCCATATAGATAGCATGCAGAACTGTGAAATTTACATGGTTGTCTGTTTATGATAACGACAGTAAAATAATGCTGTAGTAGTGTCTCTTAGTGCTATATTTAAACTGTAAACATCATAGTACCATGGCATTGCCCAGTAGAGAGCTGTCAAATGAACAGAAATAGATGATATTGTGTTTATATGACAATAATTTCACTGGCAAGAAGATAGCTAAAGTAACAGGTATATCCACGTCTGTGATCCAGACATTTTTTACAAGATTTGGTGAACGTGGTTATAGTGAAAATCTGAACTGAAGCAGGAGGCCAAAAATCAGTGGTGAGAGAGACGATGATGTACTTAGTTATATGGTGCACAAAAACTGCAGAGTACAGACTTTGACTGATCTAACTGGAATTTAGTAATACAATACCAGGATCCTTTTCTCAGAACACTGTCAAGAGGAAATTTTAAAATGTTCAGAATAAAAGATACACAGTTCAGAAGAGAATCACAATCACTAACAAAAATTCCCCATTGCTGTGTTTTATGGTGCAGTGAGTGACGAAAATGGACTGTTGAAAGAAACTGATCCAATATCTTTTTCAGTGACAAGATGATGGTTATGTTAGACCAGGATAGGAAGGTATTTCTGTAACAAAAACCCAGTGAGGAATGCACAGATCTGATATGATTAGATAAGCCCCTCCCCCTTAGAGATTGTTACTATGCACCACAAGCTTCCCGTTAAATGGCGGAATCATCAGATAATACAGGCTCCATGTCAGATTCTGTCACACATTCTTGATACAATCTCAATTAAATACTTACCTGATCAAGATAAACTTTCCAGTAAAGTGTTACAGAAGAATTTTAACAGGTTGTAAATTTTGTGAATTTGTTCTGCACACCCAGGAGGATATGCATGTGGAAAGAATTAAGCCAGACATCCCATTTATGACTTAAATTTTACGAAAATTAGCCTCGTATTAAATCCTGAAATACAATGCACTCTGATAAAACAGCAAGGGGGCTGGTATGGGATACATGTATGCTTATAATTTAAGCACAAATATTACATCAACCAGCGTTACCAACTGTGTATTAGATATGTGTCTATTCAAATGAAACAGTTATTTCTTTAAAAAAAGGCCAAACAATCAAATCAATAGAAAAAATAAGTATACTCTGCACACGTTTGGTCACTTAAAGTCTGAATAAACTTTTAAATGAATTACATTATTTTCTATAATACTACTTTTACTTTTTTACCATAGTGAAATCTAAATTGAATTACCTTTTGAGCAAACGGCCTTGTGTTGTTTTATTCCGGAGATATTTAACTGTTTGTGAGGTCGACCACATGCTTTGATCCATCATTTCACCTTTTCCAAATCACATTCTGGAGTCAGAAAACGTATAAAATGGCCTCCTTCCAACCTTTCCAGATATTTCTCATCTGCATTGCACGTTCTCCATGAACATCATAGCACCATTTTGTCAATATATCGTAAAATGTAAAAAATTTTGTTATACAGCAGTATTTTCAGCACACGTTTGTTCGTGGGTAAAACATGGTAGATGTTTACCGTAACACCAGTCGCTCTTATCTGATTGGTCAGTACTTGTCAATTTGATTGATGGATTGGATATATGTATTGAAACCAGTATGCTTGTCAGTGTATAGTAGTTATTCTCCTGCAATGTTTTCGGGTTATATAGCTTTTAATGGGATCGGCATATTGACGCCTGTTGATGGTTCATATGTATCATTGATTTAGAGAGGTACATAAATATATTGCATCAGAATTTATGGTCTGTTTTTGCATAATTTCCAATTGGTGGATTCTTCAGGAAGATAATTGTCTTGTGCATGTATCAAGGAGTGCAACTCAACGGAAAGTCTATTCCTTGGCCATCACGGTCACCAGACATAAACATCATTTAAAATGTATGGAGAACATACATGCCTATTTTCTTATTTTTAATTAAAATAACCTGTAAATTAACTTTTGGCATGAAGGCTGCTTTGCATTAAAGTGTTGGTCTTTTCTTTTTCTGCATTCTACATGAATAAGAATTCTAATCTTTTAATTAACAGAGATGTTTATCTGTATTTGTGATTAAACTAGAAGACCAGCACAAAAGTTATAATACCGTCCTTACTGGCTTATAAGTCAAGTCCATCTGCAAACTGCACAGACCCATATCTGCCATCACATATTGCACCGGCAGATCTGGGTCTGTGCAGTTTGTCAGAAGTAGTCAGTAGAACAAACATAGACCTGATCTGCCGGCGCAGATCAGTGTCTATGTTGTTTGCAGTTGGACTCAACTTAAAAGCGAGAATACACGGTAATAATTATACAAAATAGAAAAAGAAGAAGAAAACTTGGATAAATCTTAAAAATGAAACAGTTGGTTTTGTTGCCATCACACCTAGAGCATATATTTTGTGCACTTAACAGTATTGTTGCTTAGACCATTTTTGAGATAACAAAATTTTAAAAATGTCTGAAACAATTTATTTTCTTTTGGCAGATAAAATTAAAATTCTTGGAACAGATGATGCTACAACTTGCCACATGGTGATACTGAGGCACACAGGTAACACATCACTTTGAGAAAAGATATCTTCATCTACAAGCCTACACATATACAGTGGAATATAGCCCTAAATTGATAAATATTTTGAGTCCAAGACTGAGAATGGAGTCAAAACTGGAATTTAAGGATGGAGGGTACAGTTCATTGCATATACTTCCGCACATCAATCTGATTTGCATTGTTGAATGAAGATTTTGTTGAAAAATGTTGATAGATCAGCAAATTTAAAGAGAAATGTACCGTATATACTCGATTATAAGTCGCCCCCCCCCCCCTTTCATGGCTGCAAAAAGCCAATTCAGCTATGATCCTCCTATAAGTCGAGGTGTTTTTTGCAAATTAAATCCGTCTGCAAGGGGTGACATGTCATCACTGAGTCAGAGCTGCACTTAGGAAAAATAAACGAGCCAAACTGGATAGATAGATACACATATAGATAGATAGGACAAATAAAAACAAAAACCAATGTAGAATAAATACAATTGTATTATTGAGTTGAATATGTACAAATAAATTTACAACTTACATTTTGTCCATCTTCGTGTAATGAAATCCATATAGCTTAACATTTTTAATCCATTTATATGATAAATCCATGAATTGGATTATAGGTCACATACAGGTATAAAACTGGTATCCTATAAATGTCACTGTCTAATGTCCTCTGGTTCAAAGCCCAAGAATTCATCCTCATCATCAGAGTTACCAAATAAAGTTCTAAATTCCTCCAATGTCATCCCGTCATCATTAACATCGTCCGACTCCGAATCTATTTATATGATAAATCCACGAATTCAATTATAGGTCACATACCGGTATAAAAATAGAAGTTCAGAATGATCCGATTCACAATATCCCGTAATATATTAATTCCACACGTCGTACAAATAAACAATGAAAGTTAAGTCCACTTTTTTGTGATTCACAGTATCCTATAAATGTCACTATCCAATGTCATCTGGTACAAAGTCCAAGAATTAATCCTCATTGTCTGATAAAGTTCTGAAATCCAACATTGTCGTCTAGTCATTGTAAATCGTCGTCGTCTAGTCATCATAAATCTCGTCTGACTCCTATTTTCGGCTTTACTGTCATATGCGGGTGCTTATGCAAAGACTGTCCTTGGGCTCTGTGAGTAACACTTTGATCATAAAGTCAGAAATCTATTAAAGGCTGCAACTGAACACATGTCAATTGTGCGGCAAGATCACAGGGAGTTCAAATAGCCACCCTCTGTTACTTGGCACTGAACTCGCGGCTTGATCAAAGGGTTGTCACAAAGAGTGTGATGCCTTTACAAGCAAAGGGATTAAGGTCAAAGTATATGCACAGGAAGTTATAGAACTCTACTTGGCACTCAACAAGTATAGATTGGCGGCTCGATCAAAAGGATTGTCAACTTGAAAACAAAGTGAGTCCCTTTACAAGCCAAAGGCTTATCGGCCCACGTGCACTGGCAGATAACTTGGGGAAATATCACTTGGGAATTAAATCTGACTTGTGGAAAAGGAAAATACAAATTAAATCAAAACTTTTATTGCATCAAGCACAGTCTTTATACAGCAAAACACAAATATTAATACAAATACAGGTGGTTCGGTAATTTACCGGTAATATTTTCAATTAATAAAATCCAAATAACTGTAGATACATGTATTGTGTAATGAATACCGTCATGAAACGGATAAACACAGTGCATACCATATATGCATTACTGCATAGGAATAGTGGCATGAAAACGTAAATATATATGAATTGACAGTATTTTTATGTACTGCAAACATCTAGAGTTTCCAACATTACCCCAAGATTTTTTAATTTTTTTAATGTCGTGCTTATAAGACGACCCCTACTCTGTATGAGTCAAATTCTAAGTAAAAAACGTCGACTTATAAGCGAGTATATACGGTATTTATTTGAGACTTAATTAATCCCTGTGCATACAAGCTTTAAATGTAATTCAGTTTAACCACTGTGTTAAAAGTCTTATAATGATAAAAACAACAATAGACCGACTTAAAGCAGTGTTTTAAACAAGTGTTTTGAACCATCAGAATAGTGATAGTGCATATGAAAACAAATGCAAGGGGAATACCATTTGATGTAAGAAAAGGAGAATCATAAATAACATATTCTATGATGTTATAGAATTTCCAACAATAAAATGCTAAAAATATTGTTGATACTTCTATACAATGATCAATTTATCTTTTCTTCTTTTACCTTGTAGATGTAATAAAATTAATTTTATCTTGAGAACAACACTGGTGAGTGCCCATTTTTATTTAAAATTTGGAAACAATGGACTCCACTTTACATATGGAAAAATTATTTTAAATTTCTCTTTGGTAGAAACAGTTTTTTCTAATAATGGTCAAATTTGTGGTTGTTAACAATTATTTACCCCATCCAATGTATTAGCTACCGCATTCTGTTGTGTATAACACACATTCTTTTTAGCAAATTTTCTTATTTTCAAGAGGGGTGCTTGTTTTACAGAAAACAAAAAAAAAAAATTTTTTCCACGGCAATCTGTCAAAAGGGTAAAAGCACTAAATCTGCCTACACATGTCACATTCACTCCATGTGAAATATTAAATCTGTCGCATTGAAACTAAATTGTTTACTAGCCTTATTAAAGAATTAAATAATGCTTACAAATCTGTAGCTTTTTGTTGTGTGACTTGACCGGAAATACATGTACATATGACTCTTAACTTGTTGTTCTACTCTGTCACGTTTACGTTAAAGCTGTGCAAAGTGCCACATTGCAGTGGAACAAATATGAATACCCTGCCCATAAATGTTCAGTATTCTGTAACTGTTAATCAAATAACTTTTTTCTTCATTTATTAATTTCTTTATTCATGGGTGAATTGAAATATAATATTTAGAATTCAAGCAGTGTTAATGTTCTCATCATAGGCACATTTAGGGGACATATTTTTGTGATGGTTTGTCTGTTATGGTAACATTGACACATACATGTATCATGAAATGGGCGGACAAAGTTTGCTTAAGTCACAAATCTTGGTTGTGAGCACCATTTTGGTGATTTGGACAGTAGTTAAAAGAGAAGACAGAGTGCTTCGGTGCATCATCATTCATTAGTACAATTACTGAAAAGGAACTGACTTGGTATGATGAAGTGATTTGAAGACATGTCCAATGATGAGTGTAAAGATATATTGAAAAGTGGCAGAAAAGGAGGACACAAACTACGAGACATCATATTCAACAAGAACGACAAGTAACTTGAGATATTCACAATGAAATGTTGAAGGCTAAGGCAAGCGGTAAAGGCAAAAAGTGAAAAACAAAAGAAAGTCACAAAGAGCACGATTGGAATAGGAGACAAGATGATAGTGAGAATGAGGATGAAAACTATGATCTGCAAGTAGAAAATGAACTAAAAAGCAAACTTCTGAAAAATGAACCATTTCACATATGTGAGTATGTTGCTATTGCATATCAGGATACTGCGTATCCAGGATTAGTTGAATCCATTACGGATGATGGACAGGAATCAGTTATACAATTTATGGTTCCGTGCTGAAATCCTGGACATTTTCACTGGCCAAAAAGGGAAAACAAACAAGCAGTGAAAAAACAGTTTGTCTTAAAAAAAGGATTTGTACCAGACTGTGTGGAACTCGAGACGACAGTGGTTCATTGAAGACTTTAAGGAAATTCAGAGAGTATTTGAGTTGTTCAGAAATATATACTTTTGATAATAATGGAATGTTTAAATGTAAACATACAGGAACTTGAGACAGTGTGATACACAAAAAGGAGACCAGACAAACAGCTTATTTTTTATATATCACTATGTACTGTATATACCTAGTTACAAAGTTTATAAATAAAATGGTAGAATATTTACATAATATTTCATAGTTAATTCAAACATACAAAACATCTGACAGCAAAAATTTATGATGCAGGAATGCCAAATTTGATAGTAATATCTTTAAAAATAAAAAAGTTGAAGATTTTAAATAAAAATATTGTAGGTTTTTTCTTGAGCGAAACAAAGCAGGCATTATACAAGACTAAAAATTTAGAAAATGACTCGAGTTTTGTCAGCTTAAAGTTACTGTAACTTTGGTTCTAGTACAGATATCTTGATAATTTAAACTGTTCTGAAGCTGTTTAAGTGAGCTTTTTAATTTGGAATAAGTTTCATTAATTTTAACATCTTCAAAAAATTTGACTGGGGTTGCTAAACAGAATGTTAAGTTAATGTATGAAATTGGCATTTACTTTTTTTCTTTGGAAAATAAACTTGGTTCTTAGTTTTATTTCTCGTCTTAAATCATAGTATTTGATATTTTTTTGTGACTATACAGTTATCAGTGATTCATTGACTTAGTGTGGTCTTTTCAAGGTAATCACTGATGCTGAAACTTCACTGTGACAAACATAATTACATTGCTTTGTCTAGGTAAATTTGAAATTTATTTACTTGTCTTCAATACAGTGATCAATGACGCGGCTTGGTGTTTGTAAAGATAATCAGTGCCAGCTAAAGCTTTGATATGCCAAACATAATTACGATGCATTGTCTTTCTAAGTTCTAGCTTGGACACTGAGGTATATTTCAGAAGTGTCATGATAGTATAAAATAAGTATAAATACTGGACTTGCACTTTTACATAGTTTCTTGTGTTCGATTGTGAATCTGAACGAATGTAATCTGACAAAGTACCAGCATGGGCTGTGCAAGAAACATATACACTGTGAAAGACAAGCTAACCATGGTAACAGCCGCTGGGAGGGAGTTCAGTGCAGGAGAGTCTTCTGTTAGTGAGTGGAGAACAATGACAGATGGGGACGTACAGATGCTTTTCGAGAGTGATGACGACAAAGAGGAATTTGAGGGATTTGACGTAACACACTGTGCTCCATCAACAAGGGCCAAGCATGGAATTGGAAAGATATACTTTCGATATTGCCACTTTTTGTTGTTGCTTCTTTTATGATATCTTTAAAAAATTATAGGTCACATGATTGGGTGCTGTGCACTGACAGGAAAGATCAGAGAAACAGTCAAGCAGTGGTTTATTGTAAATAATTCAAACATCATGTAACAAATGATGATTAGTGCACTATCCAAAATGGCCGACTGTTGTCACACTGCAAAAACAGAGTAAAATTATCAAGATTTTAAAATGTATTATATCACGTGCGCTATATGGCAGAACTAAATTATTTTATCTCATTCTGGGTTGAAAATCAGGGTGCGCATTATACACACCAAAATGAGGTATTTCAACCACTAAGGCATGGAGAGTAAAAGTTATGCTAATATTGGAACCATGGAGCTTTACACAGAAGATAAGTAAAATATTTGAAAATTCCATTTGCAAGAAGTTGTGTAATTTTGTCATTTTCTTACCATGGTCAGAATTTCTGTTTTTGACAGTTATATATGTCACTAAGACATCATCTTTATTGTGAACTTCCCTGTTAAAGATTAGTCTGGTAAAACCCACTTTTTATTGATTATTTCCACCATGCAAAACATCTTCACTTAGAAAATCTTGCAAACAAATCTCTTTCGTAGTTCAAACTATGCCCTCCATCTTTAAATATCTCGGAAATGAAATTTATAAACGTAATGCTAAATTTATTAGACATAAATGTTGATAAAGCATATTTAGGGATGAGAATCTTCAAGTTTTTGATGACTTTAAAAAATGTCAAAGCTTGTCCGAGTTTTTTTTTTATAGATTTGTTCAAAAGTGTATGTATAAAAAATTGGTTACTTTAAGTTTATTTGTGTAAAAGCCACTTGCACACCAGCATATTTATGCAGTAAAAGAACAAGACATTTTGATTTAGATCCATTTGTTTTTTATTAATGGAGAATCTAATTTTTGTGTGTTTAGTGATATTAAAGGAGAGAGATTTCTACTATGATAAATAAATTCCTTGCATTACTCTGTAGTTCTGTGCAACACACTATCTAACACACATATGTCTACCATGATAAATAAATTCCTTGCATTACTCTGTAGTTCTGTGCAACACACTATGCAACACACATATTTCTACTATAATAAATAAATTCCTTGAATTGTTCTGTAGTTCTGTGCAACAAACTATCTATGTGACACATATTTCTATTATAATAAATAAATCCCTTGCATTACTCTGTTGTTCTGTGCAACACACTATTTATCTACCATATACACTCACTTTACTGCAAAAAGCATAGACCCTGATCTGCCATTGCATAATGTACTGGCAGATCAGGGTCTATGTTGTTTTTTCTACTGATTACTCTGAACAAACTGCATAGATCCAGATTTGCCATCACATAATGCAGTTTGGAGTTGGATCCAACTTAATCGTGAGTATATATAGTACATAACTCCAGTAGTTTTGAAAATTAATTTTATTTCTGCAGGATCATGTGCCACGGCCATGGCTCATTTTGATGGGTCTGGTACAGAGAAGGCAGTGGCCCAGATGATTGACATGGTCAAAGATTTGACAGGGGGAAAACTGTGGGGCAGGTCAGTTACATATACAGTACAGGGCCATAATGTAAACTAGCTGTTAGCTGATTATGCCACCCTGGATAAATAAAGGATATTATTATTATTATTATTATTATTATTATTATTATTATTATTATTATTACGACCACCAATTACAGTCACCTCGCCTCTGTATCAGTCTCTAATATCCAGCCAGGGTCTGGTTTCCCCATCCGTATATTTTCATAGTAAAAATTAAAACTGTTCTCCCTTCATCAGTTATCTTTCTTAAGCAACCAAAGTTATTTATTGTTTGGCAGGCTGGTTTAAAAAATCAGCACTATATTTTATTCATTGCATACGCTAAGTACAGATCTGAAACATCATTTCATATTAAATAATTTTTTTGAAAGAAGTGGTAAAGCAGTAAATAATTTATGTGATCTTTAAGGCTGCCCAAAAGTTCATATTAGCAACTAAGATATTTGCTAAACATATATACCACCTGAGCTGAAGTTAAAAGTCCTTTATCTACCCTGTTCCTCAATGCCAACATTTTTTGTCTTTTAGTACACAGCAGAATGTTTCTGCTCTCAATGCTTGTTAATTACTGTTCGATACTAATACAATATTGTATTTGCAATTTTCTTTGAATATCTCATTAGCTTGTATCAATGTTTGCAATTCTCTGCCAATTTTACTTTATTAATCATATCAGTCAAATTATCTAAGTAAAGAATACTAGCAATAAGGAGAGAGCTTGAAATAAATCTCTTATTTTGTTTTTAGCTCTACTTGTCATAGACCAGAAGAACTCATCGGATGGTCTGTTGTCTGTCATCCATTGTCTGTCTGTCCATTAGCACAATTTTGTTATCACTACTCCTAAACTATTTGGAGGATAGCATGAAACTTTCCACACTCATTCATCCCTTGGCCTAGTTGGTCCTCAATGAAAATAGTGCCACTTGGGCATCCAGTATGACTGCCACAGCAGTCATCTTGGAAATCTTTTTATCACTGCTCCTCCTGAATGGAATGGTCATATCAGCATGGGGTTTCCACTAAAAAACTTCTTATTATGTCTAGTTGGTCCTAAATTAAGAAGATGTTGCTGATCTGATGTCCAATATGTCTGCCACAGCAGTCATCTTGGAAAACTTGTTATCGCTACTCCTGAACGAAAAGTCATATTAACATGGGGTTTTCACCAGAAGACTTCTCATGATGTCTAGTTGGTCCTAAATGAAAATAGTGCCACTCGGACATCCAGTATGGCTGCCACAGCAGCAATCTTGAAAATCTTGCTATTGCTACTCCTCCTGAATGGATGGTCATATCAACATGGGGTTTTCACTGAAAAGACTCATGATATCTAAATGAAAATGGTACTGATCTGAGGTCCAATATGGCCACCACAGCAGCCATCTTGAAAATAATTTTATCACTACTCCATCTGAACGAAAAGTAATATTGCCATGGGGTTTTCACCAGGAAACTTCTTATGATGTCTAGTTGGTCCTATATTAAAATGGTGCCGCTTGCCCATCGAATATGGCTGCCACAGTGGCCTTCTTAAAAATCTTGTTATTGCTACTCCTGAATGGATGGTTGTGTCTACATGGGGTTTTTACTAAAAAACTTCTTATGATGTCTAGTTGGTCCTAAATGAAAATGGTGCTCAGAAATCCAGTTTGGCCACCACAGTGGCCATCTTGAAAATCTAGTTATCACTACTCCTGAATGAATTGTCATATCAGCATGGGGTTTTCACTGAAAGACTTCTTATGATGTCTAGTTGGTCACAAATGAAAATGGTGCCAATCTGACTTCCAATATGACTGTGACAATGGCCATCTTGACAATCGTGTTATCACTACTTCTCCTAAATGTCTGGTCATATCAGTATTGTTCTTTTACCAAAAGGCTTCTTGTGATGTCTGATGTCTAGTTGGTCCTAAATGGAAATGGTGCCAATCTGATATAGAATATGGCCACCATGGCAGCCATCTTGAAAATGTTGTGATCATTACTCGTCCAAACAGAAAGTGGTATCAACATGGTGTTTCCACAAGAAGACTTCTTATCGTGTCTTGTTGGTTCCAAATGATATCTTGCTGGTCCTAAATGAAAATGGTGCAAATCTGACATCCAATATGTCCATCACAGAAACTAATTTGAAAATCTTGTTATTGCTGAAGAATATCATTATCAGTGATGGCTTCAACACTCAGCAGTTAAAAGGAAGAAATGGTTTTGTCTTAAATTCCTGGAAATTCTTTTTGGTCAGTAGAGTGTTAGTCCCTATGAGGGACTCTTGTTTATGTACTTTCCATGACGCTTTCTGTGAATAAAACCTGTTTAAACCAAATAGTTTTAGTTGATTGTTCATATTCCTCTTGTACAAGACAACATCATAGAAATGTAGACGTTTGTTTCTTTGACATACACTATTGTGAAATTCTGCTGGTCATTATGAGAATTTTTTTTATAGTATCTTATTTATGTAAGATGTAGTATTTTTTAGGTCCAAAGTAGATGTTAGTTTTATCTAATAGCAAGGTTACTTAAAGCAAATGGACCACTGTAAATTGATATTTCAGATAAATGTTCAAAAATGAAATTGTTAACACAGGACTAGAATTTAACTTCTTATTCTGCTTGCATTTTTTTGCAAGTGGAGAAAAAAAAAATTTGCTGAATTCTATTTCTACTGACACTTTTTTTAAATACCAGTTACTGTTATTAACTAAACTGTTATCTAGGAATTTTGGATTAAGAAGGAACAACTTTTCATCAGTTTCATTTGTAATTTTGATTATCATTTTGAATATCATAAAGCCTACATGTGCAGCTGAACAGTTTGTGGAATAACTGGTTTGATATGATGGTTTTTTGATACATATACTGTGAATGTGTAGATTGCTTTGTAGATTTTAGAGGGTTAAAGGGAGATTAGCTATGTACTAATTGAGTTACCCTCCCAAAATAAAGAATTATTTCTATTGTCTCATACCATTTAGAAAAAAGGGGGGGGGGGGTGCGGGGGGCATAATATCCACACTTACATCTGTCTGTCCATCTGTATGTCATCACATTTTCCCTTTCCCCTCTATAACTTTAAAGCCATTTGAGATTACGGGGTGAAACTTGGTATACTTGTACATCATCACAAAAAGGTGTGTCATCTATCAGCTTGGGGGCCCAATCTCGAAGTTAAAACCACGTAAGATAAAGGGATGCAACATATAATACTTATACATCATCACTAGAAGGTGTGTCAAATACGACTTTGGGGTTGCTATCTTCAAGGTCAAGGTCGTGTCACATTATTTTATGTTTTCTATCACATTTTCACTGCTGCATTATAACATTAAAGCTGTCTGAGATTAAGAGATGAAACTTTGTATGCTTATACATAATCACTAGAAGGTATGTCGTGTACCACATTGGGGCTACTATCTTCAAGGTCAAGGTCATATTTCAGTTTATATTTTCATCACTTTTTCTCTTACTTTTTAAGCTGTTTGGGATTAAGGCATGAAACTTGATATGCTTCAGCATCATCACTAGAAGGTATGTTGCTTACCAGATTTTTGGGGCTGGTGGTGCTATCTTCAATGTCAAGGCCATAGCTGAATATTTTATGTTTTCATCACTCTTTCCCTTCTGCTCTAGAACTTTAAAGCCATTTGAGCTTAAGGGATGAAACTTGGAATACATGTACATTATCACTAGAAGGTGTGTCACATACCACATTGGGGGGGGGGGTCCTTTCTTCAAGGTCAAGGTCATGGCTCAGTTGTTTATGTTTTCCATCACACTTTCTTTGCCACTAACATTTAAAGCTTTTTGGAGATTAAGGGATGCAACTTGGAATACATATATGTAATCATTAGCAGTTGTGTTGTGTACCATATTGGGGATCATATCTTCAAGGTCAATGTCATGGTTTTTTATGATTTTTCAGCTACACTTTTCTTTGCAGTCTATAATTTTGATCCATTTGAGACGACGTGATGCTACTTGATATAACTGTATATCATCACTGGAAGGTGTGTTGCATACCGCATTGGGGGCCCCCATCTTCAAGGTCAAGGTCACATGTCAATAGTTTATGGTTCAGTTACATTTTCCCTTCTGTTTTCTAACTTAATAGCTGTTTAAAATGAATGAAGATTGGTATACTTCTTTGTTGTCACTAGAAGATGTGTTACATTGCATGTTTGAGGTCTTATCCTTAAGATTGAGGTCACATATCAATATTTTAAGGTTTAGTTTTGTTTCTGCTTTATATCGTAAAAGCTGTTTAAGGTACATGGATGAACCTTGGTACACTTATGCTTCTCAGTTTGATTACATCTCATGTATCACAGTCAAGGTTTTATCTTCAAGGTCAAGGTCACTGATAATTTTTTTAAAACCCTTTTCTACACTTTTTCTCTAATGCTCTTTAAGATAGGGCAATGAAACTTGCTTAATTTCAATGTCTGCCCATTAAACTTTATATCTCTCCTTAAAGGTCATGGCCAGATTTCATGATTGGTAACTTTTTATGACCTCACCAAAACAGGCAGGAAAAAAAAAAGATTCATTGAATTTATTCTTATTATTACTTTAAGGAGTTTTACTAATGATTCACTGTATACACCTGTCCCC
Source organism: Margaritifera margaritifera (assembly GCA_029931535.1). Taxonomy (NCBI): domain Eukaryota; kingdom Metazoa; phylum Mollusca; class Bivalvia; order Unionida; family Margaritiferidae; genus Margaritifera; species Margaritifera margaritifera. The sequence continues at coordinate 418,685 of JAQPZY010001012.1, read as the reverse complement.
CGATAACTCTCAAATGATGGGGTCCATAAACATCAACCACAGCATAGGTGAGGGAATCTCAAATTTTGGTTAATTTTGGGAAATAGGTACTTGCAACTTTCGTTAATACATGAGAATTATAATCTTATTTGTCCTACACAAATATTCATCTAATGGATTGTAATGTTTATGGATATTAGATCTCAAGAAGTCAAATCAAGTAAATAAACTGATGACAGACTCTTAATATAGATCAAGTTGACATGCAATACTTACAAACTTGTGTATCAGTAAAGTTGGAGTTTCTTCCCTTTAAGTTCTGAACAAGTATCCATCAAAAGTAAACGATAACAAACTAAAGCTTCATAGCCAGAATTCTCATAAACTGCCAGAGCCAAACACAGCAATATGTTTGCACTGGTTATTTCCTTAAGATAGTGATTTTAAATGAATGTGACAGCCATATAGTTAGGTAATACAAATTTAATATAAAAACATTCAAAGGAAACATAACAAGTTGTGACAAAAAAGAAAACATTGATATACCTAATTATTAAATTTACTGGAAACTGTACCATTTTCGGTTCTGCATTTGCTGCTACTTTAGTGTTAGTATTATCCTTCAATAATTAAATGGTTTCCTCTCAAATTAATTATTTATAAAAAAAAATCGTTTTATCTTTCTGAAAACTGTACTATAGAATTTCACCCAACAATTGTATTTTATTTCACTCTACTGTTTTAAAAAATTAATTATTGGCAACAAGCTCACTTACTACCTTTAAAATACATAATACCTAATTGATGGGCATTTCTGGTCAAGTCGGATGGTGAAGTTTTATTTTTTTGCCCAAATAAGTCTAGGAGCCCTGAAGGGTCTTCCTGAACCAGAGTGCATACCCTATCAGTGTCCACTGACATTGGAACACATTCTTGTTGAGTGTGTCAACTTCTACCCTGTGATACAGACATTTTTTTATGTGAATTCCAGGAAGAACCTTTATAATTATGTACCACCAGAGAAAATATTGGACCTTTTGAGGGAATGCAGTTTATATAAAAAAAATGTGACCATATATTTTATCAATTTTATTTTTTATTTTTTGCCACAACATTTTATTTTTGTTCAATACATTTTACAGAATTTTAACTTCTTTACCTTTTACTGTTGAAGTTGTAAGTACTTCATGTCTACATTTATTTGGAAGGCCGCATCTTCCTAAAGGTGTTCTGCAATTCTTAAGTTTTTACATTTTTAGAACTTTACTTTTAATTGGCACCCTATAACCATTTTGGTACTGAGAATCCTTTACCACTAATACATATGTCCATATGGGGGCCCCTGGTGGCCAAGTGGTCTTTAGGCACTCCCTTTCACAGATCACTCATATATCACCTCTTTCCCTGTGGGTTCAAATCTTGCCTTGGCCCATGTGGGTATGTGAGAAAGCTTGCCAGTTGCTTCCTGTGGGTCAGTGGTTCTTTCTGGGACCTTCTCAGGCTCTTACTTCACCAAATATACTGGCCACCATGTTTGGTCTGTCATGTGCTAAAAATGGCATTAATCCCCAAATATTACAATCATATACATACATACATATGGTATTTATTTCTAACATTGTTGCCACCAGTTGGCATTTCCAGACATTTTCATTGATCAATATTTCATCATATATTGTGTTACTTAGTGAGAAAATATTTTTGTTAAAGAAAATATTAAAAAATATATGATTTCTTATTAAAAAAATTTGAACTTTATGATGTTGATTTCTGCATACAGACCGCCATTTCAGCAATAAAACCAGTGATATATCAAGCTTTTTTAATGTTAAGCAAATAGGAGTCTTTTTTGCCTATATATGAAAAAATGAAATCCACACTTTGCTCTGCATAATAAGCAGGTTTGCGAGTTATCTGGGCACTGTAAAACAAGGGAGTAGCATATCATTGGAACATTTAGCACTCATGAAAAGATGCAGTAGCTTGAAATTTCAACTCCCATTTTGCACAGTTAATTTGCATTTTGTGGGTATGGGAGTTGGGAATTAAAACTTCACACTAGTCCAGATAAATTATATTTCTCTCATGATAAGCAGGGGGGGGGGTCTCGATGTCAAGTTTTTAACAACTTGTATGGGATGTGATATCATTGGAAAAAGCTGTCCTAAATAAACAAATTTCCAAACTTTTGTGCAATAATTGGGATGGGCATAATCATCAAGCATTTGCTTATCATGGAGAATTATGATCAAATATCACTCCAAAGGTGTATATGTTATCAGAGCTTTATTGTTGTTAGACACATGTTTATTGGCTTTCTTGTTCAATAATTGTTCTCTGTCCATATGGTAACCCAGAGTAACCACCCTAGTTTCAGGAAAAATCTGCAAAGTTGACATTGTAGTGAAAAGAAGCTGTCTATTATATTAGTTATCAAATAATTGCTTGTTTAGGATTTAAAATATGTATGGTTAGTACCCTTGGCAATGTGGAAAAAAGTTATTATAGTCATTGTACTTAAAAGAACAGCCAAATATGGGTCATTTTATGTCCACGTCTTCAGAAATGCCATTTCTGGCACAAATCCTCATATATAAATCCTGCAATATGGGGATACATCTGCAAATGTGGTCTGCTAGCTAACTTACCATCATGTCGTGTTTTCTGTGGATTGATAACTAAATAAACAAATGTTATTGTAAAAAGTGGTACCATATATAATAGTGTATAAGTGAAGTCCAACTGCAAACAACATAGACCTAGATCTGTTGCATAGTGCACCAGATCTACAATGTTTTTTTACTGATAGCTCCGAACAAACTGCATTTTGCAATGGCAGATCTGGGTCTTTGCAGTTTGCAGTTGGATCTGACTTATTAGTAAGTATATACAGTATGAATCTGGAATCATGATCACTAAAATGTTTAATTTGTTTACATTTTCAGGCTTGAGCTGCATTTAGTTGGTGGATTTAAGGACAAAAGAGGGCTGTCTGAAGACTTATCCATAAAGATACTAGGTATTTCATGTTTTGTTTTTGTTACAAACTTGTTCTTAAGAAATGAGTGTGATATTTCCTTCATTTGAGGAATCCATGAATGTAATATCTTTAGAATGTAGAGATGGTGTTATTTAAATTAAAGGAAGATTTCCAAATTTTAACATAGCATTGTATTTTAATTCATTTGGAACTCTTCGTTATGACTGATACATTAATAATAATTATAAATTCATGTATGTTTTGAACTTGTGACATGCAAAAGCAAGTCTTATGTACCTATCTTATTTATGTCTTTTTGGAAGGGGCAGGGCACTGATGAAGGTCAGCTGACATTGCCGTTATTTGCTTTGTTTTATTGCCAAAAAAATTGATAAAGATAAAGATTACTAACTGTGAGCTGTATTCAACATAGGCAGACTTGTTCATAGTTACAATCTAAGTAGGTTGTTTTCTAGTAGCTAAACTGGATGTCGAATAGAGTATAGAACTCTGTTGTGTAAAAAAAAAATGTATTTGAATTGGAATAATAAGAATAAAATAGTTGATATAATGGCATTGTAAAATGACGATCATATTTCCCTGTGCATAACCTATGCCCACCTGCAAATTGCAGTTAGAGTGCAGGATTGTGGGTTTCACATAATTTTTAGTCTTGTGTCCTCCAATTCTTGACCTCTATGTGCCCCACTATGTTGCCCCTAGAGTGCACTATATTGTGATCATGTGTGCTTTAATAGTTTAAAATACTTTAAGGAAAAACTGGAAAAATCCACCATCAGTTTTTCTTTTTGTGCATGTCCATTACTTAAGACATGTTGCACTTATTGACTTCCAGTAGTGATCACCAGAATTGCAAAATGTGATCAGATTTTTTAGATGGTGATTAATTCTAATTAAAACCACAAAATTTGCATTTGAAATATTCATGGTTCATGTGTATGCCGAGTTTCAAAGTCAATGATGGAATATAGCTTAATTTTTTTTAATAGATCATGTTAATAACAAAAGGGACAAAAGGACTCAATTCCAGAAGGAAGAAACGTGCAGAAATGCATAATTTAGCATTACATGGAAACCCTGCTATAACATGCATCATTATAACACAAATTCTGATATAACACAGTTGTGGCATGGCTCTGAAATTTTGTACAACCTCTTCACCAATTTCTCTCTACTGATTTTTGAATGTCACAGTTTTATTGCCAAAGTAAATGCAAGTTAATCTTATAGGCCAATGCAACTATTGGTTACAGCTTTATAACAAAAATCATAGAATAAAAGGTTCCTTTATGTGCACATGGCTTGGTCATATTGTCACCCAATCATTATGTGATCCATCATCTTGGAGCCAAAAATCAATCAGTTTTTTGTAAAACAATAAACTCTAATCCAATATCTATCCCTAAATAAGCGTTATGAGATATTTTGTGTATGTAGATAGTATTTTGTAGTTTGTGCAAGTTTATTAGCAAGGAATTAAATATTTAGATTTGAATGTCAAGAGATAAGCTTCTGGAGGCATACAATTTATACATACACTGCTTAGTGACCTTGACACCTGTACACATGCACACTGAACAGTAATTGTGCTCCATCTTTCCTTCATTATTCTTGGATTAATTGTCTGCATTGAATTGAGACACATCATGATTTATGCAGGGGTGATTAATGAGATCAGTCGGTGAGTACACATGTACTTTAACTATCCATGCTATTAGTTGTCAGTTTTCTTATACATGTATGGACCAATGCATGGTTCTGTGCAGAAAATTAAAAATACTGAATATGTAATCGCTGTGTTTTCACAATTTTTTGTTAAATATGCATCAATTTAAGTTGTTGACTATATTATTGAAGACCATGGTTTTGCACCCACCCCCACCTACCCAGTCTTGTAGAGCCTCGAGGATACAAGTGCAACATTTTCTTTTGTTAACACTTGTCTTGATACTGCATGATACGTTACATGACACGGTGGCACTCTGTGGACCCTGACCATCATGTTATAGCGGGGTTACCCTGTATTTAATTAATGATTAATTGTTAAGTTAAAAAGAAAAATAATTCAGAGAAATAAAGAATTATTACATATTACTAGTATATAATGGGTGAAGACTAAATTTACAAAATTTAAATGAGAGCAAGGTACACAAGAGAAAATTGCATAGATCAGCTCTTTTCAGGTAGACCAGATGTTCGAAACTATACATTTTGTATGTGTTACTTGTGCATCTAATAAAACTAATTACAATAATGTAAGCATCCACAGAAAAGATGGTAGTGCAGTGTTAAAATGTCAAGTTAAGATAACTAAAATGCCAAAGGAAATGAGATTATGTCATTTTTCTTTTTACCACTGCTAGTGCTTCAAGGTTCTTCTAGTATTTGTATTTATACCAGTAAAATTGTGTGTTCCCCAGATTTTAAGGATGTGGGGACACATTGTTCCTAGTTCTTGGTATCCAAGATGCAACACTGTAACAGTATTGACATAGATCTGCCATTGCATTAGTATCCAAGCTGTCAACTGAAAATTTGAAGCAGGTCAAACTGCATAGATCTTGATTTAATGGTACAGAATGTTACGGCAGATCATGGTCTATGCAGTTCACAGTTGGGCATGCATCATACATGGATAGATATGGTATTATAAATTAGCAGCATGGTGTCATATATTACGGTAATATATATGGTATTATAAATTAGTGACATGGTATCATGCGTAGATATGGTATTATAAATTAGGTTATGCTCTACAGTTTCGTACTTTGCACAGAGTTTGATTATAAAGAAAAAGAATTTCCCAGGTTTTCCTCACTGGTTATCCTGGTTTTTTAAAAATAGACCTTGTACATCTTAGGTATTTTTTAAATAACTTTTAATTCCCTTTATTTTGATGTATGATTGTTGGGTGTAATTTGGGTTATAGAGTATACAGCTTGGCCTTACTTCAAATGTGCGCCTCTCAAAAGACTGCTAGCTCTGCTTGGTAATTTTCATTTCCTAGACTTAAGAGGTAAATTAAAGAGAAAAAAACTAGCCAGTAACTTTTACTTAGTTTGTTGATATTTTATAATTCATTTATTGCACTTTCAGAAGTTAGTATTGTCTACTCTGGCAAAATTCATTTTCCTTATTTTAATAACTGCTAAAGTTAGTGTACTTTGGACTAGTTCATGTTCTTTTCTTGAGCACATGGCAGCAACCATTTTGATCAGTTGTCTGCTTTAGGCAACGCGTCGTTTCCCTAATACTATATATAAAGAAACTCCAGCCACAGAACATGAAAGTAGCATAGAGGTATGCCAATATTCTCTCCATTGTGCTTGTTGCAAATACACACACCTTCACCTTATACCAGTCCCAGTCTGAGAAGTATTTAATAACTGTAGAAGAGAACCTTAATGACATGGCATCATACATGAGTGGATAAGGTATTATAAATTAGTGACATGGTATCACACTCCCATGTCATTAAATGAAGTTTAAGCCTTGTTTTATCTTTTGCAGGAACTTTCAACTCTGCACCAGAGGAAATTCATTTACTTACAGCATGTATAACAGGTTGGTCTACTTATGTAAAGTTTAAATTATTGTCCAGTTTTTAAAGTTAGAATTTTGCACAGTTTTTACAAATAGTACTGATAATACTACTGAAAAAGTTCCACACAGAAGTAATATCAACTAGTAATATGTACCCAGATGAATTGATCATATTTAGAAACTGTATGTAATAATCAGCCTTTCTGTGAAACTTGATTCAATCCATTGATTTTAATATGAATATACTTTTAATGCATCATGCATGTATTCTGGTTACTGTAGAAATGTACTAGCATTAGGCAGAATACTGTTATAAAAGATCAGTCATCATTCATGGCCTAAGTAGCCTCTTCTGACAGATGTCTGTCTTACATTAATAATAAAAAATTAGGAATCCACATTTGAAAAACATCTGGTCTTTCTGCATACAGAAAAACACCATAGATGTAAAAGCATGAATATGCATGCACTTTATGGAAATGCAACTCTAGAAAATACTTTTGCTGCATCATCTGTCAAAATATTAAGTACTTTGTCTGATTTTATTGACTGACCAACACAGCAATAGTTAAAAAGAACTCCTTGAAACTGTAAAGCAAATAAAAAAAATATTAAAAAAAGGGAAATATAAACAGTTAGCAGAGCTTGACTGTTAGAGGTCAGAGAACATATTATCTAATAACATATTGGCACAAGTGACATTGTGACCTATTCCTGAATCAGGATAGAATACTTTGCAGATCACAAGGAAATTATGGGTACTTTCAGCATTATATATATATTTTAAAGATTGTTTATAATGTTTCACAGGGAACTGGGATTTTTTCAAAATTATAACCAACAGTGTTGCACATTAAGCGCGGGCTCACAGGTTTCCTGCAGTTTTTTGTCCTATGTCCCCAAATCGTGACCCTGGGCACGCTTTTTTTCAGGAAAAAATCAGAGGAAAAAAACCTCAACTACAACTTTTCTTTAGTGGCAATAGTAATAGACAAAGTTGCTAAAGGTGATAAAAATTGTAAGATGGCAGTGAATATCCATTTTAAAACAATGTATCTGGCAATAAAAACATTCAAGGTTTGTGGTAGTCGGCAGAGTTGCAAAGTAAAGTCTTTGACGGGCACTTGTGTAACTTATTTTTGAGGTTGAAGTCACACCTGTGGCAAGGAAGATTTAATTTATTCTGAGGCTGAATTAATCATAAAAGAGACTAATTTGTGCAAATGCACAATTTTTACTTTAAATAATGATTTATTAATTTGAAAAGAAAAGTAATTAAGATTCATGGGTATTTATTATAATAAATGCTGTTAGATAATGAGAGAACACTAAAGTTAAATGAGAGCAAGATCTGGAATGGAAATTTCCATGGTGCAGCTCATTGCAGATTAACCAGATATTCAGACATGTTAATGTTTTCATGAGTTAATTGATCACATGATAAAATGTTAATTGCAATAATGTCATTGTCTGAGGAAAATATTAAAAAGTTAAAGTGGCAAAACTGTCGAAACAAATAAGGTTATCTGATTATTATAGCACTTTTAATGCATTATGTACAGTAAAGCCCTGCTATAGCACGCTTCGTTATAGCACAAATTCAGATATAACACGATCATGGCATGGCTCCCGAAATTTCATATATTTTTTCGTACATGAAAAAATAAATATTTTTTCAAAGTATGAAAAATAATGTGTAAAAAATTAATGATCATTTTGAGGTAGAGATCGTGTATGAATTTTGATATAACACGATCGTGGCGTGGCTCCCAAAATTTTACAATAATTTCAAACATTTCTTGAAGTACTGCAAAAGTGCTAATCTTATTATTTTTGAATCATGAACAATAAAGCCAGTAAGTCTTCTTTGTGTTTTTATTCAATGCATTCTGTGTACAATTGTTGTTCAAAAGAAAGAAGATTCTCATTGGAATTTATAAATCAATTAATTTAAGTAATTGCTAATCATCAAAGTCAATCTCGCTGCTAAAGGTTATTCAAATTATGGGGCAATAATTAATAAAAACATCTAGAAAAAAAAAACAAAAAAAAAAATGCCAACAAGCGCATGTGGCTCTGCGGTGTTATCAAACAATCGTCACACAATCAAATGACCAGTGAATAATATCATGTATTTCCTATACAAATGACCACGTTGTTCCTTAACAGTTATTCTTGCTGTAGTCATTCAAACAAATAGGTGTCAGAGTGTTAATTAGTGGTATTTACAATGGATAACGGGATACAGAAACGTAAAGCTATTACTGTTAAAGAGAAGCTTGAAGCCCTGGGCAGGATTAAGTCAGGAGTTAAACAAATGCAATTAGCTTCAGATTTAGGTCTTCACAAGTCGAGCAAACAATGTTCTGGAGTGAAAATGTTTCTTACCCGAATTTATAAATCAATTAATTTACCTACCTTTTTAAGAGAAGACAATAGACTATCAATGCCTGCTCAATCAACCGTCATTCACACCCACTGAAACAAGTTTATGGTCCGAATTGTCAGGAGCAGTTTTGGTAATTGCCACACAAATGAAACCCTTCCTCCCCCCCCAACCCTTTTTATTTTCTTGCTTTAGATCATTCACATGTACACAGAAAACTGTCCTGCCTGTGATTGGAACAGAACCATTTAAGTTGTAGGGGTGGTGCGATTAGCTAATATAATAAAACATTATACTCCACGCTTTCGCTCTGCAGTGAAGTAAAGTCATAGTTATAAACAAAAGTTTAAATGCATATCATTAAAGAATGACTCAGCTGTTTTTATGGAACTCACTGTGTACCCATACATTCGAATGGTTTACTCCTAATCAGTTTTACATGTATACACACCTGCAGAATTCTCATCGCAAGTACATTATGAGGTCAGTAGAGTACATTTGACCTCCTGTATGAATTTTCAGCTTAAGTAAAATGTACTTTTCAAGCCTAATACAGGTTTCTTTTTAGAAACTCCCAATGTCTGAATCATGCAGTTTATTGTCGGTCAGAAATCAGATCCTTTGTCCAGCAAATATGAATGTTGCGGGGAGAAAAAAAACTTTGTCATAAGTTTGCGTGAATGTATTTGCAAAAAATTTTATATTATGATTCGACTGGATCTATCAAACATTTTTTAAAATATAAATTATGCTTCTTTGTGCACATTTTTGATGGAATTACTATTATGAATACAACCAGATTTGACCGGTGAGTACATGTACTCTTAACAACTTACGCTTAAGTTATAGATTTCGTATTAAGAAAAATAAATATTAATTATGTAATGATCGTTTTAAGTAGTTCTTGTTTAATATGGAACAAGTTTATAACTGCGTCAATGAAGTCTGTAGTATTGCCCCACCACCCTGATTTAAGATGGTAACTGTACCAATGAAGCACGTAGTTTTGCGCCTGCTATTATACCCCCCCCCCCTTTTTTTTTTTTTGTTTTCTTCAGGTAAATGATATGGTTGGTTATAACACGGTTCGGGACATAGCACGATCTCGTTTTGTGGACCCCGACCATCATGCTATAGCAGGGCTTTACTGTACTACAATTTTCCTTTGTCCCTTTAAAATGTTGTGTGCCCCCCAAAGGGACACAGTGTCTCCAGCCCTTGGGATTCTAGGTGCAACACTGAACCAAGAAATGTTATATCCAAATTCATCAATTATTTTTCAAAATATTTATGTATTTTATGTCCATTTTGATGTACATTTCAATGATGTTGGACATACATGTAGTAAACAAGTTTTACCATTTGTTTAATGTGTCAACATACATGCACATGTACCTGGCTTCAGTGCATCGGGTGATAAAAACATTATAAAATTGAGCTAATTTTCACTGACGGACAACAGAAATCAAACACTATAACCATTTAAAAGTAACAATGGGACGTTATATCAAAGCTTTTGAAATATATATATAGATTATAGGACTGTTGATAATAGGACAGTTGGTCATAACCTGTCAGTCACAAGGAGGTTGATCACAAGGACAATTGATCATATGACGATTGATCATAGGACATTTGATTAAACTACTGTTGATCACACAGGATGATTGATAATTAAATAAACAACAACAAACCATTTTGCTGATAGTTGTATATTTATTAAACAGTGTCTTTTTCATTCCATGAAGGAATTGGAAAAGCGCCACGTCAAAGGTTGCCTCGCACGAACATGTGTTCAAAATAGCTTAAGAGTTAACTGCTAGCATCAATTCTGTGATAAATCAAAGGCCTTGGCAATGTCGTCCATGGACACTTGTGCTAAAGCAGCAAGACATTTGACTGTACCATGTACCACATCATTCGTTTCATACTTCACTTTTAGCGCAATTTTGTTGACTTTACAGATGATGCTCTGTGACAGATGAAAGTAGCCACCGTTTGCTGTCACACTTGAGAACTCCTTGATAGTCCCCATAGCAGTCATCTTGAAGTCGGTCAAAATCATATTTGGTTCTGCCGTCTGTATCAAACATTAGATCTCTTTTAGCATATGGATGTATGTAGCATGCGTTTTATTGGGCAGAAGACAGTATGCGGCAGCTGGGTTGATGTCGGTCACAAACTGGAAATGTATGCTGTATAGCTGGAAGAACAATGCAGGGATGACCTTAAATGTTCCATTGGCGATACAAATAGATACTCTAGCAAGGCCATCCAGTAACTCATAGTATCCCAGTATTATAATACGATTGGGACCTGCACCAGAGTCATACAGCACAAAGTCAGTAAATTTCTCTTGGATAGTGAATGATGTATTGGAAGGACATGTAGGAAGCGCTCAGTCAGCATCAACGGATGCGAGTACTTTCTGTTCATAATGACGCAGAATTCTGTTTACTGTCATCTTCTTTTGATGTGTCATCACGATGTCATCTGGAAGAGTTGATGAAATCGCTCCTTGTGTTTCGCTTGGACTAGCTAGTGTGTTGGTTAATCATTCCTTCATCTCACTGACAGCTTGTCTGGCAAGCACTGTTGCAACGTTCCCCTCGTGACTGTGCTCTGAGTTGCGCTCTTCAAGGAGTCCATCAGATATGATAGTAGCTTTGCACTTATATAGTCGATATTTACTACAATGCCATATAACATGTCCCTCGATATTGAGATGGTACTTCCTGAATTTGAATTCTCTGTGTATCAACGTCTTCTTTCCTTGCTTCAAAACTTCATATGTTCCTTCTTCTCCCATTTCTATCCATGAATGACTTAACAACACTCTACCTAAATAGTCTTGTTGGACAGATTGAGTCTTATACTACAGGCTTCAGAGCTATAAAAATATAAAAAAATATAAACATAAACATGTAAATCTACTGGCAGTTATGTCAGCAAGCATTTATGTGAGAACCTAATTAAGTACTGACTATGTTTTGATTTCCAACTTGCAGAAGTATTTGATGTATTTTTACATTCAACTAAAAGCAGACATGCTTTGTATTATCACGCTAATTATGTCTTTTGTATCAAATCAAATAAAGTAGGTGGAGTAAAAAAAAAAAAGGTTAAGGAGATATGATCAAACATCCAATGATCAATATTCGTATGATCAATAGTTCTTGCGACTAACTGTCCTTGTGATCAACAAGTTATGACAAATCGTCCTATGATCAACAGTCCTATGATTAAACATCCGTGGAATATATATATATATAGCCGAATATATAACATCATATGCTTGGGTTACATGCTTTTTTTTAAAAAACACATGAAATGTGTAAAATACATAGTGGCACTTTTCCAGTGCAACAGTCTCCTTCAATAAGAAACCTATATATGACACTGATCTTCTGTGGATCAGACCTAAATAAAATAGTAGAAATTATGAAATGTCACAGTTTGCATAATTACATCAAAGGTGTTTTTCTACATACAGAAAGATCTTATTATAGTTCGTTCAGCTCAGCACGAATGATATCCGCATCTGTAGCTCAGTGAATTTTCTCAGAATGTAGCTAAAATTACAAAATTCATTTTGCGCATGAATGATTTCAATACCATTTGTATCAACATGTTTACATATAATCTGCCATGTTGGTCCTGGAGTTGTGGAGGAGTCCATTTTGTTACAGTGCCTAGTGATTATGGGAGCCATCACATGCCATGGGTAAATAAACATCGTCTACATCACCTAGTTTTCTTTAACTATTTAAATTTCTACTTAATGTCTGTTTATGGTATGATTTGTCTAATGTGTAATAAAATCTATATTTCAATTCAAAGAAAAGCACTTACCTGCGAGAAGCACATTGTCTGACATGATTTAAGTACATGTATGGGATGCAGCTCCCAAGAAATCACAAGGGAGGCAACTGCATTATGACTAGAAGGTAGCTGAATATGAAAGGTGTTCACTCCTTTAGAAATAATCAACATTTCATGGTGGCATTTAAGAATTTGTATGGAAAGAGACTACCCGGATCAGCATTTATCAATTGAATGCTGTTGTGCTGTATGTCAATATGAATGGTGTTGAAATCATTATTGAGTCAAACAAATTAGGTGATTTTATTTACATACTCTTTTAGACGCTGATGGAAAAATTCACCGAGCTACAGATACGGATATCATTCACAATGCTGAGATGAATGAACTATAGTACCCTTCTTAACAAAGTCAGCAGAGCCCCAATAGTAATCACATTGTACAGCCATCAGACAATCCACAAGATAAATTTAATGGGAATAGTTAGAATATTAACCAAATTTGGTATGCATCTTTATATTGCTGACACCTCGAAAGAGTTATATTTTCAGTCTTCTATGCCACCTTTTATAGGAGTGGCCCCTGATTGCCCAACTTCCGGACTTTTGTTTCCACAGCTTAATTTTACCATGGATTGTTGGATTTTAACAAAATTTTGCATACAGCTTTGTATTGATGAGACCTTGAATTATTTTTATTTCCAGCTTTCCATGGCATCATTTAGAGGTATTATGACCTCTGATTGCTTGTCCCGCTAAACTTTTTTTTTATATCATAACTTTATCAAGGATTGCTGAAATTCAGTCCAGTTGATGCACAGTTTTATATGAACAAGACCTCAGATGAGTTCAAATGTCAGCTTTCTTTTGTTATGATCTAGAAGAGTTATGGCCCCTGATTTTCAATTATCCTACACTTTGGTTTCAGCAGCATAATTTTACCAAGGATTGGTGGATTTCAATCAAATATGGTGTGCAGCTTTATTTTGATGAGCTCTCAGATGAGTTTAAGTTTCATGTCTACTTCATATGGTTAATTTTACAATGTCAATAATAATTGATCATCCATTTTTTCAAACATTGGTTTTTGCGCCAAAACAATGCCAGGAATCTATGGATTTGAAGCTTATGTCATGTGCAGCTATAAATTGTTGAATTCTTGCTTGAGTTTGATTGCTAGCATATTTTTAATCATCAGTTGAGTAATGGTTCATTATTGTTGAATACATCCCTTTTGTTTCCACAAAGTTTCTTTGTCTAAAGCCCTGTCTCGCATATTATAGTAAGCAGGGTATTTTGTAAGCCATTGCTAATATCTCTGGTTTGTTCCAGATGAGGAATCCAAAGAATGTGACAACTTTTAACATGTATCCACATTAAAAGTTGCCTCTTAAGCATATTAAGCTGATAATTATTATTACATGTAGTTTTAATCTCAGTAATAAAATATATTTTCATATGTTTTGAAGTACTTGATAATGTCATGCATACACAGTATGGGAACAAGGAAAAAAAGTCTCCTATACATGTTAACATTCCTTCTAATTTCAGATTGTAACAACACAACACGAAAGAATGTACACTGGCCAATGATCTATGGTATAGGTAGGGCACTTTTCAAATTTTTCATTTTGAATTGCTTGTTAAGATCATTTTTAAAAGTTCCTAAAGCAATGACAGTAGCATTACCATGGTGTTGGATGCAGACCCAAAAATTCAAGTCCAGACCCTAAATTCATGACCTCTTTGGAGTAGAGAAAAGGGATCGGAGAAAGTGTGAGCTCTTTGGTTGATAGTTTTCATCAATATTGATAAATATGCCAAGAATAGATGCCAAGTGAAGTATCTGTAACGTTTGTCATTACAGATAAACTTAGAAAACATAATTGTCCTGTGAAAGTTAACAAGTCATTATATCAGTATGCAAATTTGTTTGAACGTCATGCTAATGTCAAGGTAAGAAACAGTTATCATAAAAGCATTTAAAAATCTTGGCATTTGCCCTCACTGATAAAAAATAGACTGGTGTTAACTTCAATATGTTTTATAAAGTGCAGCTTATAAGCAGTATGTCATTTTACCTCTGTGGGTGATGGCCAGGTTTGAAAATAAAAACTCTTTTTGCATCATTCTATGGGTACTTGATATGTGGTGGTAGTGGGGGGCTTGTGTTGGAGTAAAGGTTTCTCTTAAAGAATGGCTTGTCAGCTTAGGAGGAGGTTAGGGATGAATTCTTGAATAATTCTGAAATGTACCTGCTATACATGGTGATTTTCTGTTACAACTGTTTACATAGTATTTCAGCAGTGACATGTAGCAAGTCGTGCTTGAATCAAGCCTCATAATGGTGGCATTACTGACCTCATCTTTCCTGAGCAGATATGTCATTTTTACAGAGAGATTTTTGGAATAGAAATGATGAAATACATGGTTTTATGAATAGTTGAACATAAAGCTTTAGAATTTCTACTTTTTTAAAAGCATGGCTGAGCAAATCCCATATCTCGACTTACAGGACAAGTGAAATTCTTAGTTGGGGTACATAGTAGTGAAACTTTCTTTGGGCTTATTTAAACAAGTTTTTATCAGTGTTAAAAAGTCGAGGCAACTGCACATTTCTAACTCTGATATGCAGCTAGCATATAAAATAATTGCTCTCAGTCTTAAATCATTTGCTTTCACAGCTGAATTACATTAATAGTAAATTCCACTACTTTCAATAGAAGTAAACATCAGACCTGTCTTATCTTCTTGCAAGCAGCACTCCAAAGAACACCTGGCAACCTATGCATGTTACAAAGCTCCTACCATAGTGTCATATAGTGCTGGCACTCTAGTGTATTTCTCAGCCTCACTTGGTGGCAAAGATCGAAGAGATCACTGGACTTTGCAGAGATACTAGCACTGGCTAATGGTTTCAAAGTACATCATGTATTCTGACAAGGCATAAATGCTAACTGATGGCATTGATGGAGCTGTAACTAATAGTACTACATAAGAAACTTCCAGCTGTAGAAGATATTAAATGTACAGCTCCAGTAGACCTTTGTTGGTTGTGTTGAAACTAGCTTAACATTACAAGATGTATCCTATGGCAGCATTTTAGAGGGTCTTGAGTAGTTATGAAATTTATTAGAGAACTGATTTTATCATACACTTTTTATCAAAAATATTGGGGATATTGTGATCGCCCTGATCCTTCTGTCTATCTGTCACATTATCTCCTACATTTTTTCATTGATGAAACCAGGGGCAATAGTTTCCCATGATGTAAAGTGAGGGAACACATTGTTTCCAGCACCAACCCCACCAACCCCACTCTCCTTGGATCCTGGTAAGGGGTCATAGGTGAAAAAAGTGCAAGTACTGCCATAATATATTTGAATGAAATTTTATACATGGAATCATGAACAGGATTTTTCTGACATGAATGACAAATTTGGATATGGAATTGACATTGACCCTTGCGTCTATCCTTACCCCCCAATCCCTGGGTCATAAAATGAAACTATTAAGATCCCACCCTATAACTATATATACACATATTGGGCATAAAAAGATAAATTCAGATGTGCAGTTGACTTTTGCCCTTGGGTCTAGCCTTACCTCCTCCCAGAGAACACTGAGCCCTGGGGCATAACTTAGAAACTATTGTGATTCACACCATTTACAGTGAAATGCCTCAAAACCAAAACCTTAGTATACAGGAATCCCCTCAAGACCAACATTTGTTTTAGTCCCAAATTTTCCTTCTTTAATATCATCATTTTTTTTCCCAGTAAACCAAAATCCCTCAACTCTGAATACCAAAACAAATTTTGATACTAAATTTTTTTTTTTTTTTTTTTTTTTGTTAAACCCATAAAACCAAAACTCTGTTCAAACTTGGAAATATATTTTAGCTGCTAAATTCCTGACACATGCTGGAACAGATTAATTATAGTTGGCAAATACTGTAGTGGGTTGATCTGAGAGACAAAGACCCGGAAAGTGTCCCAAGGGTACATGACGTTAAAACAATACTTGACACGCGTCCCGACACAGATTAGGGCTGACAATAGGCTAATCTGATGTCTTTGCAAAATACAAAAGAGCCAGCTTTTAAGGCGAATTATTAATGACTAAATACTTGTAGTTAAGCCATTTAAGAAAGACTCTGTTTATCTGCTTATTATCTAACTGAGATTGATGCTATTCATTTGTATACATGATCAATAGAACATTGTTTTGTTTTTTCAATTAAATATAAGGGCTTAATTAACCAGGCATGTGGCCTCGCTTTTGATGCTTTGCCAATGGAGACTGGCAAAGCATAATTCTAAAAGTCAGATGCACTTAATTACGTACCCTGAAGTTTTAGGTCTTGTTCAGAGATTACAAAACTTTGTGATTGCTAAGGATGAGCATTATTTGGCTATTGAACAAGAAATGGAGTCATTAACAGAAGCCACATTAGTTTAAAGTAAGATGTAAGAAAAAACAAACAATGCTCCACACCTTCTTCAAGCCAGGCTCTTGAACTGTGAACATTACGAATTATATGGAGTATTTAAACATTGTGGAGTATTATTCATAATTCTAATGGACTTATAGTAAAGTTATAAAAGTATATCATTCCTCAGATGTTTATCGTGATGAGGACTGTATTTTTATGTGAAACAACTGTATTTATTCATGTGACGATGTGATTTTTGGAAAGAACGTATATTGTTCAGCTAATGCTACATTAAATACATGTATTTTTAAAAAAAAAGAGCTTTCTTAATTTTGTGCACTCTTACACACACAGACACTGATGCTCTCACAAGTACATTCTCTCTCATCACATAAGCGCTTAGAAAAAGACTTTTTTTTAAAATCTGCAAAAACCTCAGTAAACCGAAAACTTCTCAAAACCAACACATTTTTTGGGTCCCAAGGGTTTTTGGTTTTGAGGGGTTTCACTGTATATGCATGCTTTTAGAACATGAAAAGACAAATTCAGATGTGCAACTGACATTGGCCCCTGGGTCTGTTAAACCCCTCCTCCCCTTTATTCTGCAAAGATTTGCCCTATTTTCCGGACTACAATTCAATAGGTTTTGACCTGTAAGTCTGGGCTTCATTTATACTCCGAATCGACTTATATATGGATTATGTCATTGAAATTGCTTTAGGTACTGGTAATACCATGATTTTGAGATGTAATCGGCAAATTCGAAAACAGGTCACATACCTGTACCAATTCTTGTTAAATTACCATGTCCATAAATTGTTATAATTGCTATTATTTTATAATTCTTATCATTATTTTGTATGTGCTTGTATTTTCTGATTTCCCCAACATGAATGAAAGAAAACAATTAAAGAGTTCACAATTTACCGGCCGCATAGTACTTGGGGTCTGTACTCTACAGCGTACTGTATTTATGAAAAGCATATCTTTTGTTCCTATAAAAAATAAAAAAAATGAATGGATTTTGCTTTATTCATCTCTAGTTTTTTTACTATACCTCATTCTTCCTGATAACATTTTAGCCATAGGTCTGTTGATATTTAATTTACCAGTATTTTATTTGATGCACTCGAGCGATTACCGGTACATTTTTTTCAGTGATATAATTGTTCCTACAAAGGGATGTAATCTACATTAACAACTTGAACATTTAATGAATATTTATAAAATACCATAATTAAGCACATAACTATCATATATTAACAATACTGTCGAATATTCGCTAAAAAATGTCATTAATATAGATTAAAATTCAGAATAGAGATTGACAACTCGTAGATCATCAACGATCCATTTTTAGTTTTGCATTTCAGCTTAAAGCAAAATGTAATGTCAACACATTACCCATATTCATTCTTAACAAGAGGTTGTTTTTGCATATCTCTTTGATTATACAGGTAATTGATGAATTGGTCTTTGGTTTCTGACAACAATCCAATCCAGTTACTGTAACTGTTTAAACCCTGATATTGGCTTTGGGTACTGGTAATTGGTAATGCCAGTACTCCTTTGTTCATTATCATTAATCCACATCAATTACGGTATGGGTTTTATGATCTCAGATGGATTGAGAACCACAAGAAATGATGCCCTCTCTTTTCTTGGGATGTAAATAATGAACATTAGCCGAGGGCACTGTTTCATTGTTGTAATACACGGGGCATTTTAATGAGTTTTATTTATTCTTTTTATGTGACTTTTCTCTTTTTCTGTCAATTGTTAATTTTCTTTGCATTTCTCATTTCCCTATGGATAGCCTCATTTCCCTATTGGTAGCCTCATTAATTTGATCTGGTCTGTCAAATCTGTCAAATCTTGCCCTCAAACTGGTGTCAACTGAAATAACCTGGCCAAAGCCATGGCATATTTAATTAACATGTAAATAACACTGCATAGTCATGTGGTTCTTGTGACACTGGATGTCGTAATTAAAACAAGAAAGAACTGTTTATTCCGAGGTGTCAATTGATAATGGAATATAGTAGTACCCTTGTACATGAGGAAGATCACAATCATCAGGTAACTGAACAATACAGATGACAATTGCCCTGAAACCTCCCTCCTCCCCCCCCCCCCCAAACAAAGTAAGTATTTCCTCCTCCACTTAGTAATAGGAGGCCCAGAAGTGAAAAAACATTATCCCAGTCTGATTCCATCTGTAAATGTTCTTTCCTGACACTCTAATTGGAGGCTCAGAAGTGAAAAGAACATGATCTCAGTCTGATTCCATTTGTAAATGTTCCTTCCTGACACACAGAATTGTTGGGCTGCTGAATTCATGTCCTGAACTTTTGCACAATCTGCTATCTTCTGCTTTTGAGCTGTCATATAGTGCTTGGAATCTCTGCCAGTAGAACTCTGGTTTTCAGCTTTAACTGGAGGACTGGTGGCAGTATGGAGTTGTTAACTCTGGGTGTCAGCTTGAACAGTGGGAACCGCTATTGGAAAACAGATGGTGGAGCATAAGCAAGCTGTACAGGTGGTACAGGTGAAACTGGATCAGGACTAGTGACTTGTTGGAAATAGCTTCTTTATAGCAGCAATACATATACCGCTACTATTGCATTGCTTACCATTTCCAGGATGCTAGGTCCCCAGTCCAGGCTAAGTAGTCCTTGTTCCACTTAGAAATTGGAGGCCCAAAATTGAAAAGAACATGATTCTAGTTTGATTCCTTAGTCACAGACAGCATATGGAATACCTTCATCTTTTTCCTTGGACTTTGTACTAGTAACATGTGTGCCAAAAGATCGCTCATCAAAATTCACCTGCGTTGTCATTTTTAAACATCTTTTCAGCCAATCTTATGCCTGTTTGTGTTGACTGATTGTTTTTCTCACTAGTCCTTGCATTATTTGCTTGTTTTCTATGTTCCTTTTGCTAATTTTGAAGGGTTTTTGCACTTTGCTCAGCAGGCAGTGCTTCTGTTCAATGTTAACCCATTCTTTGTAACCGATGTTCGAGTAAGTATTACATACCTTTCTTGAGTTCCCTGTTATCTTGTTTTTTGTGCATTTTTCTCTTTCAGAGATTAATATGTAACAGGGTTTGGTAAGTGCGGGCACAAGAAAACTCTGGGGGATACACACTTCACCTGCCTGTCATGCACTGGTTGCGCATGCATGGATGGATGTCCTATATGTTGTCTATGGACTGATCAAGTGTGGGACTTGGCAAAAAGTTGCCACACCAATGGAGGGAAGAGGAAAGGTCATGCTTCCTTCTCATCATCACAGGATGACCTCCTTCATTCACAGGAGGAATCTGGATGCCTTCCCAGTGAAGGGAAGTCAACTCCCCTTGTGGGGGAAAAACAAGGAGCTTTAGGAGATCACCAAATGGCCAAGGATCCCTGATGTTCAGTGTCTGATGCTGTCTGTGTCGGTGAAGAATAGATTCTTGGTGCCTCTCGAGGGTTGAAATGTGCCTGAGAGCAAGTCATGCCTTCCTGGCAGGGATGAACATTGCCCTCTCAAAGTAGGCATAGTGCCAGTGACCGATATAAGCGAGTCATGCCTTCTTGACAACATGGAAGAACAGCAATCTCACTTTGATAGATCTGAGACATGCTCGTCTATCAGATCTTCATTGCCGGACTGGTCTTTGACCGGTGACAATGACTGGTCGCCTGTTACAGATCACTGGGCACCGGGTGCCAATCAGCGGTCACCTGGCACATGACACTGGTCAACTACCAGTCACCGGGCTCTGAGCGCCAATCACTAATTACTGGTCACTGGGCCACTCTCATCAAGCAACCAGATACTGGTCTTTGATTGTAGATCTGGGGACAGGGATCCGGCTGATACTCACCCCCCCACCACGGTCTCAATGTTACCATCCAATTATTATTGGAAAAGGGAGTCAGGTTTTGCTCATGCATCTGAGGAAGGGGATAAGGTTGACATTCCCCCCTTCCCTATGTTGCATTTAATCCCTATGGGATCTGGGTATATCTTACATGCTAGTGAGTTTCTTCCCCCCCCCCCCCCCCCCTCCAATGACATCATGGATGTCCCTGCCTTGGTTTCAAGATACGATGGACGTGACATGCAGAGAACCTGCTCAATCACCACTGACTTCATCCAACAAAAAGGAGGTTAGCCGCCTCTCTCATCCAAGACTGTTGAGAAGGGATCAGTGATTCCATTCACCTAGGATTACATATAGTAGGGTTAGTCCCATTTACACCCCCTCCCAATTTGATGTCTCCCTCTTTAGAGAGGAATTCCAGTTAGGAACAGTCCTGTCTTGCCTTGGGAGCAGGTTCAGGAAGATGATGCCCTTGCAATTCTGGTGGACTCAAATGAGTTTCTAGAAGAGCCAGTTGTGGCACGTCCTTCCCATCCATTTGGGTTCCCTACTCCTTCCCACCAGTTGGTGGAGGAGGAAGTCTGGACATTTGATAAGACAGTTTAGAATATACTTTAGAAACAGTCCCATTAGCTTAACATTGTTGTTACCGGTCAGTATCCAGCAGTATTGACCGTAATTACGTAAAAATATTCAATACTTCCTTATATAAGAAACACATGTCTGCATTTGATGAACTACTTCTGGCTATGGCTAAAATAAAAATTGCGACGGAAATGTGGAATGCTGGCCATGGTATAAATCTGATGGCCACCAGATGTCGATAAAGACAGTAACCCTTTCTACCTGACACCAGTGCTGTAGAATCAATAGATCTAGCTCTCATCCAAATAAAAATATTTATTATATACTTTAGTGTGAAATATAGAAACTTATTAGCAAAATAATTTTCATATTTTTTCATTCCTATATTTTCACATGTGAAAAATATATCCTTATATTTTCACATGTGAAAATATAAGATTTCCCATCATGCCATGCGACACTGGATTGTGTGTGCCTACGGAAGTTATACCTGCAGCAACAAAAATGAGTATTTTGTGAGCTAGAACAAATAAATAGAAACTGCATTACATTTCAGACATGGAAATTAATTTTTGCAGACGAAATTTTAGTCGACGCCATTCGCGTCTCAATGAAGTTATTTCCCCTTACTTCCTTGACAACAATGATAAACCCGCTGTGATGCATTGATGAATCGAACTTGCTTCGTGGTCAAATATGATCAAATAGTATACAAAATGTAAAAAATATAATTTACTGCGACAGATTAGGTCAACCCAATCATACCGCTATCTTAAGTCACTGATATTTATATGACCAGCCTATGAAAGTGAGGTGAATTTACGAAAAAATGGGTAGATGGGGGTGGAGTGTGGTGCTGAATAGTAAGTTTAATCTTCTAAACTTCGATTCTGGAGTAACTTTGGTATATAATAAAAAGAAAATTTTCTTTTCCTGCGTTAATACTGGATATATTTCATCTGTGGTACCAAAAATGGTATATTTTAACTCATGGCTTTGCCACTCGTTAAAATATTACGTTTTTGTACCACACGATGAAATATATCCGGTATTAACGTAGGAAAAGAAAATATCCTTTATCTATTATACAAATTAAATCAAGAAAATCTGAATACATCCAAAAATTTAAATTGCAAGGAGAAAAATAAACAATAAATATGATTTATAAAAATATTCAGAATGGACAGCTAGTGATCACTAGTTGCTGCTGTTAGTATGAGAGAGAGAGAGAGAGAGAGAGAGAGAGAGAGAGAGAGAGAGAGAGAGAGAGTGAAACTGACCTTTGATACAATGTATCAATCAACAACTTCTCTTTCACGTAAACAGTGCACTTTTATCCACTCTGAATTGCATTGTTTTATCCATTACTTGGAATTTAATGAAACACAAGCAACTCCAAAATGAATCTATATCCTTGTTTTGGAGATACAGTCAAACCTGTCCTAATGGTCATCAGTGTTCAGCGGTCACCTAGTCATAACAGTCATTCTAATTCCCCCCTCCCCGGCAAATTTCTTACATAAATGCCCTGTATTTAATTGTCACCTGCTTTCAGCGGTGAACAGCCAGGTATTTCCTAACCAAACACTGGTTTCACCCTGCTTTAAGCAGTCACTGGAACATATCAGCAGTGACGGCTCCAAGCATTTCATATCTCGATTGTTCTTACCGTAGTCCAGTCATGCTGTCAGTCAAACTCAAAGGTGTCAACATGTTGGCTTCTCAAGTAAAGTGGTTTTTGTCCTTACATGAGAGAATTGGTGCAATTTGCTTGCTGGATAGTGGACAAAGTAGTCGTGTAGTTGCAGCAGAAATGGGAGTCGGGCGAACTCAGACCCAAGGGATTATTAAGCATAAGCGAGATATTATGGCTGATTTTGAGAACAACGCTAATCCAGAATGTAAGAAATTATGTACAATCACACCAGATGAGTAGAGATACATGTACACTGCACTTGTGATATCCCTTATGTTTTATATGCAACTAACAATCGCCGCAGGAAGCTTCTTTGCATTCCCTAAATATCAAAGGTCGCTCACAAAAGCCGACTGTCTTTTGATCTCTGAGTTTGAGCAACTGCTTAATCCATCAATTGTTTGAAGTGTGAACATCAGTTTTCATGCCTAATTATACCAGCTGGCCTAACAAAAAGTCGGTCCTGTGTTTGACAATCACAGGTAAGCTGTCAATTGGTAATTTTATTTAGACGCCATTTCTACTGATAAGTCATGATTTAATGTACATGATGGATTAAAATGGAACTTTTTCATTTTATTATTTTGTTATTTTTCTTTTTGCTAAATAGCTAAACTAAATATATGTATCTTGATAGCATACTACCAATAATAATAATAATGCTAATGCTATTCGGTGCATAGTACATGTCTTTGTCATGAACCAAGTTTGAGAGCTGAACCTGCCTTCAGAGGTCACCTGTCTACAAAGGCCATTTTGGCCTTTTCCCATGGGTGGCTGCTGTAGACAGGTTTGATTGTATTATCCAAGACCGATGAACCACAATGCCCTGGCAATAATCATGATGCACACTGCACTTACAAATTTACCTGCCACAATGACAGCAGCATTGAGTCACAACGATAACCTTAGACCGAATGTTTCTGGCATATCTTTTTATAATGGTAGCTTCAATTTTCATTGACGTATTGCTTCATTTTTACGTAATATCAATATATCGTATTTCTTTGGCTACATTACATTCCATCCTCTTTAACAAACTTAGTTTCGTTCAGTGTTGAATGAGAATCGCTCCATGTACGTATGTGCCTCCATAGGTGTAAAGTAGTGTGTATTATTGCGTTGTGTTCAGGTTTCATTCATTAATTGAACGACGTGTAAAATGTTAAATAAAATATTGAAATATTTTAATATAACGTATACAAACAACCTCCTCTCATTTATATCCTCATTCCCACAGACTTGTGCCCAAGGCCTTCTGGGACTGAGGTCAGTAAGATTTTCTCCAGTCTGGAGAGGCTGTCTGGGTCCTGCTCATTCAGATCTTCTGCTGCTTCCACACTCTTCTATGGTTCAGGAGTTGCACAAAAGTTTTCCCATGGCCAAGATTCCACCAGGCAGCAGAACGGGTGGTCTGTCTCACCTTCTGTGCTCTGGTTGCCGGTCTCTGCATCCAACTATTAGGTTCATTCCCCTGCTTGGCCCCTTAAGCCTCCCCCCATGAACTTCAGTGCATCCCAAGTGGGGATATTGGCTGGGACCTGGGCTCATTTTCTGGTAAAGGCCTTGGAGGTCTTGAAGCTTAAGGCTTGAACCCTAGTGACAATCGCCTCTTTCAGTCTTTTAATGGAGGAATCATTGTCTCCAGTGGCACTTCAGTATGTGGCAAAAACGTCAAGGCATGCCCTCTCCATGTCAGTGGTGCCCTCGGTGGAGCTTCTACACCTTTGCAGGGATATCGCCTTGGAGATGTCTGAGGTCTTGCTTGAGGACAGCAAGAACCTTTTGAGGGCTGCACCAAACTGAGTTTCTATTCTCAGATCTTTTTATTGTTGAAAAAAGGAGGAAAGTTTTGACTCATCATCAGTCTTTCCATCTTAAACAAATTTATTCAGGTAGAAAGCTTCAAGATGGAGAATACTGCCTTGGTCAGGAATGCCATCAGGCCCTCTACCTGGGCCGTCTCCATAGATCTGCATGCTGCATACCTTCACATCCCCATCTTTTCACCTCATAGGAAATACCTCTGGTTTCGTTTTGGTCAGGAGGTGTTTCAGTTTTGGGCTCTTCCGTTTGGTTTTACCTCTGCCCCCAGAGCATTTACCAGGGTGATGGGGATAATAGCAGCTCACTTGAGGCCTTTATGGATCCCCATCCTTCGGAATTTCAACAACTGGTTTATGCACGACATTCTCAGAGATACTCTCATGAAGGACCTGTCCCTGTATTTGTCATTGGTGACTTGCCTGGGTCTAATCCCCAACCAAGAGAAGTCGGATCTCATCCCTTCTCAGGACTTCATGTACATGGGGACGAATTTCCTCTCCAGTCAAGGGAGGGTTTGTGTCCCGGTAGACGGGACTGCTCAGATTCTGTCCCTCATAGCAGGTCTTATGGCCAAGACTTTGTTGTCAGCTTGCCTTTACCTTGCTGTCCTAGGAACACTGAACATAGCTGCTGATCTAGTGTCTCTTAAAAGACTTAACTTGTTGCCTCTCTAGTTCCTGCTTCTTGCAAACTGGAAACCGCACAAGGACACACTATCAGATTAGATTCATCTGGAATCTGATTTTCATCACCACCTGAGTTGGTGGTTAGATCAAGATCAGTTCCTGACCGGAGTACCAATTCACAACCCCCAATGGCCCCAAACCCCACACCTTTCAGTACACAGATGCATCAGATTCAGGATGGAGTGCTGACCTGGAGTCAGAGGAGTTAGTTCTTAAGGGATTTTGGTCTCAGGAGGAAGTGACCCTTCACATAAACAACCTAGAAATGTGGCAGTGTTTCTAGTCCTACATGGGTGTGTCAGCCTCGTAAGGCGTCGTTGTGTTATTGTCACCTTGGACCACACATCAGTAGTAGCGTACCTGGTACACATGCTTCCTTCTCTTTGCTTAGAAGTCAGGAACCTTCTCCAGTGGGCTCTCTTGAAGGAGATAACTCTCAGAGTCTAGCATATTCCGGGTAAAAGAAATATCTTTGTGGACAGCATGTCCAGATTGGGCCCTGTGCTCCCCACGGAATGGTCTGTGCACCAGTCGGTAGCAGAGATGCTTTTTCAACTCGGGAGAGGGGAGATCATTAGTGGACTTGTTCACTATGACACTGAACAACAAGCTCCCTTATTATGTCTCTCCAGTGCCAGATCAGAGGGCCTGGGTGGTGGATACCTTCAGTGTGTGGGATTATCTGTATGCTTACACCTTCCCACCTTTCAAAATAATTCTGCAGATTCTCCACCAAGTCAGGATCCCCACATCTCAGCTCATCCTGCTAGCCCCCTTATGACCCCATCAGTTGTGGTTCACTAATCTTATCGAACTGTTGGTTGTGAGTCCAGGAGATTACCACGGAGGAGGGACCTACTGTAGCAGCACAAAGGGTCTCACCTGTACAATAACCCACAGATTCTCCACCTTCATGCTTGGCTCATCTCAAACAATTGATCCGCCAAGACAAGATGGAACCTTTTGTGTGTTTTTTGGGTGTTGTCAAAACCCCCTCATGAACTTTTGAGTAAAGCTTCCTTTGCAAATCTTACCATTGAGACAGTCTTCCTCCTCTCCTTAGTGTCAGTGAGGAGAAGGAGTGAGCTTCATACTTTGTCAGTGGAAAAGGATTGTTTACATTTCAGTGGTAACTAGGAATCAGTTTCTCTTCTTTGCCAGCCTGGGTTTCTGGCAATGAATTGGCTTCCTTCAGTAGCTCCAGTTCCTATTGAAATTCCCAGTCTCAGTCGTATCTGTGCATCTGTGCTGGGGATGATCAAGATAGACTCCTTTGCCCACATAGGGCCTTAAGGTTTTATTTGGCTTCCTCTAATCGGACAAGGAAGGGTCAGAATCATTTCTTTCTGCCACTCAAGGGTTCTTCTGATAATTCAACAATCACTGTTTCCAGGTGGATTGTCCTCACTGTTGAGAAAGCTTATCAGTCTCACCAAGATGGACCTTTCTTTCCTGAGAATTAAATCCCATGAGATTAGGGCTATTGCTGCATCTTGGGCCTACTTCATCCTTTTACCTTTGATCTTTGGCGTACCAAAACAAAGGCATGTACTTATTGGGTCCAATTGTGACAGTGCAACATGTGGCCAAGCCATCTACCAGCTTACAGTAGTGAACTATCTTACCATAAGGGCATGTGTATTGTTGTCTTATACCAGTTTTTATTTCTTGCCATCAGCCTCCCTCCTAACTGGTAAATTTAGCAATGCAGTAGTAGGAGGTATTGTATTACTTCTATTTAAACTTTAGATTTTTTTTAAGTGTTGGAGGTAAAACTAATTTTAATTATGTAATACTTAACCTGCTACTATTGCAAAGATGCCCTCCTCCCACCCTGCTGTGATATCCTGTAGTCAAAAGAGGAAGGTATTCCATATGTTGGCTGTGACTAAGGAATCAGACTGCGATTTTGTTCTTTTCAATTCTTGGCCTCCAATTATGAATTGGAGGAGGGAATATTCAGCTTCGACTGGGGATTTGGCATCCCATAAAAGGTAAGAAATGCAGTAGTAGCAGGCAAGTATTATATAATTAAAATTATTCCCCCCTACCCCGAACTACATTTTTCTGCATTTTGGAAGCACATGATCACTCCCACAGTAGCTGATTTTATTTATCTCACCATCACATAGTCTATAACTCATGTATCGTTGGGGTTCTGACTACTGAATTTCTTGATTGCATTGTTAATTCAGCAATGGAAGGGAATATCAGTCAATAGGATTAGCCTTTAATATTCTGTAACATGCAATGAATAGTACCGGGGTAGTTTAACTTGTGCTCAGATTATCATCATGTAGAAATAAGTAAAAAACAGATAACAGCAAACAACAAGCTTACTTTATCCACTGCATGTCACGTGTATATGACATCAATTATCCTCGAGATCTCGGGCATTTGCATCAAGATTTGTTGGTTTAGAGATACACTGTCATCTCAATGGGACTTTCCTTTGAGGTATTATGTCTTTTATAAAGGCCTCAAACAATAAAATAATACTGTTTTTACGAATGTAAAGAGAGTTCATCATATTGCAAGTTTTCCCCAAATTTTCAATGTTGCAGGTTCCAGTGTATGAGAAAAGTGAACTAATTTCAGTTTGAAGGTGCATTGAAGTTCCTTCTTTTTCCTTTGTAACCCGACCTGTCCATCTAATGTGATATGGACTGCCTGGTGTAATATAATAAATATTGCTTGGTGCTGAAGGGCCTCGTTGCAGTTTATGAACCAGTCAGTCACCCCAAATAAGGTATATGGGTATATGGCCCTCAGCTTTGCTTCGGTCCATATGCCTTTTTTGGGCAACTGTCTGGTGCATAAACTGCTACAAGACCATCAGCACCATGCAGTATTTGTTAAATATTTATAAAACTGAAAATGAGCAATGCAAAACTAGTTTTAAACTAGACTAATGCTTCCAACACTCGTCAAGTCTTTGTTGAAGGCAATTACAAAACAGAAATGAAGACAAACAATAAACACAAAATAAAGCATGGAACTTTACATGATTTTAGGTCAAATGGAAGTATTCATTTAAAATTTTAGATATCATGCCTTATTGGTTTGAACTTGGATGATGAAGTGGCAACCTAGTTAGTATAGACCTACACAAGGAGGAGCAAGAGTGCCATCTATTTTTTAAATATAAAGTGGTGTAACCATAGATTATATCCTGGATAATTCTGCAATAATAATACCAACAACAATAATAATACCAACAAGAACCACAAAAACAGTAGTTATTATAGGTAAGTGAACGAATAAAGAGCTAAATGAGCAAATTGTCTAATTCAAAAATATGGACTCGAAACAAATGAAGATTTTTTTTGCTTGAGGATGCCAGTTTGGAGTCTTCTTGGTTTAAGCCACATGGTTTCAGTGTTTTTAGGCAGCATATTCAGTAAGATTCCTTTTCTTTTTCTGGTTTTGGAACTCCAGTTGCAGTAGTAGGAAATTGTTAGTATAATATCACTGAAAGCATGACCAGGACAAGAAATGTGTTCTGTGACCAGACTTTTGTCCAGCTTCTTTGTCTGCCCATCAGGTCTTTAAAGATTGATCCTTTCATGTAGTGTTTCGGTTTGTCCGACGTACTGAAGGCTGCAAATCTTACATGTGATGAGATAAATTACATTCTCAGGTTTGCATGTTATGTTTGTTCATTATTTTGTTCTTCACTGTGCTAGAGAATCTGGTGGTCTCTATCACATGTTGACAGGTTTTGCACCTTTTGTTACCACAGGGCCAGATGTCCCACTATGGTCTGGGCTCGTGATTGGCGTTAACTTGACTCAGACTAGGAAGTCTCTGAGGATTAACTTCAGTATGTTGCACAATTCCACAATGGGCCAGTGTTTCTGGATAATTTGGGACTGACGCTCAACTGGAAATTCTTTTTGGCCAGTTGAGCGTAAGTCCCCTTGAGGGACTCTTGTTTAGACAATTTCACATGCTTAAACATTTCATGATCTGTAACATTGTTGCCAAAATAATTGTGAAATTGAAAACACATGAAAGTTGTGTCATTTTCCATGCATACTTGATGCTGAGACAAAAGTACAAATTTTAAAGTCTTCATTTTGTTATCCTCTATTTTTATTTTACTAGCTATCAATGTAAAGACGGGGGAGATTTTTCGAGCCTCCTTCTCTGACAGAGGGCCAGACATGAGTCTCAGATCGGCAAGACATTTCACTGGGGAGGAGGAGGTAGGAAAAACATCATTTTCCTCAACAAGTAGACACAAGATAATGTTTAGTTTTCATATGACATTAAAAACTTGTACAAGTAACTCCGTTTATTACTGACCACCATCATATGGGTCATGCTTTCAAAATAAATATATAGCAGATATAGATCAGGCAAAAAAAAATTGATGAGTCTCAACAAATGTATGTGTGTTAGAAAAAATAGCATAATGATTATAAATCTATCAACCAAATATATGTGGAAGGTGCATTGCATATCTTTTGGCCAATCCTTTAATATATGATAAAATTATATTCTCAATATGAAATAGGCAAGGCCTAAAATGAGAACAGCAACTGACTTCTCATGACATCACTCACTGGCATGGTGTGTAATATTATGGAAATGTGTCGTTCTTACCATTAGCAAAGGAACCTATAATACATGGCATAGTATATGTCTTTATTGTTTATTATTGTCATTTTTATGCGTAATAATATTTGTATTTATTCTCAACTATTTGAGTGTTTTGTGACCAGTTAGAAAGTTTTCCTTTGCTAAAGAGTAGAGATCAGAATCAGTGTAATTGATTGGAGATTTTCTGCTTTTTTCCAACACTCATATCTGTTTCGATTTCTTGACAAACTTTGGTTGATGAACATTTTTTGAAAGCATTCACTATGGAAAATTTTTATATTGATATACATGTTATCATAAGAGCTTGCTTCACATTACTATAGATACAAATCCATGGAAGGTTTGCCTGATAAATAGCAGATGCCTTACTGCAGGGGAGACAAATCTAAATTGTACTTAAAACTATCATGATAATGCCATTCCATAAGACTCTTAAAATCTCTCATGACTGTTTATAAAGTCATTAGTTTATGTATTTTAATTTTTTTAGATTACATTTTACATAAGCATGTCAGAATATAAGTTATTAAGCAACAATGTAATTCTGATTTAATGGAAAATTGTGTCTTAGAGTCATTACCCAGGTAGTAGAAAGATAATTTACTGAATGTAGATATAATCTAGCATGATTGTTTATTATTTGAAAAGTGGTCTGTTCAGAAAACAATTAATCAGATCAAGCCTACTTGTCCAGGGAGATAACTTTGATGTTTTATAATCCTCAGTTACTACGCTTAAAGGACCATATGAATAACTTGACGCTATTTTACAATCTGAAAAACTTTACACAATTCTCATTATGTAGGCATACATCTTTAACTAAGAGTAAAACTTATATACTATGACATCACGAAGGCTGGATGTTAACTATGATAATATTTAACATGGAGAGAACTACATGTAAAGAAAATATAATTCCTTTCACAGGTGATCAACATTTATGACTACAAAAAACAGCGCATGACAATTGGTCCCTTTCAGTACAGCACTATGGATGAAATTGACTTACTCTGCAGATTGCCAGATCAGTTCATCAGGGAGGTTAGTTTCTATTATTCTTTTTAAATTGGTAATGAAAAATGTAGTAGATGCAATAAAGGCTCGTCTATCAAAGAACTTAGTTCTGTTATAATTGATGCAAATGGTCAGCTTTTGCTGTTGAAAGGTCAATGTTTATTTTTAATTGATAGATTGGAATGTTTATTTAAATAATTTAGGCAATCAGTGTGCCATCTTTAAAAAACTAAAGTGAAGAGTCATCATTACTCCGTCTTTGCTTGCCAGGGGTAGCTAATTCAGCTTTGAGCCATAGTGGATTGAAGATCCTAGAGATAAAAGATATTACAACTCAAGTTCATCGAGAGAGATAACGGTAATTTTGTTTGATATTTCTTGGTTCAGCAGTTTTCATTTTACCTTAGAAAGTTCTAAATAAGCTATGAACTCATAATTTTATTTGATTTTGTGGCTCTATTTCAGACACAATAGAGGAATGTTAATTTGCTCCCATCCATCTTGTGATTTACTGTGTTTTATAGATAGCACAATATTAAAGAAATGATTTTTTTTAGTGGATGCAGCAGCCTAATGTACATTGTAAGGTGCATGGTTGTGACAAGGATGCTTGCACAGATAAAAATAAAAGTAGTGAAAAATATCTCTGAATCATAAAAATGTAATATAAGTAGAATATAGACTTTATCATTTTTTTTCGTTTCATGCCACATATTCTAAAATAGTGCAGTCTGAATAAAAAATGGCTTTATGATATTTTTGTAAAATTTATAATTAAGTATCATTTAAAATGTCAGTGCTTTGACTACATTTAAAAGAGCAAGTAATTTAGACGTTACTGTTATTATGATCATGATTATTATTATTGAAGACAGAAGGAACCATGTATATATGCATGAATAATCAAAGTATTTCTTTTACCAGATCAATGATGAATACAAAAAAAAAGAGAAATAATATTGTAAAACAATAGCTGATATTTCTTAACATAATTTTAAAATTAAGAAATTTAATCAGATTTTGAAATAAAGAAATAATTTCAATAATAATAATTTATATGTTTATCGGACATTTACACTTATATTTAGGAATTATTTGTATTGTATTTGCAACAACAACAACAATAATAATAATGATAATAGTAATGTCTACATTACATATTCTTTTTAAATGCTAATCAAATTGCTGGGATGCTAAATGCCATCTAAATATGACTTAAACATATTTCAATAGTTAAGACACTTATGTTCATACTGCATTATTGTGGAATGTTAGCATATAATTAAAAAATGATAATAATCTATAATCTGCTTATATAACATATTTATGATTTAGAGAATGACATATTTATGATTTAGAGAATTTTTTTACTGTAGTTTTGTAGCCCTTTATTATAGTTGCAGTCATTAAAGCAGTAGGTATCTTGCATGGTGTATACAATATACCGTATTTAGGTGTGTATAACGCGCACCCCGATTTTTGACCCAAACTGAGTGGAAAAAACGTAGTTCTGCCATATAACGTGCATGTGATATAATACATTTTAAAATCGTGACTACCGGTATTTCGCTCCGTTTTCATAGTGCAACAACAGTTGGTCATTTTGGATAGTGAATGAAAAAGTGGCAATATTAAAATTGTATCTTTCCGATTTTATGGTTGGCCCGTAAAAGGGCCCTTTAAAGGTTCGTCTAGTTGATGGAGTTCAATCTATTGCTTCAAATCCCTCAAATTCCTCTTCGTCGTAATCACTCTCGAAAAGATCGACCTGGAAAAAATCTTTTTTTTTTGTTCTTGTATATAACGCGCACCCCCGACTTAAGATACTAAAATTAGGTGAAAAAACTGCGCGTTATACACAGCTAAATACGGTAGATCTGTGTCACAACCATGCACTTTACAATAAAACTATCAGCCGTAATACTGACAGTATTATTTCTATTTTTATTTGTATTCATCATTGATTTGTTAAAAAAAAAATATTGTCATCTGAATATTTTAATTATTACTTTAAATGTTGTCAAAGCACTAACATTTTAAATGCTACTTAATTATGAATTTTCGCATAAATATTATAAAGCCATTTTTATGCACACTGCATTAGTTTGAAATCGGTGGCATATAATTAACAAAACAATAATAAAGTCTATATTCTACTTACATTACATTTTTATGACTCAGAGAATTTTTTCACTATAGTTTAATTCCCTTTGTTTTAATTTTATTGGTATCTCACAGGTTGTATACAGTATAGATGTACATACTTTTATTTTTATCTGTGTGAGCATCCTCATCACAACCATGCACCTTACGATGTACATTAGGCTGCTCCATCTACTAAAAATAGCATTTCTTTAACATTGAACTCGCCATTAACAAATTTGTTTTTCCAAATCACAAAAATTTGTGCTGATGGAACAAGGTTTGGTTTTAAATTTATAAGGTATAAAGGGATTAAATAATCCTCAGCTAGATTGTAACTGTGCCAGGTAAATACTTTTGAAGGCAGGTGGTGGGGTACGATTCATAATGGACTGGAGGCAGACTATAGCTCTGTACAGTTTTCTGGACTAGCTTGTCTAGAATATAAACCAATAAACTTTGTACATTTGCTCATCATTAATGCAAGTAACCTGAAGGAAAGTTTGACATTTCTAAATCAGAATGGAACAGTCATACCCCCTTTCTTAAAAATACATGTTAAATTATTCCAAGTGTGTCAGCAAGTATTTTGCTTAGAAAAATTACATGGGCAGGCTTGTTTGCTCTTATATAAATGACCTGATCAGATTCCACACTTCTTGATCATATTTGGACGGGTTTAGGCACCATTATCGACCCAGAATAAAAATAATATTTGAAATAGCAACAAAATTATTCCTCAAAACTACAATTAGATGACTGAAAGCACATCATGGAAGTGGGTCATGCATTTTTAAGTCGAACTCCTGCTGGAAAGATGATGTGTTTATTCATACAGAGCAGATAAATACTGTACATTTGGAAATTTTTCTGTTGTATTTTAATGACTTTTACAGTTGGATAAAAAATCATGAAAATTTAACAAGGCAGAAATTAAGGAAGTGTGTCACAAGGCGACAGAATTGCCAAATTTTCCAAAATAGTATATTCATGAAAATTTAACTTTGAATAAATTTCACCAGATCTGGTGTAAACCGACTTTCACATTTTAACCATATCACCCACTTACACAATGTTTGAATCATTGCAGCATCTATCTACATCTCCTGAACAAGAACCTCCCCACTTTGAGGCAGGTGTGAGAGCAGCTCTGGTTCAGATTCGAGATCACCCTGACCCAATGAAAAGCATCTTCACTGATGGAAATCCACGAATGTATGCCAAACAACCAGATGGTAGCTGGGCAAGAGTCTAACAATAAGCATCAGTGTTCAGGATAGAAGTCTGTGATATAGAGGAAGCAAGCAGCCAGGATTATGCTTGTAGACATGTTGCAATGAACAGAGCTTGAAATTAATCATGAAACATGACTTACCTTCTAAGGTCCATAGATGTGTTGTTTTCTTTATTTGATGGCTGTTTTGTGAAAGAATGTGCAAACACAAAGAGGAGTCACTTGCAAAAATTATGCATTCAAAATAAGAATTTGCTCGAGTTTTATATTTTTTCCTTGCAATTCTATGTATTTGTGGCAAATGTAATTTACAGCAGCAAATAATGATTTATTCATTTCTGTTTTTCTTGTCGTTTTAGACAGACTGCATCATTTAATGAAAAAGAAGAAAAGGACTAATTACTCAGATTGCATAGAAATAGCATTATATGTGATATGTTGTATAAATTATGTCATACATTATTTATTACCTTTACAGGATTACTGCTTTAAAAGGTTTCTCTGTTGATCACCAAGCTTGACATTCTTGGAGCATATTCTTAGTTGCTTTCAGATCTTTGTCATTGGGTAGAAATTATTTTTAGCATGGAAATTTTTTGAAATTTCAAGGAAGAAGAGAATATATTTATTGGCAGAAATCATCAAGGGGGGGGGGGAGCATTTTTTAAAAAATGCAATTAGTACGAGTACTAACTTCTATCAAGAGTGACACATCGGAGGGGGGGGGGGTGTTAAAGAGACTGGTATTTTCTTTTGTGCAAATTAGTACTTTCATATTAAATGTGTCAGTGTTTCCATTTATAAACCAGATTAGTTTCATCAGGTTTTAGAACTATTCCATTCATTGCTCAGGATGGGTCGAGGCTATAAGATGCTTTTAGAATCATCGTATAATTTTCAGATAAACCTCAAATCAATTAATAATTACTAAACAGTAATGTAAACCACAAAACGTTTTCAAACATAACAGTTTTTGCAAATTAGTTAGAACATTAAATTATTAAAAAAATGTGTTCACACCAAAGTCTATCATTTATTTACAAAAATGTTATGTTACGAATTTCCTTCAAGTACTAAATTTGCTAAATTTCAGTGATGCTAAGTTATAATTCACATTATCTTTAAATTTACTATTGTGTGCTTTGGGCAGCTAATGAAGTACATTTAACTTTTATTTAAAGATGTTTTGCTCAATGTAAAATTAGTTCTCAGAAATCAGGCGACAAGATCCTTATCAATTGCAGTAAGTTAACATTTTTCCAATTTTTCAGCTTAGTGAAGAATATTTTTCCTTTCCAAATAATCAAGAACCTAATCATGCAACATATTTTTTTTTTAAAATCATGACTGTAAGAAAGAATGAGATAACGTGAATTCAATTTTTCATGGTGGACAGATTTTCATGGATTTTTGTTGCTGCTGCAAACAATTAATCTAAAGATGCAGTGAACAATGATCCTGGAGTGGAAATAATAGGACCCCTTCTCCAGTCCTTGAATTAAAGTACTGATGATAATGTGATTTTAGGCATAACCATGAAAATTGTTATATCATGACATCTTTCTCTTGAATTGTGAAAATTTTACTCTGAAAAAGATTTTGATATTGCATTTCGAACCTGTTGCTGAAAATGACAAAAAATAAATAGCTGTCATTATGAAAGTACAACTTACCTTTTATTACATGTGTCATTGCACATAATGAACATGCTTCTTTAAATGTTACTATTTCATGTCATTTTGCCATTTAGTTAGTTTCATCTGACAGCCAGAATTCTGCAGAGGAAAATGAGTTACATGCAAACTAATGCAGTCTACTTAAATCAAGGTGACATCTGTAGATATTGAGGAGATAAAACTTGATTAGATGACACATATGTAAATACCATCAATGTGTGTTTTTGAATAAATGATGGAAATTAAGACTCTTGTTATCTTGTCTATTCCTTGGCCATCATTTATTTCATACAAGGTAAATGCCGTCAGATATACTAGGTTAAAGAGCTATCTAAAAAAATTGCACCATTATTAAGGAATCTTAAAATTTATATTTACATGTAATTTGTTGCATCGATGCAGCTCGTTCAGTCTGCAGTCTTCATTAAGTATTTTGACAAAAATTTTGAAGCACATTCTATTTGACAGTTTGTAATTTATTAGGAAACTAATACGCCAAAAAAGCCAACCATCAAATACGGCCACTGCTACTAAAAATATAAAAACATTTACACAACTTTTTCTAAAACAAAACAAACATACAGAACATAATTTCACCAACTTTGACAGAAGGCATCCTGGCATAGAGTCCTTTTCAATCTTTGACAAATGATACTGATGTGATATCAAATATTGATGAAGATACAAGAGTCCCTTGAAGGAACTTGCACTCTACTGGGCAAAAAGAATTTCCAGGAATGCAAGATAAGACCATTTCTTCCTTTACACTGCTGAGTATTGAAACCATCTCTGATATTCTTCAGCAATAACAAGATTTTCAAATTAGCTGCTGTGGTGGACATATTGGATATCAGATTGGCACCATTTTCATTTAGGACAAGTAGACATCATTAAAAGTCTTGTGGTGAAAACCCT
The DNA here is from genome assembly GCA_029931535.1 of Margaritifera margaritifera. Taxonomy (NCBI): domain Eukaryota; kingdom Metazoa; phylum Mollusca; class Bivalvia; order Unionida; family Margaritiferidae; genus Margaritifera; species Margaritifera margaritifera. Next base: position 381,267 of record JAQPZY010001012.1, on the reverse strand, counting down.
ATGTCATAATGATCATCCATTCGGGGTGAGTAGTGACAACAAGATTTTCAAAACAGCCGTCATGGCGGCCACACTGGATATATGGCTGGCACCATTTTCATTTAGGACCAATTAGGTATCGTTAGAAGCTTATTGGTGAAAACCCCATGTTGATATAACCCTCCATTTGGGAGGAGTAGAGAGAAAAATATTTGCAAGATAGCCACCATGGTGGCCATATTGAGGGTTAGTCATTTTCATTTAGGACCAACTTGACACCATAAAAACCCTTTTGATCAAAACCCCATGTCAAAATGACTTTCCATTTAAGGAGAGTAGTGAAAACAAGATTTTCAAGATGGACACATTGGATGTCAGATAAGCACCATTTTTAATTTAGGATCAACAAAACATTACAAGTCTTTTAGTGAAAACCCCATGCTGATATGACCATTCATTCTGGTGAAGTAGTGATAACAAGATTTTCAAGATCGCCTGTGGTAGCCATATTAGACATCAGATTGGCACCATTTTCATTTAGTACTAACTAGACATCATAAGAAGCCATCTGGTGAAAACACCATGTCAATATGACTTTCCATTTGGGAAGAATAGTGATACCAAGATTTTACAGATGGCCACTGTGGTGGCCATATTGGACATCAGATTGGCACCATTTTCATTTAGGACCAACTAGACATCATAAGAAGTCTTTTAGTGAAAACACCATGTCAATATGACTTTCCATATGGGAAGTTTGTTTGTTTGTTTGATGCTTTACGGCACAGCAACACAAGTAGGTTATTTAGTGCCGAGGCAATTGGAGTAAAGTGCCTTGCTCAAGGACACACCACGGTAGCTGAACCATGCTGGTCCAATGGTAGGATTCGAACCCGCACCCTTTCGGTCGTGAGTCCGGCACGCTAACCACTGAGTCACCACAGCTCCCATATGGGAAGAATAGTGACACCAAGATTTTACAGATGGCCACTGTGGTGGCCATATTGGACATCAGTTTGGCACCATTTTCATTTAGGAGCAACTAGACATCATAAGAAGTCTTTTAGTGAAAACCCCATGTTGATATGACCATCCATTCAGGAGTAGCAATAACAAGATTTTGTAAAATACTGTATATATTCACTTATAAATCGCATCCAACTGCAAACAACATAGATCCTAATCTGACTTCAAATAAAGCACAGGCAGATAAAGGTCTATGTTGTTTTCTTCTACTGATAACTCCTAACAGATTGCATTGATCCAGAACTGTCATCACATTATGCAATGGCAGATCTGGGTATATTAGTTTGCAGTTGAACCTAACTTATAAGTGAGTATATATGGAAGGTAGTGATGTGCATACATTCTACTTTCATAATCAAGAGGAATTATCTCATGTGCATTGTCTATCATCCATAATGCATGCTTATCACTACATATTACCTACTTCTTCAGTGGATAAGACCCTAATATATATTCAAATGAAACTCGGAAAGGTCAAACAGACAGGTCATTCTTCAACTATTCAAAAGGAGACAGTAATGACCATATATGTTTGCTAGAAAACTTACATATCTGAAAAGTCAGCTTCTTCAAGGAACCATAAATTGATTGTTATCAGCCAGACTTTGTCAAGTATTTTTATAAAATGGCTACCATAATAGCAACACTATTTGCAATTCCTACTTAACTTCTTCCTTTTCTAGCTTTCATGCATTTGTATTAGAAGGCTTGCTCCATGGTCTCAGAGAAACTTGTTTTCTTTTTTTAACGTGTTTCTGTGGAAAGAGATGGATGACACAATCACATTTTCCATTCTGATGGCTTACAAGACAGTATATGGAAGTTAACTCTTAGGGAAAACCGACCCCACCACAGTTAAGAACTGACTAATCACATGTCAGCAGCGATTGCTGACAAGACCTAATTAACTGTACAAGCCTTAGCACACTTGGACACCTTACCATGTTTCAGTTGAATTATATATAGCTTTAAATATAAAAAAAATTAAGAACCAAATTTTTCGAAATTTATATGTTAAATTCAGTGTCATCAGCACAACCATACTTGAAATTTTCATTAACAGATTTTAGCAAATAATGCTAATGAAGTAGAAGGAGTTAGAAATCTTCTGCAGCAAGGTCAGTTTCCTCCATTATACCAAAAAAGGTCCTCTTATTACATTTATTACAATAAAGAATGTAATAACCAAAACAAAATAAATTGTCAAAGTATATCACTTTATTGACTTATTGGTAGAAGTATAAAAATAATTGATATCTTGACAACATTTATTCAATCACAGCTGAAAACAGGATATAAATTTCAAGTCAAGTGTAAACTCTGAACTCTGATTAAAATACAGATAAAGAACTTAAGTTCTAAATTAAACCAATAGAAAAACTGATGATGATTATGATATAATGGATGTGATAACATAATAAAAAATAAATCAGATTAGTTATGTGCTAATCAAAATAATATTTAGACATCATGTGAGGTAGGACAGAAAACCACTGCATGAGAGTACTACACTGGAAACAATGTGACAGTCTTAGAATGACGGGAATGTAAGATCAAATTTGTCCTCTGCCAAAGACTCTGAGTGAAACAGAATCAAACAGGTTTAAATATTTCCATTCATCTTCCTAAAACACGTTACAATTAATACTGCCCCACAGAATTTTGTAAGACTCATAAGAACCAGAGCTGAGAATGTTCTATCAGCAATCTTACATTCTGTGTGAGAACCTAGGGCTTTAGTCATGTATTTCCAGGTTTTTGGGGTTCTTCTGAACCTTACTTTAAAACAAACCCTAAAGTTGTGCAAAACAATGAAGTGGGTAAAAAAATACATGTGGTCTTGTAACTGCTATTTCTTAAGAGAAGCTGATCCATTTTGAGAAACTGTCATACATGGAAATATATGAAAAACTGTCATACATGGAAATATATAAAAAACTGTCATACATGGAAATATATGAAAAATGGTCATAACATGGAAATATATGAAAAACTGTCATACATGGAAATATATGAATACAGGCAATAAGGCCTTCAGGTGGTTCCTTTATCTAATTCACATTCAGTCATAAAGCATGCATTTCTATAAAAAAAATAGATTTTGACAACTTGCTTTGTACACAGTTATGTTCCATACAAACTCAGAAAGACAGGCAGATAGATAGACACAGATAATTCGATACTCGTGATGCTATTGGTTGATGGATAAATAGATGATACACATCAGTGGACAGACATACATAAATAAAATCCTGCAATTAAAATGTGAAAAAATGTTATAGCTATAATGCTAAAGTTCACCTCTATGGATTGAACATTAAATATTAAATCTCACTTCTCCTAATTGTACATAATAAATAAAAGTCTTCTAATTATAGATTATGTCTTAACTTTGTGCCAAAGGAAATTTAAGAGATACGGAATAGTTTCTTACTCTACCATTTCCTATAATCTCTAATCTATCTTTGTACAAATAAGCTGTTGCTGCATCACATGCATTTTTGTTCTCGATCACTCCATGAAATGTAACATAAAGAATCCCCGATGAATCAATGGTGCTGCCTCCACAATGGTCATGACCTGCCAGATAACACAGAACACAGGATGCATACTTCTGAAGTATAGACAAAACTGCTTGGTAATTCCAGCATAAACATGTCATGTCCGTACTATCAGGGTGCACAGGTCCATGGCCTACAAAATCAAAGAAGGCAAGAATGGATAATTATTTCAGTATGTATAAGTTAGATCAAACTGCAAACAAAAAAGACCCTGATCTGGCATTGCATAATGCACTGGCAGATCAGGGTCTATGTTGTTCTACTAAACTGCCCCACCAAGCTGCATATGTATAGATCTGCTTGTGCATTATTTGATGGCAGATCTGAGTCTATACTGTTTGCAGTTGGATCTGACTTGTACATGAGTATATATGGTATATGAGGGTTTCTTTAAACACTTTGGCCTGGGCTACAAGCCTTGCTATGATGCATGTTAAATGGCTTTCAAAAACTTACTTTGAATTCACTATTAATTATGGGACATCAATTTTCATGGATTTTGTGGTTGCTGCAAATGATGAATATCGAAGACCCAACAAACAAAATGATCCATCTCTGGAAACTGTAGGACTCCCAATCCCATCCCCAAATTTAAAACGCCAGAGAAAATGTAATTTTAGCAAAACCACAAAAATTGATACTCATAAAATAAGTGAATTTATTTTATTGAAGAAAAAAAAGTCCTGATACTATATCTTGTATTGTTCAGAATGATGCCACTCTACTGTTACTAGTTTAAAACAATCCCTACTGACTCAACATCACTATAACTGTGACCTCTTTACAAACACTTTTCATATCTGACGTCAGCAACATATACTTTTATTAAGAGAGCTATAAATCTGATAGAGGGTTGGGTAAATGGGATAAATTTTATGTATATTGCTATTTTTGGCTGCTGATGACATAATTTAAAATATCTTTTGGTGACAACATGCAAAATTATATTAGCTTTAAAAACATACATGAAAGAGAAATGAAAAATATATGGAGTAAATGGAAAATTACAGTTTTATTGACAGATAAATTAGTGATCTGTAGAAAGAGGTAGAGGGTCTTAGAGGGCTGAAGGGATGAAACTATAAGACACAGAGGAGGGCATGGAGCAGAATGATGGGACATTACTCTATTACCTTCTACATGCACTCTCATTACACTCATAGATGAAAGTCTCTTTTTCTTGCACAAAATCTTCATATCACTTATATGTACATACTTTCAAACTATTGACGGCTTTCAGAAGATTTTCTTAAAAGACATGATCTACTTACCAACCACAACAACATTTTGTCTCTTCACCATGGCTTCCTGGAGATTTGTCTCTAACCAGACTAGCTGACCCTTATCCAAACCTCCATTATACTTCACAAACATTGCGTTTTCATATCCCAGCCCAATAGGCGAGTTCAGGTCCTCATTGGTGTTTATACTCATCATCTTCTGGGCTGTTTGGTACTGTGGTGCTTCTTCAGTGTACCCTAAAAGACTGACCTCGTATGTGTCCAAGGAAAGAATTCTTAAGTGAGGATGGGTTTCAACTGCATAATATGCTTTTCCAGGAATGACAGAACACTGCAATTCATTTCCTGAGAATAAACTGGATTTCATCAAGAACTCTCTTGTGAAATTATAAAACTCATGATTTCCCCATATGTGGTAACATGGGCCAGAAAAAGATTTTATTTCTGCCAGAACCCTTTGTAAAGCAGATTCAGATGCTTTCATGCTTTTGTTGAAGCCATCAATAAGATCTCCCAATTGCAAAATAAATGATGGTTTACACAGTGGGTCCCTCTCCCAAGTTTCTAGCATACCCTTTAAATTATGAAGAGCATGTCTGTAGTATCGTGTTGCAGTTCTGTCATAATTTTTCCCATCCTCTCTATCAGCATACTGAACATCTGCAATTACTCCAAAAGCAAGAATTGGCTTTGCCTTTGCTGATTCGTTCATAATGATAACTGTAAACAAAAATGTAAAATAACAATTAGTACAATGACAGTATTATGCAACTGCAGCATTGGGTTTAAAGCAGTGATTCTCAAACTGTTTTTGTTTGTGGACCACTTGACTATAAAAGACAATGTTTCATATAGGATATGAATGGAATTCGCAGACCACCAGTAGTCCGCAGACCACAGTTTGAGAACCTCTGGCCTAATGGATTAAAAAATATGAGACAAAATGGCTACCAAAGGCAAGATGAAACTTTTCATTGTCTTATTTTATTATTTATTCTCAGCTCTTCTGAAAAACTGTAGTTTTAACAATTGTCAAGGCTTCCAATAAAACTCTCAAAATTTCAAACAACCCAAAATAATTTGGAGCATTTAAAAAGAAACAAGTTATTAACAACACTAAATTGTTGTATAAAATACAGCACCATGGCATCAACAGAGAAATTCTTCAGTGACTATTTAACACTCTTCACAGGGCACTGTGCTTGGTCTCATGTTATTTTTATGCTATGTGAATGACCTTCCCCTTTAAGTTAAATCACAAGTCCATCTCTTCACAGATGACTTCTTGTATAGACAAAAATCAAACTCAAACTGACTACTTGATGCTACAAAACGACCTTATAAATTTTGAGGAAATTGCCAATCAGGGCCGTCGCAAGTTTGTGCTGGATGAAACAGTGCCCCAGGCGAGCTTTGCCTTAGGCTACCCTCACTCCTCACTCGGAATAAAATACAGCAAACTCCACAAAATGGCATCCCGGCCCACACCTTACGATGGCTTTGGGGCCAACAACAGGGGTGAGCATTTCAATGCCAGAAACATGCTATCTTATGAGCATATGTAGCCACTTCTATGTTGTAGGTGATCATACTGTTCTTCAAAAAGTCCAAGAGAACCCTTATTTTGGCTTAACACTGTCTGAGGACATAAAATGGGGTTCACACATCACCAAAATCACTAAAATAGCAAATACCTCCCTAGGTTTCTTGAAAAGAAATCTGAAGTATTGCACTAAAATTTATCACAAATCTGCATACCGGTACTTGGCACTATTGTGGTCAATACAATAATATGGGTTGATTGTCTGGGATCCATACTATGACTGTGATATAGACCAACTAGAAAAGGTGCAGCATTAAGCGGCTAGGTTCATTGGTGTGATTATAAATCTAGAGAGGTGGGTTGTGTAAGAGGGATGTTAGAGAACCTAAAACTGCCCTGCTTACAAAGTAGATGCCATGTAAACAGACTATTTTTCTACAAGTTGGTTGGGCGCTTGGTACCTGCTATAAAATGCCTTGATTTTCTAAACCTTTACAAGAAGAATTTATGATGTGGCAAAATATGAGATTTTGAAAGCAGAAATATTGAGAAAAATTAGCAATTTGCAATAGCAGAGCATTTTATACAGAGCAACGTAAATACTACCGGTAATCAGTTTCAGAACTCTTTCTTTCTAAGAACCACAATAGATTAGAACAACCCTGACAAGAAATGTGTGCATGCAAAAACAGTGGAAATTTTAAGAAAGAAATCTTCATCTCTACTGAATGTCTCTTTCACCCAGTGCATTAATGCCTGAAGACCATGTACCATACAGGTGCATAAATAGAAATTGTCCAAAGAAAACTTCAAAAGAGACCTCTAAAATGGTTCAACTGGTAAAAGAGATGATAAAACATTTTTATAAAAGCCAAATAAGCAGCCTGTTTGTTTGGTATCTTAATGACACTGCAAAAGATAAAAGATAAGCCTACCTAATTGTCTCCCATGAAGGCTGAAAAATCAATCTTTGTCACAATAATGGCAGGCAAGGCCAATTCAGCATAACTGACAGGGAGGGGGGGGGGGGGGATGAGATTTTCTTTAGAACCAGCATATTTTTTTTCTTGTACCTCAAGATAAATTGTTTGCATCTATTATAATGGATATAATAAGTTTTTTTCTTCTACAAATCAGAGCAAGATTAATTTTTTCAAGTTATTTCGGAGCAGAAACTTTTTTTTAAAAATCCCAGACCCCACTCCTCATAAAAATTAAATGGTCAGTCCTGATTACATGAGCTTTTAAATGTTGACTATTGTTGCCATGTTGGAGGACAGATCAGCAATATTTTCATTCAGTACCTGCTATAGTGTTTCAATGAAAAGAACATCTTGATAAAACCAGCAATTTAGAAGTAGCCACAAGAAGATTTTCAAGATGGCCACAAATGCAGTCATTTTGGAGGTTAGATCAGCATCATTTTAGTACAGGACTAACAATATATGGCAATAAGTACACTGGAGGAGTGCTCATAATAAGAATTTCATGATAAGCACTGTGATAGCCATATTGGGATGTCATACCCACAAAATTTTCATTCAGGACCAACTACTTACCAAAAGAAGTCTTTTAGTGAAAACATTATGTGAATCTGACCATCCACGCAGGAGGAGGATTAAGCTATAACAAGAATTTCAAGATGGCTGTTCTGGTCTCCATGTTGTCTGTCTGACTGGCATAATTTTCATTTCAAACCCTCTACATGTCATAGGAAGTCTTTTAGTGAAAACATCATGTCAATATAGCCATCTATTCAGGAGATTCTGATGTAGCGATAAGGTACCACATCTATTTCATTTAGGACCAGCTACACCTCAAGGTGTGCCAAGTTTAATGACTTTCCTCCAAGCAGCTTTTGAATATTGGTAACAAACAACTGATAATGGATGACAGATAGATGGATGGATAAAAGAAGGATGCTGGTCAAAGGATGCAGGACCACTGCATAAAAACCTCCTCTGGTTGTTGTTCAGTAGAACTAATAAAACATTACTCGGGACATTATAGCCTTTCTTTCTCACCTTGTCGGTTTATATACATATCTGGGTTTCAGGTTTACCATATATACTCCCGTATAATCCAGGTCCAAATGCAAACAACATAGATCCCGATTTACCATCATAGATCAGGTGGCCGAGTGGTCTAAGGCGCTCGCCTTTACTGATCACTGCCACCTCACCTATCTCTGCCTGGGTTCGAGTCTTGGGTTTGGCCAATGTGGTTATGTGAGAAAGCTTTCAGTAGCTTCCCGTGGGTCGGTGGTTCTTTCTGGGATTTTCACGGGTTCTTCCTCCACCAGATATACTGGCTGCCATGTATAGCCTATCATGTGCTGAAAAATGGCATTAAACCCATAAAACCAAACCGAACCTCTCTCTCTCATTGATATAAACATGCACAGCAGTAGTTATCATGGGATATAATCTACCTCCAATAGTTATAGAAAAAAAAATTGCAGGTAGAAATTAATGTGAATGTGTCTCACTCTCATAATTTGCATTAGTTTCTCTCATACATTATTTCCTTGATTTACAGTAACTATAAAAGAATAAATCCATGGTATCTACCTATACATGGACTTTAATTAAACACAAATAGCTCACTTGCATATTTAAAATCTACTTCATCAATCAATGCCCTACTTATTTTCCTCCTGCTCCTCATTCTCCTTTCTCTTTCTTCAGAATAATTTTCCATTCAATTTTTGTACTACTTTAATTAAGGTACTAGTACTATAGGTGAATATACTAAGAGCAAGGACAGAAAAATGTGAATACATTACATCAATCTACTTTTTTAGTGCATGTTATCAGGTAATTCAAATCCCATGAATGTTCAATATCTTTTAGGTTGCTCATAGATGCACTGTTAAAACCCTGTAATGAATAAATTTACTTAGATATTAGAAGAGAAAATGACTTTCAAGAAAGGCAACCTCTAGAGAAGCAAGAGTTACTTCCCCTGCAAAAAAGCCCCCATACATTATCCAACTAAGTACTCAAACAAACGTTAATATATCTAAGTCTAAAGTGAACAATATTTCCAAGTATTCGATTTGTCAAGAAATTTAAGAATGATTCTAAAACAATCAGCAATGTTGTAACTTTTCATATCATGGAAAAAATAAGACTAATTGTGAATTTCCATACATGTGAGCTGACTTGACAGTAAGTGGATGAATAATACAAGTTGATTGTTGGTAAAATCTCATTTATTTTTAAAATCTTTTTTGTCCGATCTTAATCTTCAATCAATGGTATAAACATCAAAACAAATTTTTACTTTAATTACTGTATTTGAACTGTATATATGACTGCACAAGTCCAACAGTTCATTTGTTTTGGCCTAAGTTTTAGTAATACAGTAAAACCTGTCTTGAGAGACTGCCCCTTCTGCCAACAAAAAGCGGTCTCTCATAACAGGTTTGTACAAAAAGACCAGTTTCCAAGGTCGAAATTCAGCACTGTTTATTTATACTTTTTGTTACAATTTTGCATGCATTTATCTGAAAATAATTTTATATAGCAATAAAGATATACATCTATCATTAAACATGAATTACATTTATATCTGAAGATCACATATACATGTATTAGCATATAAATTCGTCTTTTATAACACCCTAAATTTGAGTTTTCCCGACGTTTAAACTGGCTGATGTTTTGTAACGGGTCTCACTTTTTTCACATCTTTTTATTACATTCATTCTTTCCTCCATTGTTAGAATTTGTCTCTTTTTTGTTGTAGATTCTGCCATTGTTATTAAGGTGCTATGTGTTAACGTTATCAGTCATCAATTGTAATAACGACTGTAGCGGTTTTGATGAGGCTTTGGGGAAATAACGAATACATAAAGGGATTAACTCTATAAACAAAGAGTGTAACCGACTGCACTAAGACCTTAGCACTACAATGGCAGTTAGCGACATGTACTTTAGTTTGGTGTACAGTCTGTATGCATGAGCTGTAAAATTTACGGACCGGTAGCAAGCCTAATTTTTTTTGTTGTTGTTCAGAACAAATTTTACATTTTAAACGGTCGTGGATACAAAGGTTAAATAAAGGTCAGTGGTGTTTGTCTCAGTTCTCGTGATAGGGTCGTTCAGAGCCGTGTTATTTTAGAACAATCAGTCATTCCCGACTTCGCCGTCAATCCTACGGTTCGTAATTTAGTCTCTGAGAAGCAGCCGAGGTAATTCCGAATGAACAATCTGCATGTACTCTAGTCTGGTTTACAACCATAACTTAACATTACATGCATGACCTGTAAAATTTACCGAACCTGTAGCCAGCCTCATTTTTTTGGTTTGTTTGTTTGTTTTTGTTCAGAACAATCTTTACTTTTAAACGGTCGTTGCTACAAAGGATTAAATAAAGGTCAGTGGTGTTTGTCTCAGTTCTCGTGATACTCTAGTCTGGTTTACAATCCGTAACATATAACACTGCATGCATGACCTGTAAAGTTTAAGAAAGCGGTAGCCAGCCTACAGTCTTTACTTTTTAAGTGGTCGCGGTTACAAAGGATTAAATAAAGTTCAGTTGTGTTTATCTCTGTTTTTCTGATGTTGTCGTTCATAGCAGTGTCGAAATGCATATTGTGCCAAGAAATCGTGGTCGCTGGTCGCGTTCTGCAGGTGGTCGCTCACGACAGTGCGTTTATATAATAAAATCGATCCATGCATTACGATTGTGGTCGTAAATGACATATGGTCGCTCATAGCAGAGGTCGCTCAAGACAGGTTTTACTGTATCTCTGGCACTGATTAACAGTGACACTTTGGCATGTAACATTGTTTCAAAATACAGGTATTTTATATACAGAATTGCTGATGCTGCAGAGGACATTTGACATGCACCTAACCTTGTGACTAGTTTATTGAGGAGAAAAAAGGCAGTGTTTTTAAAATAAAAAGCCTTTGGTTTCTTGCTTTGTCTTACACAAACCACTGAATTATATCACTTAATTTTTTTTACAAGTGAGTTCACTTTAGTACTGAAGAAACAGTTACCTCGAAAAATCATAAAATATACATTTTTAAAATACTGTACACTATATTAAAATGAGTACTGTGAATTGCACATTGTATGCCTGCCCAGTGTTTAATAGTCCTCTATGAAGGTAAATAAAATTGTTTTGTAGAAACTACTTTTCTTTCAGTCACAGTGACCTTTTGACCCCTTAATCAATAGGTTTCTTCCTTATGCCAAGTGTAAGCCATCCACAAAGTTTAGTAAACTGCTAATGGTGGAGAACTCGAGTTATTGTGCAGAAATAATTTTTGTTCTTTTAGTGAATTTGACCTTGGACATTTTGACCCCAACATAAATAGGGTTCTTCAGGGCCGTCGTAAATTTGAGCTGGATGAAATGGTGCTCTGGGCTAGTGTCGCATTTGGCACCAACCACCCTCGCAAAAAAACACAGCAAACTGTTTATTTTTTTACATGTATTAATAGTCATAAGAACAATAACTAAATATAGGTATTTTAATGAAAAAGCTGTACGTTTATGTAAGTAAAATACAGAATAAAAGAACATGATCCGCAAAAAGGCAACCTGGGTGGTAACCTGTATTGCCCGCCCCTTACAATGGCCCTGGGGTTCTTACTACCCCAAGTGCAAGTCATCCACAAAGTTTGGTAACTGTATGTTGTGGACAACTCGAGGTATTGTGCAGAAATGCAATTGGTAACAGGCAGATGGAAGGAAATCATAACATAATATGCTCTGCCCTATGGCGAGCACATGAAAATTCTTTCTAAATTACTTTTCCAGAGCTTGCTATAGCTAAACTGATAGACGGATATCACTTTGCATCATCATCAATGGCATCACATCAAAAATCAGATTAACCATTTATATATTTATTTTTTATTTTCTTTCTGCTCACCTAGCCAAAAGACATGTGAGCTTATGTGTCTACTGTACACAAATCAGATTGGTCATGTATATATTTATTTAATTTTATATTTTTTATTTACATGTTGGCTCACCTAGCTGAAGGTCACATGAGCGTATGGTATGGACCTGCATCTGTTGTGTATTACTTGTCAACAAAATTGCTTGTTATGTATGGCCCAAGAGACTTTATTTATGTACAGATTTATATGAAACTTGTTATGTGAGCTTTTATCAACAAGATTTCATACTAGTTTGATAATCTGCTAAATCCATGCATATCATGGAGATATGGACTTTGGTTGCTGATTTTGTTACCTTCCTATAGGCATGAACAGATTTTTGTTATCAAATTTGGCATGTGCGATTATAGTGACTAGATCTTGCTCAGGTTAGATCATCAGCGATATTGGTGCATATTCATGAGATTATTTTGTTCCCATTGTTTTATCCTGTTACTGCCCTAGATATTTTTATTAGTGACTGGATTGTGATGATATCTCCCATTTCCTTGGCTATATAGCCAATAATGTGTTAAAAGTGCTGTAAAAACCAACCTCCCATGCTTTAACGATTTTCTCTCTGACTTAGAAGAAAGCTATTAAACTACCCAATTTGTCTGTGTCCTCTGATAAAAAGCACCACATTTAATATTTCTGTTTAAGAACACTAACTTGTTAACATTCATCAATCTTAATGAAATATCAGATGAAAATTACACACTTTCATTTTAAGTGTCAAAAGATCAAAGGTCAAGGTTACTCAGTCATGAACAGTTTTGTCATTCCTGTGAAATAATGCATTTTTGCTTTGAGTTGTTGTCATTAAACCTCATTAGTGGATTATGGAATAGAAAAAGCATTCCTATCACTTTAAGGTTAAAAGTTTAAACATAAAGGTCACTGTAGTTGTTACCAAAATTGTTATTGCTGTGTAATAACTACTGTTGGCATAAACCAATCAACATGACACTTTACAGTGCTCACTTTGTAACTAAGACTATCTGGGGTCCTTGAAGTGGAACATAGTTGTAATGACCCCAAGACTTACTTTTCTCCAAATTTAACTACTGAAAATCCAGTGACTAAACAAGGGTCACTGAAATTTCTGGTAAACACCATGGCAGTTAATTGAAACAAAATTATCCCAGGACTGACCTCTTAGTACAAAAGTATCTTTTGATATTACAGAAGTAAATTATTTTCTGATACAGAAGGATTAATGAGCTGTTTTATCCCTAAATAAATAGGTAGCAACTAGTGTTTTTTCAGAAGGATTAATGAGCTGTTTTTTCCCTAAATAAATAGGTAGCAACTAGTGGTTTTCATACCAGAAAAATAGCAGTTAATTCTATGCAGTGGTATATATACTTGTACAGTCCTAGACTTTGCAGTTTAAAGAGTTTTAATCAGGAAACTTCAATTATGACCTATGGTTTACACCTTTTCATGTAGCTTATATATTTGGTGATCACCGATGCTGTCTACTGGACCTCTGAGAAATTATTTACAAAGGCAAAAAAAAAAAAATGTGTTTCCTATTGCACTGGTTTTATAATTAGGGTAGGCAGGCAAGTTTTTTTTTTAAACATTAAATATAAATCAAATAATATTTCAAGCACTTCAAAGTACTGGGCAAAACCAGCTCAATTAGATGCACAAATCTATTTCGACAATGTGATTTTTTTTAAATTTAAATTTTGGGGGGTGGGGAAAAAGTGCTAGGGTCGGCAATGAGAAACAGGGACTGCCGGACGACCGGAAACACACATATTTTTTGTTGTTGGCCTAATGTGATTGAAGAACATGCTCATCTTAAACAAAAAAGACAAAGAAAGCAATCAGCTCCCTTTATTAGTGGCAATCTAAGAAAAGCTATACTCAGAAAGCTGAACTTCCGTATATACTTGCATATAACCTGGGTCAAAATGCAAACAACATAGACCCTGATCTGCCATTGCATAATGCACCAGCAGATCAGGGTCTATATTGTTTGTTCTACTGATTAGTCCTTACAAACTGCATAGATCCAGATCTGCCGGCGCATTATGCGACAGCAGATCTGGGTCTATGCAGTTTGCAGTTGGTATTCGATTATATGCGAGTATATATGGTAATACATAAATACCAGAGATCTACAATGTCAAAAATAGGAACAACTACAAAAAAAAATTGAAAAAATAGAAATTTGCTGACAAAACTCTGGCATGAAGCCATAAAAGTTACCTTTTTCGAGTTGATCAAAAAGAACATATTTTTGGCCAACCATTCGACCTTTCCTGGTAAACAATGGTGTTTCAATTATCCTACAACATGATGAAATTATTTCTGATCAGGCCTGTATAGAAGAGACCTTCAATAACTTCATCATAAATGTTTCTAAAGACATAGACAATAACCACCTACTCAATGATGAACTCTCTAGTATACAGGCATTCAGTCAGTGTTCTCTCAAGTAAACACTTTAAATAAACTATCAGTGACCAGATCACTAATTACTTTGACAATATCTTACACCCATACCTTTCTGCCTTCCAAAAGAGTGTCTGCTGACAAATTTGACTACTTGAAGACTTGCATTGAGCCCTATACAAAAACAAGTATGCTGCATCTATATTTTGGATTTATCAAAAGCATTTGATGGATTTATCAAAAGCATTTACCACACAAACTGGCAGCATATGGACTATACTTTTGGATTTGGCAGCAGACAATGTGTCCAAATTGGAAACTGAACTAGTTCATGGGGAAATAACTATAAAGGTGCCCCTCATGGATTGATTCTTGACCCATACTTTTCAATATTTTTATTATGACATCTTCTTTTACATAAATGATTTTAATCTATATAACTCGTCTAAAGCTCCCACGCGAGTCGAATAAACTTCTACACTGTGAAAGAGACTCGGAGGGTAATCGTAGTGATACTTCCCAAATTGGAAAATTTTTGGCCGATGAACATCCGGCTACGTGTGCGAATAACAGATTCTAAAAATGATAGGTGTTCAAAATAACACTCTACGACGTTTCAACAATCAATGAAATACCTGCACTTATTTTTAATGTTATTCCTGCAACTTTGAAATGAAAAAAAAAAAAAAAAAAAACCAATAAGAAATCATTCGGTTGCAATAGCCTGAAACTATTGATTACGTTACTGTTAGTGATGATTCGTCGTCAAGCTATTGTGACATTGTGACGCGAATAAAGTTATTATGACGTAATGACAACCACAGGCTTGAGGGCAGTTTTAAATGGCGATTCTTTACATCTGGGTTTTTTTTTCTAGCATGCGATGGAAAGCCAAGGATATTCAGATTGACAAAACAAAGATAAATATAATCCGGACAAGTGATTATTTGCAATCAAGGAAAGTAATTAGTTAATATATCGTTTTAAAAAAGGAACGATGATGTAAAAAAAAAAAAAAAAAAAAAAAAAAAAATGATACTTACCTGCCATACTGCTATATGTAAAAGATGAACGTTTTTATTTTTCAAATTGAGTTTACATAATTTTACATTGATATTTCTTATACATTTCTCTTTTAATTTATGAGCATATCATCAGTGGCGTACTAAGGGTAAATGGCGCCCGGGGAGATGATGATGGCCGAAAGGGACAGAATACGAGGCCTGAATATATATCAGCTGTTTTGGCGCCCCAAGACCTCTAGCGCCCGGGGCAACTGCCCCGTCTGCCCCCCCCCCGCCGTTAATACGCTTGAGCATATCATCCCCTTGTATGTAAGTCAGATAAAACGAGAATGGTGTTAACCAAAGTGTTGTAATGAATCTATTTTCAAAACAAAACTTTATATTTTTACCCGGTTTTGATTTGATTTTGTTAAAAAAACAAAGATTTTAAAACTAATGAGTAAGTGGGATATTTTTTTTATCCCCGTACATTCAATTAAGCGTGGGGGATATTTGTGATACGGTCAGTCCGTTTGTCCATATGTATGTGTGTGATAGCCCAGAAGTTCTCCAACAACATTTGACATCTTGTTTGAAAATCGTCGAATCCATGTTATTTTTTTAAACTATTATGAACTTATGAATATCAATTATTATTAATCAACACAGTAACTACTGAAATATCTTCAACTAGATTTTCCATTTTAACTTTATCTACTTTAGAATTCCAAATAAACTGGGTCAATTTTTGTATTATTTGATTTGGGAGTAAAATAAATAAATGGTTGAAGATGGAGAGCACCAAAGTTTTGAACGCAATTTTTTTTCCAATGGGTGTAAGGCATCTTCTGGACCATACACTAAGAAGATTTTTTTTATTTTATAGCAAATTTACTGTTATAGTTAACAATATCCACTAAGTTAGCAGATAATATATTTCTAAATAATGCAAATTACGTTACACACTGTGATTTACGCCTGTGACGAAATGTTTCATCACTGAACATCATTATACTGCCTATCAATACAGCTTTGGTTAGCACGTGCTTAGTCTGCCTATTGGGTAATCCAGCACTGAGTAGAAGAGTAAGAGCCATCTAGAAATAATGTTGTATCATTACACAAATTATGATATAAACACTATCTATTTTCAATATTTATTCCCTTTACTTTCTTCTCATTAAAAAGACCCAAAAAACTAATGGTAGGTGCTATTTATTTACTTTTTACTTATATTTATCTTTTTTGTGTATTTACTTATTCGTTTGAATATATATTTTTTTAGACAAGTGAAATGACTGCAAGAAGAAATAAAGAAATAAAATATTAATATTTTGAAGGAAAAACAAAAGCAAGCAAAGAAAAAGAAGTCATTCAATGTATTTCTTAAATTAAAGAATAAGTAATCTCTATTCCTATAAAATATTAAAAGGAAGTAAAGGATTTTAAAATTCACTTTAATATAATCAAGGAGCATGTCAGAAGTATTTATTTTATGCTAGCCAGTGAATTAGTGTTCTTTTCCAATAGAAAATATTTTGATAATTCACTGGAGTGAATTACGAAAAATATTTGTTCACTGTCTGTGCTCAATAGACATCGATAACATTATGATCAATAAATTTGACCCGCCATGTAAACAAATCTCACAACATGTTATTTTCCCCCTAAAATTTCATTATGTGTTTGTTTTTTTTGTTGTTTTTTTGCGTTGAATTAATAAAGATAATTATGTTACTACTGATATTTTCCGTGCGAATATACAAAACACAGCAGAACAAAGACGGTATACAGCTGACATTGTCGCCGGATACCACAAGAAATCTGCTACTTCAATCTGTTATACATATTGCTAGCCAATACGTGTGAGCATAAAATAAAACAAAATAATTTGTTTGTTCGGAGTGAATAACGGATATATTTTATCCAGGTCCGCCGACAGAAAATTCTGGTCCCCTGGGGAGTGCAATCAGGGTATCCAAAACTAGTTTAATATTTTGCATATAAAAACCTGTGTACAGTTATGCTTATAAAACCTGCTATAATCGACCATAACTTAGACTCTTGCAAGGAACAAATTTTAATATTTACTGCAATGATGAATTAATTTATTTTATAACTGAGTTGACGGCGGGCCCATAGAAATCGCCGGGGCCCTGGGCAATTGCCCCCCCCCCCCCCCCTCTTCACACAAACACACACTTGGCGAGCCTGATTTTATCTCGTGGATGAAAAAGTCAAGAATTTTCACTCGTAGATTGCCAACTGTGAATGTCATATTAGTAAAAATGAAACAAATCTTTGAAAAGTACCAAAAAAAAAAAAAAAAATCCCAGATCTATACAGGTATATTCGTAATTTGTCCAAAGCTGTTCGAATTTATAAGCAACCGCAAAGAAAATGTTTTTGAAATTATGTCAATATTTCCACGAGTAAAAACTTAGCCACATAAAACACAGTAAAACGACTGCACAGCGCCTGTTTTTGTGTCAAGTGCACGCACGAGCTGTGACTCTCGTTTCACGATAATCTCGCGAGAGTGAATCTGTTGTCGAATTTTGGGTACGTCGTCGATTTTGGATGCATTGTAAAAAACCTGACTTTTGTCGATGTTTTAGCGAAATTAAAAAAACAAACATTTCACATACTATCTTCAGTTCGTCTTAAGATATTGGTTTGAAATAGTTGTAAACACACCAGTCAATCTTCGTTATCTCAGTCATGAAATGCTTCTTAAAATGTATACAATTTGCAAACACCTTTTTGATCGTAAATAGGATCCGGAAAATGTGTGGGTGAAGGAATGGAAATTGTTTGGGAAAACTAAATTTAACTTTAAAAGATAACAGAATGAATTTATGTTCCTTTCCTCAGCGCTGAGAATAGGGTACATAAAGGAGTTATTTATAGTTAATGGTTTATTCGTACTTTGAGCCAGAAAAGAAGCATGTAAAGTATAATTTTTAGCGCCGAGTACAACAGATGGTCAGTGATGAATGCATTGCACTAAGTCTCTAATCCATGGGATATTAGGGACCGGAGGTAAACTCTGATGTAGTTAATTCTTTATTTCCAGGATTGGAGAAATGCGGAAGTTATTTACCTCGACACTTGCCATGGTACGGTTTGAAAAGAATCCAAGATTGAAACTGTATGTGTTTGTATATCTATCATCATAGAATGTTATTATAGAATATTAATAGACGTTCATGCATCGGATTTATGAATGGGTCACTTTTATACTTTTTCGTCACGTAATGTACAATTTATTTTTGTTTTTTTTCACAAAAGACTGCTTTATTCGATATAGTGAAAGACTCCTTTTCCGGCAAACTAACCATGATTTTGAATGAAACGAGTTATTGTGCTAGTAATAATGAATCAATTCTTAGATGTTGAAGTTTTTGGAAGAAATGGTATTTTATAATATGTGTCAAACATTATTTAAGGATATGATACCATTCTGATTTGTACTACAAATTTAGGTCACAAACATACATGTGAATCTCCAGAGTGGGAGTAGAGTTTTTCTGATATTAGCTATGCCTCCTGTCAGTGTTAGAAAAACACCTGTGTCAGGTTTTGAATGAAAAATATGATACACAACTTCTGGGTCTGACAATATATACTATCCATGTATGTACTGGTAATGCTGTTTGGTTGTTAGTACAATCTGATCAGCATGACTCTTGCATGTTACAAATTAAGCAACAAAAATTTGATCAGAGTGCCTTATTGATTTAGCAATTCTGAAAAATGGCACTCCTTAAATACTTAAAAACTTACCATATCTAGAAGACAGAGACATCATGGCATGAATGACAAAGAAGCTACATATGGGGTAAGACGCTTGATGATTCAGCAGATGATATTTCACCATGAATTTATTGACAATGTAATGGTTGTTGAAGTATCTTGCAACAACTATTTGCATCTCAGTTTTCTGTTGTTTACTACTATCAGTCTCTTATTTTCTCTGCCATTGTTGTTAATATTGTTTCAGATCTGACTTTTTTCAGTTTGTTCCATCAACATGCAGTGCAGGATAAACAGAATCACCAGTTTTTCAAACTTTGTTATGTTAATGAAGTTGTTTGAAATGCTTTTTTTTCAAACACTAAGTCAGTTTCTTGCTTTAAAATCTTCATTTGAAGGCTTAATCATTAAACCTTTTTTCTAAACTAAAAAAAATAATATATTTTTCATGACCTACTTCTGGTTTAGTCAAGCAGCTTTGAGATGTAAACCCATGCAAAGCAGTAGGTCCTGACAACCTTATATCTTGCATCCTTAAAGAACTCCATAATGAAATAACCCCAATCCTTGCAACATATTTACCTCCTCCCCTGATGAAGGCTCAGTTCTGAAGGATTGAAAATATGCATCTATTACTCCTGTATATCAAAGAAGGTCTGAAGATGAAACTAGAAAATTACAGACTAAATTGCACTAACTTGTACAACCTGCAAAATCCTGGAATACATTCTAGTATCTAACATCATGACCTACCTTGGCAAGTATGACCTATCATATCAAAACAAGCTTGAATTTAGAAGCTGTGAGACTCTGCCTATTCAGTCCACTCAAGAACAGTATGATCCCCAAAATGATGGAAGTCAAACTGATGTTATTATAACAGAGTTAAAGTTCATGTGCCATTCTTGGTCATTATACTATGTATTTTGGCCATATGACTTCAAATGAACACAGCAGACACTATACATTGTAATTAATTTTAACTGACAGGAGTACCTAGATTATAGTATTGTAATTACAAAATAGGTAAAAAAAATATTTAATCAGCTGCCACTTAAACATGGAATTTAATATTTTTTAGTTTCTCAAACTTTACCAGAAAAAGACCATGTCAAAAAGATTTAAAAATTAATTTGAAACAACCCCTATGAATGTAAATGAGAGCACATGTACAGGTGTCTGCACACCATAGTGTTCATCTTTTCAAACCATAGTGGTCACTGGTGTTACAGATGAGTAACATCAACTTTACAACTAGTTGTTATTGGGCTTATTTCAAAACAATATGCGAATCTTTTGGAGTTTGTACAATTTTAGTAAAGTTTTTAAAACTAACAAAAATTAAATGTCTTGTTCTAGTGGCAGTTGGTTACCTATTTATACCTATTTGTAATTATAACGATGTAATCTAGGTACTCCTATCAGTTAGAATTAATTTCAATTTTTAGTTTCTGCTGTGCTCATGTGAAGTCATATGGCCAGAATACATGGTGTAATGACTAAGAAGGACACATAAACCTCCAGTAAGGCCTTCAACAGAGTTGACCACCAGAGACTACTGTTCAGATGACACATAATGGGCATTAATACTAAAGTCCTAAACTCGGTCAATGCCTTCATGACAGGATGATCTCAAAGAGTTGTCCTTGATGGTGACTCTTTGGTAGAATGCCTAGTACAATCTGGAGTCCCACATGGCTCAGTTTTAAGACCTTGTCTCTTTTTGATCCACATAAATGATATGCCCATTTCCATCAACAGTAACATTTGACTGTTTGCTGATATGATTGTATACATATTTTCAACAACACAGATTTGCAAATGCTTACTAACTGATCTATACAAATTACCGTATCTCTTGGGACACCGTATATGTTGAGAAACACAATAAATTAATTATTAAAGTAATTTTTTGTGCACTGTAAGTTCTGGGACAGATCGTTTATTTCAAGTCGTAAGTTTTGGGACACCTTTTGAATCATAATATCGATGCTTAGCTGGTAAAAAAAAATGCACTAAAACATATATTTTATTAAATAAATAAAATAAAAACCGCTGTCAGTGTTGTTTGTTTACACTTTTCTTCTTAACTGCAAACTTTTGAAGAATAAAATTTGATAAATCTATGGGCAATATATTAGACTAGATGTTTACACTACGTACAAAATACATGCAAGTCGGAGCAACCTGTACTTATATTATATTTTGTTTTGCTGTATAAACACTGTTTGATGCAATAAAAGTTTTGAGTTGATTTATATTTGCCTTTTTCATAAGCCAGATCTAATTCCCAAGTAATATTTCATCAGTTATCTGATAGTGCAAATCCCATAGCTTGTAAAGGCAGCCTCACTTTATTTTTCCAACCCTTTGATCGAGCTGCAAAGTTGATACTTGTTCAGTGCCAAGTAGAGTCCTATATTCAGCTGACAGAATTTATTTGAACTTCCTGTGATCATGCCGCACAATTGACACCTGTTCAGTTGTGGCAAATCCTTTAATACCGGTACATTTCACAATGTATGCTCAAAGTGTCACTTACAGACCCCGACTGTTCCACTGTTTCAATTTATTTTCAAAATTCCTGTGAATACTGCTAAAAAGAAACCAAAGCCGGCTTCCCTTGGTCGGCCGACTTTGTATATAAAAAATCTGCACACTTAAAAGAATCCAAAGTCGGCTTCCAGGGTCTGCTTGCTTTGTAATAAAATAAACTTTGTATTTGATATCTTACTGGTAAGTTGAAACAATGAGTTTATTGCTCGCTACCAGCTGTGTTTATTCACCACCCAGTCTTCTATTGTTTGCCATCTGTAATCATAACTGATACAAACAGGCATTGATGTCTGCAGGGTAAATAGTATACACGGCATTAATTGTCTTTAAGAATATGTTCTGTATCTTATGCTAGCGAAAATATTGTCATTTGCTCTCACGGTGAATGTATTTCCTAATAATGATTTTTATTTGCGAAATATTGTTATATTGTTAACCTGGATATAATACACTCTTGGTTATTTTGCACCGTACACTGGGTCATGCGTGAATTGCTGGTGCCATGAAGCAATCAGTTGTTATTTCTCAGTCTCTCTCTTTCTATTGTTTGTGATTTTGCTGGATGCAAATTTCAGTTTGATAATATACCGGTATTCAAACTTCTGAGGACAACCAAACATGATTCCTTTATCTATATTCACGTCAATAAAACAATGTGTTAATGTTGTTACCTGACATAAGCGATACACATGACCGGTACTCTACATTAGCGGACCATGTGGTGTTAGTGGATACGTTAGTGATAGTGGCTACGTTTGTGTCTTTTATACATAAATTGCTTATGAAGAACAAAAAAGAGGAATAAATGAGAACAGTACAAGGTTAGTTTCTTTCAGTTTATTATCAAATAAACGTTTAATTTACCTACCTTATTGTCACATGAAGTGCTGGGGGGGGGAGGGGGCGGCAAATTCAACACAATTTGTTTTGGTTCTTAAGTTTTGGCACATATGATCTAGTTGAAAAATAGTTTAACCATAAGTTATGGGACAGGAAAAAAATCATTTGTTTTATCTTGTCCCAAGATATACGGTAAATACGGTAGACAAATGGGAATCTGGCTGGTTAATATTGTTCAATCCTGACAAATGTGAAGTTATTAGAATTAAAACAAGAAGAAACCAATTTTATTTAATTTAAACTTACACAATACCACTCTGATATCATCAAAGAACACAGTAATATTTATAAAGAGAAATATCCATACAAACATAAGAAAGATAAATGAAATGGCATACAAAATATATGTCAGAGTACTCGTCCACTGTTTGGGATCCTTGGCCAAAAAATGCATCACCAGATTGAAATGATTCAACACAGAATAGGGCTGTCAGATATATTCAATATACAAAATAAACTTCCAACACTTTAGGACAGACACAGAATATATTTTCTTTGCATGTTCTGTAAAATTAATAACAAACTGGTAAAAACTGATTTCCTACACCAAAACAGACCTTTACAAACACTTTTTTTCTCTAGAACTGTTAGAATCTGGAAAAACTTACCTGAGTTGGTAAATTGATCAGATCCTGCACTTTTTGAGGTTGGTCTGCAATCATCCAATGTTAATAATCCAACTCATTATTTATTCCATCCTTGATTCATCTTTCATATAATTTAACCACCTACCCATTCACTCATCATTCTTGCATACAACTTGAAAACCTCTCATCTCGATCCTGATTTTATAGTTTCTATCACTTCTACTGCAGTTCAGATTCCAACCATGACACATTTTCCTCTTTCTGCCTACTTGTTATTTTCTAAAAACAATATGTTCACTCCATATCGTTCTGACTGTACACTTCAAATAATACTCAGTCAAGAAGGTTTGGAGTATAAAGTACATACAGATACAGACCCAGTCCAAATCAAATATGGAAGTTTATTCATCTTTCATATAATTTAATAATAGAGTGTTTGTAAAGGTGGGAAGGGAATAAAGCAATATTTCACACTGAATGCTTGAATGAAAATCAAAGATGCCTTTGAAGTGTCCTGTCAGTATCAAAGTAGAAGTGATATATACTTATACTGAGGATAGTGAAGATGAGATCATATGCTTTATTGTAAATAAGTAGTGATGCTGGCATATTCAAGTAAGAACTGGGACCAAGATTGTACCACTTCTTAAATTCTCTGATAGAAAGTAATGATGACTTGTGCTTTGCTATGCACAGACAGTCGTGATAATTTTATTCTATTCTTGAATTATATACTGGTTTGCTTGTATACTAACTAATCATATTTAAATATAAACCATGGCTTGAAATTGACACTAGTAAGCTAGCATTTTGCTAGTGATATTTTGGAAGTGTGTTTACATTTTTATCTCAAAATACAAAATATTCTAGTGGACATTAAAAAAATAGCCTGATTTTTGCTAGCTTACAATATTAAAACCCTCTTAATGCTGCAAATACTTTTAAAAAAGTTCATTTAGAGCCCAGTAAATATGTTGAAATTTGTTTCATTATTGCTATTTTTATCCTTTTTACATGTTAAAATTTGGGTTGATGAAAATCTTTCTGACTTGAAGTGAAATCTCCTGTAAATCTCTTGACTTTTTAGCTGTACTGGTCATAGACCAGAAGAGCTTATGGGATGGTCTGTTGTCCATCATCCATCCATCCATTAGCATAAGTTTGTTATTACTACTTCTCGTAAACTACTTGGAGGATTGCCGTGAAACTTTACACACACATTCATCCTATGGTCTAGTTGGTCCTAAATGAAATTGTTTTGCCTGGACAAATATGGCAGCCACAGTGGCCATCTTGAAGATCTGGTTATCACTACTCCTCCTGAATGGATGGTCACATCAGCATTGGGTTTTCTCTGAAAGACTTCTTATGATGTCTAGTTGGACCTAAATGGAAATGATGCAGATCTGACAATCTCGTTAACACTACTTCTCCGACGTGGATGGTCATATCAACATCTGTGTTTTCACTAAATGACTTCTTATGATGTCTAGTTGGTCCTAAATGAAAATGGTGCTGATCTGAAGTCCAATATGGCCACCATGGAAGCCATCTTGAAAATCTTATTATCGCTATTCCTCCTGAATAGATGGTCATATCAACGTGGGGTTTCACTGAAAGACTTCTTATGATGTCTATCTGGTTCTAAATAGTGGCCATTTTGACAATCTTGTTATTGCTACTTCTCCTGAATGGATGGTCATATCAACATGGGTTTTTCATGGAAAGACTTCTTTTGTCCAATATGGCTGCCACAGCTGCCATCTTGAAAATCTTATCACTACTCCTACATGGATGGTCATATCGACAGAGTGTTTTCACTAAAAGACTTTTTATGATTTCTAGTTGGTCCTAAATGAAAATGGTGCCGATCTGATGTCCAATATGGCAGCCATCTTGAAAATCTTGTTATTGCTACTCCTTCTCATATCAACATGGGGTTTTCACTGAAAGACTTCTTATGATGTCTAGCTGGTCCTAAATAAAAATGGTGCCAATCTGATATCCAATATGGCTGCCACATTGGCCATTTTGACAATCTTGTTATTGCTACTTCTCCTGAATGGATGGTCATATCAACATGGGGTTTTCACTGAAAGACTTCTTATGATGTCTAGTTGGTCCTAAATGAAAATCTGACATTTAATATGGCCACTAGAGTGGTCATCTTGAAAATCTCATTAACGCTACTCCTCCTACATGTATGATCATTAGGGGTGAAACAATTCATCAAAATATCGATGCATCGATACTTTTGCCATATCGATACACGTGTTGATACAAGAGGTGATGAATCGATACAAAACGATACTTACCCTATAGACGTTACTTTAATCTTCAGCAGTCATGAATAATTATTAGTCGGTTGCCTTTTTATTCTTAAACTGAGAATTTATCTGATGGCTGTCGCAGGCACAGGCACTAATGTTTGTCAGTAAAAAAGAATAAAAAACTGTTAAGAACACCCACTCACCTTTTGTAAATTGACACAAGGTTACTTGGTTCGAAATGTGTCTCCCCCCCTTCGCCGATTACATGCCAATTATTTTATCCCGTCAGCATGTTCAGTCACTAATAATATATATCAACGTAAAGGAGACTTTCCAAATTTGTTCCCCATGTATGATTGAAGTACTTTACTGATCATTTAATAACCACTTTTAAGCAAAGTTACTCTGTTGCTTCATATCTTGTCTATATGGATTGAATTTAAAGGCTACACTTCCGGTGTATCACTCGGTGAAATACGTTACATTAAATTCTGATTGGTGGTTATTGTTTGTTGCAGACCAGGGTAAACAATAACCACCAATCAGAATTGACTGCAGCTTATTCACTGCCTGACATACCGGAAGTATTGGCATCCAAACTCAATCCAGGTAGATACAAAGCAACAGAGAAATTTCGTTCAAAATGGTTATTAAATGATCTGTAAATTATTAAAGTCGTACAGGGAGAACAAGTTTGGAATGTTTCCTTTTACGTTGATATAGGTAATCAGTGACTAAACCTGCCAACAGGATAAATAAAATTAGCATAGAATCAGCAAGGAGGCAGATTTCAAACCGTGCAGGTTTGTCACCTTGTGTTAATTTGTTCATTTTGTATAGAAGGGGAGTGGGCATTGTCAGTAGTTTTCCTTTTCACTAACACAAACGAGTGCCTGTGACTGCAGCAGTTGTTTTACATCTGCAGGAAGTACAATGTGATAGATTTTGGTTGTTAGTCATCTCCACTCCCACACCTGGACTTGCTCTAGATATGATTTTCCTTACAGGTGGAAATTGCACTATTTCTTCTGTTTTGAAGATAACACTGTCATGTCTTTCAAATTTAAGTGAAGACATGAAATTGATAATAAGATTTTTTTAAAAGCATTCATGTAGTGCAAAACAAAGGGTGTGGTTACCAAGATGAGTCCTGGATCCGATCAAATGGAGTAGCCTCAAATGGCCTAAATGATTGAATTAAAATCACTAACAACTGATATGTAGTCTGTTTGGATGTACTTTTTTATTTTGTCAGGGATGAAAATAGCAAATGAACAGATGCTAACTCTATGTCTGTCTGTAATCTGCATACTAGAAATACAACCAATATGTCAACACATAAAACAGCACAACCCTACCACTGACAGGCCTTCTAAAGATGAAAAGACCATCAAGTTGATATGTGTATCGATAATGTATTGTATCGTAGGCTGTGTATCGTGAATCATATTGATACGCAGCACAGGTGTATCGTTTCACCCCTAATGATCATATCACTATGGGGTTTTCACTGAAAGACTTTTTATGATGTTTAGTTGGTCCTAAATGAAAATGGTGCCGGTCTAAAGTCCAATATGGCCTTCATGGAAGCCATCTTGAAAATTTTGTTATTGCTACTCCTCCTGAATAGATGGTCATATCAACATTGGGTTTTCACTAAAAGACTTCTTATGACATCTAGCTGGTCCAAAATCAAAATGGTGCCAATCTGATATCCAATATGGCTGCCACAGTGGCAATTTTTAAAATTTTATTAAAGCTACTTCTTCTACATGGATGGTCATATCAGCATGTGGTTTTCACTGAAAGATGTCTTATGATGTCTTGGTCCTAAATGAAAATGGTGCCGATCTGCAGTCCCATATGGCCGCCATGGAAGTCATCTTGAAAATCTTGTTATTGCTACTTCTCATGAATAGATGGCCATATCAACATGGGGTTTTCACTAAAAGACTTCTTATGATGTCTAGCTGGTCCTAAATGAAAATGGTGCCAATCTGATATCCAATATGGCTGCCACAGTGGCTATTTTTTAATTTTTTTTATTGCTACTTCTTCTGAATGGATGGTCATATCAGCATGTGGTTTTCACTGAAAAATGTCTTATGATGTCTAGTTGGTCCTAAATGAAAATGGTGCCAATCTAAAGTCCCATATGGCCACCATGGAAGCCATCTTGAAAATCTTGTTATTGCTACTCCTCCTGAATGGATGGTCATATCAACATGGGGTTTTCACTAAAAGACTTCTTATGATGTCTAGCTGGTCCTAAATGAAAATGGAGCCGATCTAATGTCCAATATGGCTGCCACAGTGGCCATCTTGAAAATCTTATCACTACTCCTCCTACATGGATGGTCATATCAACATAGTGTTTTCACTAATGGTGCCGATCTGATATCCAGTATGGCTGCCACATTGGCCATTTTGAAAATCTTGTTATTGCTACTTCTCCTGAATGGATGGTCATATCAACATGGGGATTTCACTGAAAGACTTATTATGATGTCTTTTGGTCCTAAATGAAAATGGTGCCGATCTGATATCCAATATGGCAGCCACATCAACCATCTTGAAAATCTTGTTATTGCTACTTCTCCTGAATGGATGGTCATATCAACATGGGGTTTTCACTAAAAGACTTATTATGATGTCTAGCTGATCCTAATTAAAAATGGTGCCGATCTGAAATCCAATATGGCCACCATGGCAGCCATCTTAAAACTCTTATCACAACTCTGCTTGAACATAAAGTCATATTGACATGGGGTTTTCACCAGAAGAATAGTTGGTCTTAAATGAAAATGGTGCCGATCTGACGTCCAATATAACTGCCACAGCAGCCATCTTGAAAATCGTGTTATTGCTGCTCCTTCTGAATGGAAAGTCATATCTTGACAATATTGTTATCTCTTCTTCTCAACAAATGGATGGCTATATCAACATGTGTTTTTCACCAATAGACTTCTTATGATCCCTAGTTGGTCCTCAATGAAAATGGTGCTAGTTGTACAGCCATTATGGCTGCTATGATGACTGTCTTAAAAATCTTGTTGTCAGTGCTCCCCCTGAATGCATCAATATGATGGGGTTTTCACCAAGTCCTAAATAAAAATGGTGCCAGTCATATATCCAATATGGCTGCCACGATGACTGTCTTAAAAATGTTGTCACTACTCCTCCAGAATGGATGACCATTATGACATGGGGTTTTTGCCAAAAGACTTCTAATGATGTCTACTTTGTCCTAAATGAAAATGGTGCCAAGCTGACATCCAATATATGTACCATAGCAGCTAATTTGAAAATCTTGTTATCGTTGAAGAATATCAGAGATGGTTTCAACACTTGACAGTTAAAAGGAAGAAATGATCTTATCTTGAATTCCTGGAAATTCTTTTTGCCTAGTAGAGCGTCAGACCCATTGAGGGACTCTTGTTTACCTTTCTGGGCTGTCACATGTATGCACAAGCTTTATGATTTCACTTAGGACAAAGATCAAGTTTTCACCTCAGTTGCCTGAGGGATTTATCTCGAAATACCCACATTGTGAAATCTGTTATATAGTTCAGTAACTCTATAGCACCATTCAAATTAAAAGTTAATCAACCTGTTGGAAAAAGAAAGAATTTGTTTGATGATCCAATTAATCATTCCTATGCGACATATTTTAACAGTACAGAGATGAATAGGTTTAGACTGCAATATAAAAGAAAAAAAGCCACAAATATAACTTGAGCTGACGTAATTGCAACACTTGGATTTTCTCAGTGCAAATCAGAACTTCAGTAGTTCATATGGCTTGACAATCCTACACATTTAAATTCGAAATTATTGAACATTACTAATTTGTAACAAGGATTACCATAACATTGATCTTATCAAGTATATCAGACTTATTTACACCATCTACATTTGTAACACAAGGATTACTATAGCATTGATCTAGTTATTCACACCATCTACATTTGTAACACAAGGATTACTATAGCATTGATTTTATCAAATAGATCAGACTTATTTATCCCATCTACATTTGTAACACAAGGATTACGATAGCATTGATCTTATCAGGTATATCAGACTTATTCACACCATCTACATTTGTAACACAAGGATTACTATAGCATTGATCTTTTCAGGTATATCAGACTTATTTATCCCATCTACATTTGTAACACAAGGATTACTATAGCATTGATCTTATCAAATATATCAGACTTATTTATCCCACCTACATTTGTAACACAAGGATTACTATAGCATTGATCTTATCAGGTATATCAGACTTATTCACAACATCTACATTTGTAACACAAGGATTACGATATCATTGATCTTATCAGGTATATCAGACTTATTCACACCATCTACATTTGTAACACAAGGATTACTATAGCATTGATCTTATCAGGTATATCAGACTTATTCACACCATCTACATTTGTAACACAAGGATTACTATAGCATTGATCTTATCAGGTATATCAGACTTATTTATCCCATCTACATTTGTAACACAAGGATTACAATAGCATTGATCTTATCAGGTATATCAGACTTATTCACACCATCTACATTTGTAACACGAGGATTACTATAGCATTGATCTTATCAGGTATATCAGACTTATTTATCCCATCTACATGTGTAAATTGTTCTAAAAAGGACTTCACAAAGCTTATGAAAGACATTGATATAATATGAGCTTATCAATATTCTAGAATTATTCCTTTATTGTAACACTTGAAAACTCCCAACTGTAAATTGTTATTTTATTTTTGTTTTAATTCTTTTATTTTTTTTTTTTAAACAAATTCATAAAGATTTCTTCAACAAATTGTGTAATTTGACAGATTTTTTTTTATATATAGTCTTTCACATTTGCAAAACTGTGTGGCTTGTAGGTCTTTCAAAATATAATAACCAAAATTTTCATCTCCAGTAAGACACATAAAGGCTAATTAGCATTTCATTTTTAACATTTTCCCCGCCTTGGAGATTGTCAACCTCAAAATTTTGCATGAAAAATCAACATTTCAATATCTTGAGTGCTGGTGAAGCAATAAGATTGAACAATGTAAAATAATCAGGAAGTTAATTTTGTTTGTTTGATAGGTACTTTGTGTTGGTATTTGGTAGCACCCATATAAATCTCTTCAAACATGAATGCCTGATTTAATTAGGTATTGTGTTGATCATTAGCATTCACCTGTGTTGTGTAAAACCTATGCACAATCAATCAGCTTGATCATCAGATGTATCTTATTCATGTGTGAATAAAACACATCTAATTGCAAACAGCATAGACCCAGATATTTCACAGTGTGCCAGAATATCAGGTCTACACTGTTCACTGGAAATCATGTATAAAACAAACAGCATATACCCAGATATTTCATGTCATAATATGCCAGAATATCAGGACTACACTAAACAACATAGACCCAGATATGTCATATCATAATATGCCAGAATATCAGGTCTACACTGTCTACTGGAAATCATGTATAAAACAAACTATATAGACCCAGATATGTCACATTGTACCAGAATATCAGGTCTATGCTGTTCACTGGAAATTATGTATAAAACAAACAGCATGGACCCAGATATGTCACAATGTGCCAGAATATCAGGTCTACACTGTTCACTGGAAATCATGTGTAAAACAAACAGCATAGGTATAGCATGTCATAATATCAGGATTTATTTATGTAGAACAGTTGGCAGATCTGGGTCTACACTGTTTGCTGTTAAGTGCATTTAAACACAAGCAAATACATGTATGGTACATGCAGCTGTCAATTTGCTAATCATTCAGAATGTCACAGTGTTGCCCCATGCCTAGTTTTGTAGGATGATGTGCCCTGCCTTCCCTATATGGCACCATGCCCTCTCTGGTGTGCACCCAGTCCTCCTTTCTGGGCTGCCCTGTCTTAAATCTTCAGAGGTTTACTACATTGAATATGGTAACTTTTTTAATGTGCTTTTTAGGCATTATCTTGGCATCATTACCCTGTTTTTCACTTAAATGCACCAGTGGAGTGCATAAAAATGCCTTTCTCATAGAGAGGATGCCCTCAAAAGACTTTACCAATGTTTAAAATGCCCTGATAGGCAAGCAGTACCCTGCACTACCTAGTGTTTGGGTACAACACTGATGCCTGATTTTAAACTATGAACATCCTAAAATACATGTACATTTGTATTATTATATCATCGATTTTAAATCTTATCCGTCCATAAAATCAAAGTACATGTATAGTTGAAAGTTCACTGACAAGATTTTAATATACATGAGACATGTATTTACTCTGCAACCAAAGTTAACTAGCTTGTTGACTAGCTTGCTTAAAATATCTGTTAAATTTAAAATGTTCCATCATATTTTGTTAAAATCTTCCATCGTATTTTTTTAAGTACCATCTGTACTTACTTATAAGTCGAGTCCAAACTGCAAACAATATAGACCCTGATCTGCCATGGCATAATGTGCTGGCAGATCTGAGTTTATGTTGTTTGTTCTACTGATTACTCCTAAGATGCTGCATAGACCCAGATCTGATGGCAGACCTGTGTCTGTGCAGTTGGCAGTTGGACTCGACTTCTAAGCGAGTATATACAGTGATAGCTGGAAAATATATATACTGCAAGTTGAAATCTTTTATGAAAACAGTACATGTACATGAAAAATATAACAATTTTCACTAAATTTCAAGCATTCAACATTTATATGGACAAAAATGTGCAAATTAAAATATAGATTAGCAGATGGATCCAGTAACAAACTAAGTAAAGCTTATTAAAATTAACATATTTAAAAAATTATAGCATTGAGAAATCATATATAAATGGATCAGGTGTGGACAAATTTTGAAAATCCATAGTTGTCCATGGGCAAACTGCTTTGAAAATCGGGTTGACCAGCATATTTTTCTGGTTGCCTGGTAAATAGCTGCAGTTGCCCCCAAGATTGCTGTAATCAGCATATTTCACCAACTTTGTCATATATATATAGTTAGTCCTTATTGCACACAGGACTTGTAATTCAACATCAGTCCTGCTAATCGAAAGTGTCACACAAGTTTGCACAGATATTTACTCTATTTGAGATCAACAAGTAAAAGATAATCACACAATTTTCTTTTTTGGACAGTGTCTTGTCTGTCAGCTTTTTAGTAGTTGGCCACCCCTGACCAGAAGCATACACATACTTTATGTTTATCTGAATTTACATCATTACGGTTCATGGTATCGTTAATCCGACACTGTTAGTCATGTGTCAAAACTGTCAGGAATCTTTGTGTAGCCATTACCCCACAAGCCAGTGTAGTATGGAGCAACAATTGTGACAGGTTTGATTATTTTTATGCCATATTTATTTAGCTAAAGTTAGCCAACTGAAGCAGCTGTCACAATGCTCTACATCAAGTGCAAATTTCTTAAGCTGACCAGTGAGAAAGTGTAATTTGTGTATTAGATCATAGGCACTTAGTGTGTCAAGCTGAAGAGCAAGATCAAATGTTGATGTGTTGACAAAAGACAAACATTTGCGAGTCTTGTTTCTTCAAGGATTCTCCCTGAGGGGCTGGTAATATGGACTGTGATTACTCAATAAGATAATGAGTAGCAGGCACATGGATTAGTGTGCCCTCTTATCAACAGCAATCACCAAACATGTTCTCAACTACAGAATTATATGGAAATAATTTGGGCACCCTGCTGTAGGTACCCAGATGAACAAATTCAATGATCAAATGTTTGTCACTGGAAAATATACACAATTCCATTATAATATTTAACACAATCATTTGTTAATAATATGGTTTGGTTGCCTGACCAGTCTTTTGTATTGGGGAAAAATGGTTGCCCAGCATTCATTTTTAGTTGTCCTGGGCTCCCAGGCAATGGTTATTTCAAGCCTTAATGGATTTATTTTAAATATTACTGGCAATTAAAACCGAATGAAATGTGGTTTACTGTGACAAAAAGTGCTGTAGTTTAACAGTTCTGTCAAGAGTGCTATTTTCTAGGTGGTGCAAGGCTGATTTTGATGTGCTGGCAACATAGTTGAATGAAACATACAGATTATTTTACTTCATTAATCTGATCAAAATTGTTGAAAGTTTTTGAAGAACATGTACTTTTGCAATGCTGTGAGAAGATTATTGACCATATATACTTGTGTAAAAGCCAATACCAACTACAAACTGCATAGATCCAGATTGCATAATGCACCAGCAGATCTGGGTCTATGCAATTTGTAAGGACTAATCAGTAGAACAAACAACATAGACCCTGATCTGCCGGCGCATTTGGTTGTTTGCGAGTATATACGGTAAGTACATGAAATGGTCTGTATTCAGAATTAAAGTAAAATTGGATGAGTTTAATTAGGTTAAAGCTGAAGTTACAGGTCATCTTGCTGGGGATAGACCTTCTGACATGTCAGTCAACCTCAGTATCTACATATCTAATTACCTATGGTCAATGGAAGGGCTATCAGCATGGCCCTGGTGTTAGTAGTTGGTATCATATTACATATTGTGGGCCAGCATGTGGGAAATGTTCCCACAACCTGGACTAAAATATAAGAAATATATAGTGACTTTGTGTGTAAATATCTCAGAAACTACTGCTTTGATTTCACTCAAATTTTGAACTTGTCTTTATTTTAGTTCAAGTAATAAGTCTGTACAATTTCATATATTTTGGTTTAGTAGGAACAATTGTCTTATGTAAATGAGCATCTGCAGAACTTAATACAAATTTCGGAAATGTTCTTTCAGCCCAGAAAGCTAAGTACTTTTGGTAATTGATTAATTGATTTATTTTTAAATGCACATCAACATCTGAATGTTTTTATCTTGCAGAGGCAATTGGAGTAAAGTGTCATGCCCAGAAACCTGGTCTCGGCAGGATTTGAACCACCAACCTTCTGGTTGTAAGTTTGGCTTGATAACCATTAAGCCACCATGGCTCCTAAGGTCTTTTGTTAGAACTTTTTCTATTGTTGGTTTGTATTTCCTCAGCAGCAATGACCTATACCAGATCCCCATTTGACTGGCACATTTTGGAGTAGAGCCAAGGAAGCCTTCAAGGCTATCATAGATAATAATAATAATAATAATAATAATAATAATAATAATAATAATAATAATAATAATTTTATTGCCTTTCACGTCATAAATACATGTGGCCATAGAACATAAATGATGCATACAAAGATAAAAAAAAAGGTTGTCATAGAGACCTGTGAGGAACAAACACTTGCTATGCTTCATTGTTTGGTAGTCCAATTTTTACAGGTTTACTACCTCTCACTAGGGGGATATGGAGTTCAACTTGGAGAAGCTTGTTGTATAGAATTTCCTACTGCATTGTCTGTCATTTTTTAAAAACTTTTTATACAATTTTTAGGTGTACAAATAATTATGCAAAAATAATTTTCAGTTCATTCTTAAGTAAAAAAAATTTGCAAAGATTTAATAAGAAACAGTTCTCTTCATGAAGAATTCAATTCAAATAATAATGATGATTTTATGCATTGATGTTGTACAAAAATTAGAGGATATGAAAATTGCAGACAATATTATGTATATGCAGTAGGTTAAAGCTGTGGATGCTTTTTTACTTGTGTCTCGCAAACAAAAAGTTTCACCTATATGCTAAATAAAGACTGATATGAAACCTGTCCAAAACTTATTGTTAGACATTGACTTTAAAAACCACATGGATAGTTTAAGTGTTCCTAAATAACTGGCAAAATTTATCTTAAAACGTTTTCATTAAAATTTGAAACAAAATTAAGTGTCATCTTATAATAATACAGCTGAATAATTTGTATTTTCATTTTCAGGTAGTCATATTGTTGAAGACTTGATTTCCACATGGATGGATTGAGAAGAATGGTCCGATTATGTTTAAAAATGTGATGGAAAATGTTGATGAATTCTTTGCATCAAATTG
Organism: Margaritifera margaritifera; assembly: GCA_029931535.1. Taxonomy (NCBI): domain Eukaryota; kingdom Metazoa; phylum Mollusca; class Bivalvia; order Unionida; family Margaritiferidae; genus Margaritifera; species Margaritifera margaritifera. The sequence continues at coordinate 345,560 of JAQPZY010001012.1, read as the reverse complement.
GTATAAAAGATTGTGATATTCTTTTAAGCATGAGTAGTGATTGCAGAGATCATTTGACAATATTAACAATTTTGCTGGAGAGAGTGATGCCTTCCAGAGATCAGTAAGGTTATTTGTAAAGATAGAAATGTCTCCAAGGCGCCATTTTGAAAATATAAAGAATGTGGCCTGTCGCATTCTTCTGGGAAGAAGATGCACATTAAGGAAGGTATTAGCCATTGTCTTCATATTCAGTGTTGTGTCATTTGTGATTTTGAATTACTATTATTTTCACTCTTCAAAATACACCAAAATACCATCTTTGCCACCAATACCTAATATACGATGTCGTCTTGATAAAGATCTTGGTCTGTTTGACCCAATGCCACGAAACCATGACACACAAGGAAATGTTCGAATTGGAAAGCGTGTCCTTGTTTTGCTAGAAACCCCATATACTAAATCGGCTAAAAAGATTATGGCAGCTTTATCAGCAGCAAGATTTGAATACAAAGTGGAAGATACAGGAGGAAAATTACCAGCATTGACTCATTTTGAAAAGGGTCGTTTTGGGGTTGTGATATTTGAGCATCTACAATCATATATAAACATGGCTTATTGGAACAGGCAGCTGGTTGATAAATATTGTAGAGATTTTGATGTTGGAATGATCTTTTTTGTTAGTTCTCCAGATGAATTTGGAATTGAGTTTGAAAGAATCCCAGATTATCCACTTCTTTTACAATATAATTTAGCTATTAAGAATTATAGACTAAACACGGTTTCTGATATTTGGAGAATTATCAGACCAGGGGAGTTAATTGAGGAAAGAATGCCAGATGATGACTGGACAGTGTTTCATCCAAACCACACTGCATTTGAACCATTGGCTTATGCACAGGTTGCTGAACCATTCTACAAGAATGCAAGTCCGGGATATGATACAGTTAACAGAACTCTTATCACTGCCTTATTAGATACAGGAAAAATAGATGGAATTAGAAAGATATTATTTGGAAACAATCTAAAATTTTGGTTGCATCATCCATTGCTGTTAGACAGCATTTCCTATCTTTCCCATGGAAAGCTAAGTCTACCTCTAGAACGCTACATTCAGGTGGATGTAGATGATGTCTTTGTTGGTGCTATTGGAACAAGAATAAAGGCCAAAGATGTAGAGGTAAGATTTCACTTCTAAGGCTTTTTACCATAATATGCTGATATGATAAACCCATACTAATGATATGCCCAGACTAGATTTTTTATATTGTTTTATGTGTTTTCTTTTGAATTTACTTCTAGGGTAAATCATGTAAAAATTCAAGCCCTGTAAAAATTAAAACACTGGAAAATATTTGGAGCAAATAATTTTAAAATCCTTGTATTCATTGGAACTTCCATTTTTTGTGAAAGAAGAATTTCAGAAAATTTTAACACACAAAAGCTAAATAAATGTTGTTGTTTCTGATTGAAACCATAGAACATTGTATGACATTTTACCTGCTTTCGCATGTTCAGTCAATACTAGAAAATTGGATAACCCAATGCCTTGGGAACATTTAAATCTAGATTTGGCCCCTTCTGTGTCCTGAGGGAGTTGCCCATCAGGTGTGTCAAATAAAAGTGTTATCTAATTTGCCCAAAAAATCTTGAGCACAGATGACATGCAGCATCTGGTGGTAAATTACTAATATTCAGCCCCCTGCTGGGGCTCCATAGGTAGGCCCCTCACCTTTATTAAGATCGGCTGCTTTCTTGTATCACAGCTATAAACTTTGTGTAGCACGTGACCTATGAATGTGGAAACTACTATTCTGTTCTCCATATTTAATTGGTTACCTATCATTATCACTCACTTGACCTTCACGAACGAGCAGTCCCTTGCTCACGCAAATAGGGTAATACATCACTGGTTAAGTATATTGACTGGCACCTGTGCGGTTGTTTGACAGTCAGTCTAAGCTAGGAGGTTAGCAACTTCTAAAAGCATCCAAAACAATGTTTTTCACTTTAAAGAAATGGGTAATTGCATTGTATTTTAATCCAAAACTTTTTCAAGTCCCCTGAACATTCTTCCATATAGATGAAATACAAAGACAGTAGATAAACCTGAAAGCAAAACTGAAGATGTACAAACAGTAGGAGATCCCAAGAGCAGATTATTAAGAATTCCATGCGTTAATATGCAGGAATTGTATACTTGTTAGAAATCATGTATTTGAAGGATGGTTCTGTCTCGTGAACAATATCAAAAGTATAAAGTTGAGAGAAACTGTTTGAAGCAGGACAGACTTCAAATGCTTATGAATATCAACTCAGCTGATCCAGTCAATAAGGAGGGGATTAAGAGAGCAATAAAATATTTTGGTACTGAGTACTGGTTTATGTCGTGACCTGGAGAAACTACTACTATAATGAAATTGGATCAAATCAAAATTGTAGAAAACAAAGTCACATTTTTGTTTCCTTCTGCATTACACTATTTTGAGATGCAAATAAATAGAAAAAGACTAAATTTAAACCATTTTTATATTTCTTTTTTTTAAAAAACATAACAGTTTCAATCCTGTGTCAAAATAATAGTAAAAAACTATAGCCTTTTGGGGCAAGCGGAATTTGAGTCAGGGCAAGTGATATTAAAGCCACTTATCCTGGGCCTGTGTCTGAAAAATTCTTTGAGCACTGTCATCATTATTTTCTTTTCGATTAAGACAATAAAATATGGCTTAATAATGTTTTGTGTCCTTTTATTTCATTATACAGTGTTAGAATTGGGATCATACTGGAAAAAACACACAGCATACAAAGATCAAAATGTACGAGAGAACTCAATCAGGGCTTTTCTGTAATTAACTCTTGTATGTTTTGTTTTCTAGACACCAACCTAACTTTAACTTCCATTATTTTCACTATTTAATATTGTTTTGAGTAACAGTCTTACGTGTCTCTGATTGCACAAGAACAGTGTGTTGATAAGGAAAGCAACTGTTAAATGTGTTTCCTTTGGTTCTTGAAATGTTCAAACTGTGCCGACCCCTGAATCAGGATTATTGGATTGAACAAAAAAATTACATTAATAGCAGTAATACATTACCTGTTTTTACTAATATGTATTTCCTGCAATTAGTAATTGGAGGCCTAGAGAACAAAAGCAATCATAGTCCCAGTCAAATGCCTTAGTCACTTTCGTCAGTTGGAATATCGTCTTTTATTTGTGCATTATAACACGTATCTCTGGGCCTCATGAATTTCACTAATTCATGTGTCTTTTGCCATAAATATGTTGCAGTTGACCTATTCTCCTGAGTCCTTGCATTTATTTACATTTATTGGTATCCCCATTTGTCGTATTGTTGAGGTTTGATCTAGTTAAGTGGTGTTTCCATAATTTTATTCCCTTCGTTGGTACTGGTATTAGGGTAAGTATTATATTCTACAATTTTGTTCCAGTCATTTGTTTTTGTAATTTTCTTTCAGCCTTTCAGCATGCTACAAGAAGTTGGCAAATGCGGCCATAAAAAAAAAGCTTCTCGGGACGCCCATCTGACGTGCTGGACATGTTCTAAGTACACTCGCATGGATGGATGCCCTTTCTGTGGTTTGTGATTAGATGAGTTTTGATATCTAGAAGAGTGCCACCATTTCTGTAGTGGCAGGAAGAAGGATACCACTTCCTCCTCTTCTTCTCTGGTAGATCCCCTCTGATCCAGGGAGGGATCAGTGGCACTTCTGGTGTAAGGAAGTCGCTAGTATGCCGATTTCAGGAGTGATCAGTACCACTTCCCAGTGTAAGGAAGTCAACAGCACAGAGATCCCAGGAGGGTCAGTGTCATTTTCCAGTTCAAGAAAGTTGTCAATTCGCTGATATTGGGAGAGATCAGTGGCACTTCACAGCACAAGGAAGTCACCAGCACCAGTGAGCAACTCCTGCCTTTATTGTGCAAGGAAAGTGTGGTTATCTTCAGCTTGCTTGTCAAAAAGTTCTAAATCACTGGCTGAGTTGAGTTAGCAGGATAGGGTCTTCTTGAGACGATCTTCATCGCCTGACTGGTCAATGTCTGGTTACCAAGCACCAGGTACTGGTTACCAGGCACCAGGCACTGGGCAGAGAGACATTCCAGTCAATGGGCATCTGTCATCAGGCACTAATTATTGGTCATCCAATACCAGTCACCATACACTATACTTTATCTTCTGGTCACTAGACATCAGACTTTGGCCCTTGCCCAACCAGCCCCAGAATCGGACAGTTTGCCAGTCCAGTTGAGATGTCAGGAACAAAGTCCCCAGCAACATCGTTGTTTCCTAACTGGGACCAGGGAGCAACCTGCCACCTCTAGTGAAAGGGACCAGGTTGATCTACCCCTTTCCCTATGTTCCTGTTTAGTCTACATGGATTTGGGACTCCTACCAATGAGTGGTGAGTCAGGGATGTCTTCTTTTCCCCTTGTGGCACCATGTATGAGTTTCCCATGGCTTCATTGGTCATTGGTTGGCGGACCAGGAAGGTGGTAGGCCAGCTTTGTTACTGAATGAAAAGGATTGGACTGCCACATCTCTCCTCATGCTTCAATCTGAGTCAGAAGCCTTCTGTGTCTTTGAACACTAGGATCCTTTCTAGTTTGAGACACTTTCAGGGTTCAGGAAAAATCCGACCTTCTGCTGCTTCCCCACTCTGGTATGGTAAGGGGCATAGTGCAGAAGTTGACACAAGATCTTGTTTCGGTGGGCTGTATTTGCCTGGTTGGCCACTTAAGCCTCTCACCCTAGATTCAGGAGCATCCAAGGTAGGGATATAGATGGGGACCTGGACCTGCATCCCCATCAAGTCACTTTATGCTGTGGAGCTTAAAGCTCTGCACTTGCCAGTCTCTTTGCAGCAGCCTCCTTCAACCTTTTGAGAGAGGAATCTTTTTCAGCAGCCAACTTGCAGAGACTACTGGAGGCCATTGCCAAGACAGTGAGACACTCGCTCTGGATGTCTGTCTCTTATGGCAGAGCTTCTCTACCACTATAAGGGATGTCACCTTAGATACTTTATAGGTTTTGCTGGAACACAGTAAAGACTAGTTGAGGACAGCTCTGCTGAATACGGAGTCCTTTTTTGCAACCTTAATGCCTACAATGGCCTCCCAAGATCTCAGGGATCAACAGCAGTTCCAGGTCTGGCTAAATCAGCTAAGAAGTGACCCTACCCCCAAGAAGTCTATGGGTCTTTCATCTAAAAATTTTAAGCAGGGGTTCCAACAAAACCACCAGACCCCCCTTTAAAGCTCTTTCTTGCCCTTTATTCATAAATATTCATAAAACAGGTATGGCGGAATGGCCAGGGCAGGACGTTAATGGACTCCTCCACCCTCCCTATGGAGGAAGACAGTCAGCCCTAGGGAGTCACACCATCCCTTGCCATTTCCTCCTCTTCCGAACATCACATTGGTGCCAGATTAAACCTTTTTTCAGAGGCCTGGTCAAACCTAATGGACGATGCATCGGTCCTCTCCACAAAAAGAGGGGGTTTCCGGCTTCACTTCCGTGACAGTCCTCCTCTATTTGGTTTCATCAGACCAAATTGGAATCCCTAAGGGGTTTACATCCTTCTAAAAAAGTGGCAGTAGAGAGGGTAATAAATACTCAAAGTCTGGGATTCTATTCCTGGATCTTCCTGGTTTTAAAGAAATGGGGAACTTTTTCCATCATCGTCAATATTTCCCCATTAAGCAAGTTTATTTGGAAAGAGCGCTTCAAGGTGGATATTTCAGCCTCAGTCGGGAACACCATAAGGGCAATCAACTGGGCAGTTTCCATAGACCTCCAGGATGCTTACCTACACATCTCCATCTTCCTGTCCCACAGGAAATTCCAGTGGTTTTGTCTGGGCAACAAGGTCTTGCGATTTTCCATTCGCCTAGCTTCCTCACCTAGAGCCTTTAGCAGAGTGATGGGAGTAATAGCAGCTCACTTTAAGATCATAATTATGGGTTCCTATCATCCAGTATTTCAGCAACTGGTTGACACACAATTTTATGAGACATGCCTTGCTAAGAGACCTGTCACTCTGTTGGAAGACAGTCACTTGTCTGGAAGTAATCCCCAACCAGGAGAAGTCTGGTTTGAGTCTGATTCCTTCTCAGAATTTCACTAATGTGGGATCAATTTCTTCACAAATCAAGGGACAGTTCATGTTTCCCCTGACAGGATCACACAGATACTGCCCTCATAGCAAGATTGTTTGAGAAAACTGCATTGTCTACTCACTTATGCCTCAATGGGGACCCTGAACACAGCACCATATTTAGTTCCTCGAGGAAGACTTAATATGAGACCTCTCCAGTTTCAGTAACAACTACAACTCAGTCTCCCTTCTTTGCCAGCCCAGCTTTCTGACCAAGAATCAGCTACCTTTGGTAGCCCCTGAACCAGTTGAAATTCCTAGTCTCAGTTGCTGTGCTTGAGATGATCAAGATAGGCTTCTTTGCCCAGTTAGAGCCTTATGTTTCTATTTGGCTACCGTAAGTACTCGCATATAAACTGATACTAACTGCATAGACCCAGATCTGCTGTTGCATAATGTGCCGGCAGATCTGGGTCTATGCAGTTTGTAAGGACTAATCATTGGAACAAACAAACATAGACCCTAATCTGCCGGCTCATTATGCGATGGCAGACCAGGGTCTTTGTTGTTTGCATTTGGACCCGCCTTAAATGTGAGTACATGGTAAATCAAAAGGGAAAAGAAGTCTTTGGAAATGTCTCTTTCTTCCTCTCCGGGGTACCACTGATATTTCCGCAGACACTGTCTCTAGGTGGATTCTTCTGACTATAAAAGAGCTTATCAGTCTCTTACTGCAGGAGATCTTTCCTTTAGGAGAATCAAAGCCAATGAGTTTAGGGCTCTTGCTGCAGCTTGGGTCTTTCTTAATCATTCTTCTTTGGATGATGTTATGAACGCTGTCTTCTGTTAGTCTCTCTCCACCTTATCTTTGTTCAATCTTCATTTATTGTTGTATCAGAGTGAAGGCATATACACATATTAGGCCCAATTGTGTCAGCCCAGCAAGTTGTCAAAAGGCCATCCTCCTGTGTGCAGTACAGCACCATTCTGGCAATAGATGGTATGTTCACTCTTACAGCTAGTCATCGAGCTATCAGCCTCTTTCCGAGCTGGGTAAGTCAGCAGCATAATAGTAACAGGTAACATATTACTGCTATTAAAATGTATTTTGGGGGGTTAAAATAATTTTAATTTTGTAATACTTACCTGTTTTTATTACCAGGTGCCCTCTTTCCTTCCTTCTCTGATGTCTTTTCAGTCTTTGTCCAAATCAAAGGATAATATTCCAAAATGATGTAACTGACTAAAGCATTGGACTGGGACTATGTTTGTTTTTGGTCTAGGTCTCCAGTTATTAATTGGAGAAGGGAATTCACCTTGGACTAGGGACTAGCATAAGAAGTGAAAGCAGTGTAATAATAACAGGTAAGTATTACATTATTAAAAATTATTTCCCCCCCCCCCCAAAAAAAAAAAACAACAAAAAAAAAAACAACAAAAAAAAACAAAAAATCAACATGTTACTGACAATTATAAACATTACTATAATTCAGCTTATGTGAGTCTAATTACAAATTTCAGAGTGAGAGAGAGGAAATATACTTTTAATTGATCAATCTTAAAGATCTTTGAAATATTATAGTATCAGCATGTGTCTGTGTCTGTGTGTGTGTGTGTGTGTGTGTGTGTGTGTGTGTGTGTGTGTGAGACATACAGAGATCATGAAAAGAATAAATGATAACTGCACATCACAAGTTTGTATTTATGTCTTGTAATTTTGAGTACAGCTTCTGTATTAGGGCTCTTTTAGAGTTTTATAATTATAAAATGCAGGTCACTTAAAGGCATCCTTGTGGTAATGTTGACTTCTTTCCCCTCTCTGTAATTCTGCACTTTATTTTTCCTCTGTGAAAAATAAAGTACTTTGCAACTAATTAAATTTCTTTAGGGATATGACCAACTGCAATACCATTCTTGATGACAGATAGAGCATGTTTCTCACTGATCTTAACACCATTGGGCTCTGTATTCCAAGTTTCTCCAATCATGGGATCCCAGTAGACCTTGACAAACATAAAACCTTTAAACTATGGAAAAATACTTAACTTGTATCATTCCTGAAATTCAGGTGTTCTGGAATGATCTGCTGGATCCATCATGCATGTGTGAATATTTGAAGATATTGATTGTTGTATGGAACATATTATTGATTCATAAAAAATATGCCATGGAGTCAAGGATCTAGTCTATATTATTCTGCTAAAGTGGATTGTATATTTCATGGATATATCAAACAGCAAGTGAGGGTAATTTGTGTGTGTGTGTGTGCTGGTGATTAGCTCACAACACTGCATTCTGGTTCATGGCATATTTATTCATAGATATTGCATATTTCTTAATATACATCAACTGTTCACCTTATGCTGTCCATAATAAATTAAAAATATAGTTTCTCTACGTAAGATTTCACTTTGTTTATTGTCTTTGTTTTGTGGCGTATTAAAAATCCTTCACACCCACTTTGTAGAATTGAAGACCTCATTCATGGTCATCACTGTACTAAACTGATTCTACTCCAAACTGAACTCACTGACTGAGCTGCATAACTGTTTAACTCACTCATTGAACTCACTGACTTCCCTTCACTTACCTCACAAAAACTTGCATCTAACTTTATATTCCATGTTTCATATTGACATTCAGTGATTCACAGATTACTGTATATATTTTAGTATAAGCTAATACAAACCACAAACTGCATAGACCCAGATCTGCAGTCGCATTATGCATTGGCAAATCTGGGTCTATGCAGTTTGTAAGAACTAATCAGTAGAACAAATAACATAGACCCTGATCTGCATAATGCGCCGGCAGATCAGGGTCTATGTTGTTTGCATTTGGACCCGGCTTATACACAAGTATATACAGTAATCATGAAATGTCTGACTTCCTTCCAAGTACAGACCTCTACACTTACTACAGGCCTACAGGTTCTTGAGCTAATAGGGCACACCTTGTCATCTAACACTGCTTCTGTGGTAGAGTGGTATTTTGTGTCTATCTAACCACATTTGGAATATAGATCTAAGTGCTTTGTAAGTCTGAGGTAGAACTGTAAAATTAATCACATTTAACATATTCAAAATTATCATCATTTCATTTTATCCACAAAACTTGTATAAAACATTTAATAATGTAACTTATATTTTCTGAATTATTACATAACTATAACTACCCCAGAAGTCCATATTTTCTGAATTATTACATAACTATAACTTTCCCAGAATTCCACTCTGTGATAGATATTTCCTGTGTACTGTCACCACCATTTCTCCTTTAATCCCTCTTCTCCCACTTTACTACTTTTTTCTGCTTTTGTACTCTTTAAGCCCAGTTGTTGATTTCTGATTGCAGGCCATGGTTCAAACTCAGGAAAGGCTTCAGCATAGAGTGGAAGGCTTCCATTTCATGTTGGGATTCTCTGGCTGGTACTTCTATCATGGAGATGATGTGGAAAATGAAGGAGATAAGAAGATACTTGGTATTATTTATATTTTTACAATGCAGGTGATTTTATTTTAGTGACTAGTAGAGTGAAGGATTACAAAAATATGACAGTACAGTATCAGAAAAAGCCTTGCTGCACCTGTACTCTCTCCTGCACCCATAATGTCTCTACTGCACCCTTACTCTCTCTACTGCACTCATACTTTCTTGCAAATTAATGTGAATTTGTTTATTTTCATGGGCATCAATTTTGTGGTTTTGCAAAAACAAGAGACATTTTCACCACTACTTATAGATTATAGAAGAGGGTCCTGTTGTATTCAGAGATTTGTTTGACCTTTAAATTCATGTTTGTGGTGATCATTGATTTATAAAAATTGGTACCTACCCCATATATACAAGTGAACTCACAGTACATCATCTTTCTTTATGTATCAGGGATCAAACTTGGGTCATAAAAATGGGAGAAGTGACTTCTCCCTCCAAATAAAAAAGGGAGAAGTGAGATAGTTTGAGAGAGAATGAGGGAGAAGTGAAATGTAAATATAATTTTCATTCACAAATATATATGTATTGATTCAAAATGTGATCATTACCTAAATATTTTTGCATTATCTGATTAAAAAAATGCCCCAACCATCTTTTGAAATCAAAGATTACAGTTCTGCACTGTCGTCTGTTGTCCATTCATTGCTACTCCTTCTAAACTAATTGGAGGATTGCCATGAAACTTTACACACACATTCATCCTATGGTCTAGTTGATCCTAAATGAAAATGGTGCTGTTTGGACATACAATATGGCCACCACTGTGGCCATTTAAAAAAAATCTTGTTATTGCTATTCCTTCTGAATGAATAGTCATATCAACATGGGATTTTACTACAAGACTTCTTAAGATGTCTGTTTGAACTTAACTGAAAATGGTGCCGATCTGACATCTTAATATGGCTGCCACATTAGCGATCTTGAAAATCTTGTTATCGCTGCTCTGAAGAAACGGAAAGTCATATTGATATGGGGCTTTCACTAGAAGATTTCTTATGATGTCCATTTGGTTTAAATGAAAGTGGTGCTGCTTCGACAGCCAATATGGCCACCACATTGGCCATCTTTAGAATCTTATTGTTACTGCTGAAAGAATGGTCATATCCACATGAAGTTTTCACTGAAAGACTTTTTTATGATGTCTGGTTGGTCCTAAATGAAAATGGTGCCAATCTGACAATAAGAGTCTTAACATGGCCATCTTGAAAATCTTATTATTGCTATTTCTCCAGAACAGAAAGTCATATCGACATGGGGTTTTCACCAGAATACTTCTGATGTCTAGTTGCTACTAAGTAAAGATGGTGCTGATCTGGGCTTCAATATGGCTGCCTCAGTGGCCATTATGAAAATCATGTTACTGTTATTTCTAGATGGATAGTCATATTGACATTGTGCTTTCACCAAAAGACTTTGTATGATGTCTAGGTAGTCCTAAATGAAAATGGTGTCCATCTGATATAAAATATGACCATCATGGCAGCCATCTTGAAAATCTTGTTATAGCTACTCCTTCTAAATGAAAGTCATTTCCACATGGGATTTTCACCATGGTGTCTAGTTGGTCCTGAATGAAAATGATGCAATCTGACCCTCAATATGGCCACCATCAAAATATTTGTATTGCTGCTTCTCTCGAATGGATGGCCATATCAGCGTGGGGTTTTCACCAAAAGACTTCTTATGATACCTGGTTGGTCCTAAATGACAGTGATGCCAATCTTACAACCAGTATGAATGCCATGATGGTCATCTTGAAAATCTTGTTGTCACTACTCCTCCTGAATGGATGGTGATATTGACATGGCATTTTCACCAAAAAAACTTCTATGATGTCTGCTTGGTCCTAAATGAAAATGGTGCTAATTTGAAATCCAATATGACCACCACAGCAGCTAATTTGAAAGTCTTGTTATCGGAGATAGTTTCAACACTCAACAGTTATCTTGAATTCCAGGAAATTCTTCAGTCAGTTGCACATCAGTCCCATCAAGGGACTCTTGTTATAAAAGGTATGTTCCTTCCTGATACTGTGAAAAACCACTTAAGGTAATGAAAGCAGTATCTTCACATATGAAGAATTTTAAGGCATCATTTTCATAAGAGCTTTGCAATAATATTGAAATTTATTTATTGATTGATTTATTGATTTCTTTATTCAGTTGTTAGCTTTGCACTTAATAGTTTCTTGTGTGCATAATTTTGGAACTGGTTTACACTTGTTGATTATTATTGAGAAATTAATTTGCCCTATTTGGAAAACCTTGAATTTCACCCTCATACACCTTTGCACATATCTGACCACATTCCTGCGGGTATTTAACACCTTAGACAATGGAATAAAATATTTAAGGTTGGTGGTAATCTCCTCATATTAATTTCATTAAGTCACCTAGGTACATACAACTTATGCAAGGCAGTGGATGATTATATAATGGACTAATCCAGTAATTATGTTAATCAGCATTGCTTCCAATAGAACCTGTAACAGATGATTGATAAGAGTCTGTGTGCCACAAGAGTCCCAGCTGTGCTACATACTAGGACCCTAGGTATTGTTGACTGATACGTTAAAACCTAGATAAGGTGCTTGGAGAGAACCTGGATCAGTGAGAAACTGGTAGGCAGTAACTGGGTATGGCTGAAAGCTATATTCACTGAGAATTATTTCCAAATCAGTGGGTGAAGTCTTAGTGAAATAAAAATAATAGAGTTATAGTTTGTAGCTCAAAATTTAGTTCATACCTAATGTATCTCAGTCTGATTTGTGGGACCATAAATTGAAGCCAGATTGATGAAATTGAACTGTACTTGTATTCATATATATTCATACAAATATTAATGAGGAGCAGACATACCGTATATACTCATGTATAATCTGATACCAACTGCAATCTGAATAGACCTAGATCTGCTGTCGCATAATGTGCCAGCAGATCTGGGTCTATGCAGTTTGTAAGGACTAATCAGTAGAACGAACAACATAGACCCTGATCTGCTGGCGCATTATGCGACGGCAGATCAGGGTCTATGTTGTTTGCATTTGTACCTTGATTATACACGAGTAAATACAGTACTTCAACATTCAGAAAACCTTTTAAATAGTATTCATTATTTATAAATCTTTCAGTTAGTATTTAATGGTGTAATCTACATTGGCAGTATACAGTGTGACATTTCTTAAGCAGCCACCAATGGGTTGGATAGATTTTGGCATGGTATTGGAGGTGGCTGTTGAAGAGAGGTTGAATATGTATATGGAAAATCAGACCTGACTGGATAGGAGAGATGTTTTTTTAAGGGAGGTGGAACATTATGGAAGACTGGAATGTAATTATGTGTCAATATTTCAGAGGAGAAAGACAAGTTTTGGTGGTTTGGACACATGTGGCGACACGAACAACCGCACAAGTTTGACCAGGACTATCTGGAGAAAAGTATGGGCAACAACCTGGAGTTTGCCAAGGTCTGGATGTTTCTAATACATTAATAGAATCAATGTAACATAGGCATGAAAAGGACCAAATTAGATACTGGATTGGGCAGTGAGTCAGTATAGTCAGTGTCAAATCCATGCTGTGGAGGCTTAGACATTCTAAATCTAATGGCTGCATCAGGCAGGTCTAGTGGGACCTAAATTAAAATTGTGCCAATCTGACCTCCAATATGGGTACCATGGTGGGCATATTGAAAATATTGTTATTGAGAGGACACCTTTAAAAAATCTGCAACCAGGATATTTATTTCTTTTTTATGAGAAGATATATTTTTCCCCAAATAAAATGTTGGATAAAATAAGGTCACAAAAATCACCCCCCGCCCCCACCTCTAAGGCTTCCTTGAATCTCTATATTAGCCAGACATGACTACCAGTTCAAAGGTTTTGACCAGCACATCTGAGCAACCGGACATTGGTCATAATATACCACAAATATATACCACAAATATCATTATATCAAATTGCCTTTGATTTGTTTATTCATTATACTGTCAAATACACACCTTAATGAAGTAAAATTCAAAGGTCACTATGTCTAGTTTACAGATTGTTTCTGTGTCAGACAATCAATAAAGGTGTCACCGACTGAACTTAATTCAAAGGTAACTAGGTCTTGCTTACACATTGTTTCTCTCTTCGGCAATCAATAGAGGTGTCATCGACTAAGCTTATTACAGCTCAGCTGCCTGAAGGCTATACTGCTCACAGTTAGCTGGTTAAATGGGGGTAGAGAAGGGAAACTTAATCCTGTAGAGAATGATAGTGCAGTAAATTTCAGAGATAGGCTTCTCAGTAAAGTTGTGTGTTTGTTCTAAAGTTTTTTGTTTTCATTGGTAGGCTTATATATGCTTAGATGAGACTGTAATAAGTGTCAGTTTTACTGCTTGAGAGAACACTACTACATTTTGGGCTCCTCTGCAATGAGTTTCTTACAGTCGTGTATAACAGCGGTCACTTCAAAGGGATAGAACTGAAGTGTTTGTCATGTGACAGTGACTTCTTAGCCAAAGCAATAAAGTGTATACAAATTATTCATCCAAACGTACATGATAGATTCCCGGACCATTCAATTTTGAATTCCTTCACTGTGTTTTGTACCTAACATGTTTACTGCAAATGTTAGTTTCATGCCACAGCTTGGTTATGATCACGTGGAGACTTTGATCACTGATTATGGTCAACCAAGAGAGAAAAGTGACACAGTCATCAGTGCCGAAGAAGTAATGAGTGGGGGATTCTCAAGTACATTGTGTAAAACAATTATGGAGGACTGCCAGCAACTGAATTACTGACAAAACTAGTTCCAATGAAAGGACAGAACCAAAATGTGATTCATTTAATAGAAATTTCACAGGTATTTCCAGTATCAAGCATGGAGTGTGAGTGAGGATTCTCGCACACAAATTTATCAAAACAATGCTGCAGTGTAGTTTGAGTGTTAACACTCATGATGAACTTATGAGAATAAGTCTTGTTGGTGTTGGTATAAAAGACAGCAGTCAGGAAGTGGAAGGGAAATCTAAACATCTGTATCAACACAACAAAGAGAATAATTTTGCCAAACTGATGAACTTTAGGAGAGTGGATTTACAATTGTGCAAATGTGAAAATGTTTTGATCACTGATATGAAGACTGTGTAAATACATTTTGCTATGTAAAAAAAAAACAGCAGAAAAAAAAACTTGTGCTGAAATCAGTAGCAAATGATAGGGATAAACTTAAGGTTTGCTACTTGCACCTGATGAAGGGTCAAAACATGTTTTTGTGATGAATATATATTACAAACAGCAGATTCATGAGTGTCTATGAAGTCCGTCAAAATGTCTGGCTGAACATAGGGTGAAAATTTAAGGATCCCTGAGATATATATATATATATATCATAATCTTTAAAAGATATCTTCCTTATAATTGTGTATAAGATATCCTATAAAGTAAAAAAAGAAAATGGACTTATCACGGATTCCTGGTTTATCCTTTGGCTAGTAGAGCATCAGTCCCTTTGAGTGACTCTTGTTGTTAGAGTTATTGCTCTATTTGTCTTGCAGCTGAATGCAATGTATGATAGAATCTTGTAAACACAACTTGTCTTGCAGATTTTTGTATGTTTCACTGTAAAAAATTGGTTCATCATCTAAAGATGCACAGTGACAAATTTTTGTGCTCTTATGATTTGTATTAGTTATTGCCCTTTTTTGACTATCATGGGGTAGAAGTGTGATGTAGATGAGGCAGGAATACGTGTGGTTCTACTGGTGATAGGACAAAAATACCATTTTAAAGGCTGTCTACCACACATACCATTTTATAGTTGAAATCTACCGCTTTTTAAAAAAAATAAATTTTTAAACCAAAAAAAATACATGGTATTTTTACACGTTCTATCCTCACATTACAGAAACCAGTGGGAACCAGCCTACTGGAGACAGGAAATGTTATAACACAATGACCAGTGCAGTGATGCATGGCTGAGTAATCAGATTAGGAAGGCTAATATGTTTTGTTTTTGTGTTGTTTAATTGTTATTGCATTGTTCAAGATGTTTTTAGAGGAATATTTCAGGTCAGCACATATATTTTTTAGCACAATTCATGTCAAAATGCTGAATCATGTGCTTTCTCCCAATGATAAAAAGCACCGGCTAAGAAATTTAAGGCCCAGGAATAAATCTTGTCCAACTCAGGAACTTCTGGGTGAACTTAGCTTGGAGGAGTATTGGAGAGCAGTCAGTAGCCTTAAAAACCCAGCCACAGGAAAACTGAAGTTTGAACTTCTTTGCAGGCTGAATGTGGTTGTTTTGTCGTTGCCACATACTAGTGCTGATACAGAGAGGACATTCTCCATTATTCGCAAAATAAAAAGTGATTCAAGGGGAAATCTGGACCAGAAAACTAGGGAGAGCCTGTTAAGTGTGAAACTTAATAAATACAATGAATGTCATCAGTGGTCACCTGACAGTGATTTTGTGAAAGAAACCAAAAATGCTTGTAGATTTTATTTTTTTAAAAATCTTTGCAGTGATATGAGATATACAACTTGTCCTTTTTTATTTAATTGACAGTAAATACACTGACTCATATTCAGTAATTATTATTATCCATGAAAACTGATTCATGTTCAAAACTTGCTGTTTTCTGATAGTATGAAGAGAATACATATTATGGCAAAAATGCACTTGTTTTTTTAATAGACTCTAAACATGTAAAATTTATGTCGATCAAAAATGTACTGGTTTAGAAGCCAGTCTACTGATCAAAACTTATAAATCTACTGGTCTGATGTCCTGGTTCTGTCATTTGTATGAGCAGGGGTATATTTATGTGAGCAAATTGCTTACCATTCCTTCTGGCTTTGTCAAAATTCAGTTTTTCAGGGGTCATATATAATTCTGAAAATCTTTGCAAAGCTTTAAATTAAGGTAACCCTATTCCAAGTCGGGGAAAAGTTTAATAACGTTAAATATGCTTTAAAGAGTGGGAAAATAGAGTTTAAAAGTTTAGAAAACAAAACACACACACAAAAGGCAGTAGGTAGAAACTTTCAGTAATCTGATCATATGTAATGTTTACAATTTTCTAATGACTCGCAATCAGGAAAAGCAATTTTCAGAGATTTCTTCACTTTGGAATTTTGCAGACACATATGCACATTCCTTGCAGACCACAAATAATTTATCACTAGTTTCTGTATATCAATTTTTTTTTTTCATGAACGAATAAGACACATGCGTTGGCTAAATGAAGTAGTTATGGTTACAGGTAATAAGCTGTCTGGTGTTTTCAAGTCTGTCATCTATTTGGTTATATTTGGAAATTGTCCAGATACAGTGAAACTTCATGGATGACAGATAGACACTAAAATGCAATAAGGGAATCAATTATGCTTGTCCAACCAACCAACCCCAACCCCCCTAACCAAGTTCCTACTAAGGGATGGATCAAAGGATCATAGTTCTAAGTCAGTTGTGTGCATCTACAGGTCAACCCCTATCATATCTCGAGGTTTGAAGTTGCTTTTTCCTGCTCTTTCCTAAACAGAGTTACAGTGGCTCCCTGGTTAAAGCACTGGACTCGTAATAGAAGGGTATGGTTTTGCTTCCCACCATTCGAGCAGCTACTGTGGTGTGTCCTTGGGCAGGGCACTTTTCTCAACATGCCTCAGCATGATACAACCTTTAAAGTATTGCTGTGCTGTTAAACACACAACCCCCTCACCTCCACCCAAATGTTTCCTAAACAGTAGAAGAAGAGTTGTGACTTTGAAAGCTAAGATTTACTACCATTTAGATTTCTTTGAAAAACATTGTAACGAACTATATCATCCCATGACTGAAATGCAAAAGTCACATCTAAGATCAATAAAAGTATGTGTTCAATTTGTGCATGAAAACCTCACTTGTATGCTTACTGCATATTTTACATATTATATACACTAAAAAATAAACTTGTACAAAAGATTATCTGACCTTGGTAATAGTACATTTGGGAAGATTAACATGCCCATTATGTACTAGTCTCAGCATATTTTTCTGGACAGGTGATAAAGTCCCCACTTACTTTGGGTGATAAAGTCCTGCTTACTTTCATATTTCAGGAGAAGGGGATTGCAGTGATACATCAATATGCTGTTGCCCCTCATCACTCAGGAGTCTACCCAGTCCATGAGCCCTTGTATAATGTATGGAAAAAGACCTGGGATATCCGTGTCACAAGCACAGAGGAATACCCCAAACTACACCCATTCTACATCAGGAGGGGATTCATTCACCAGGGTATCATGGTAATATTTTATGAATAATTTTTTACTTTCTGTCTCTGAATAAAAAGGGAGAAAAGATTGATAAAGTTTCTCCAAATGTTAATGGCAATCACTTAATATGTAGCTAAAATTCAGTTGTAAATGATATAAATATAACTTATTATTGTCTTCAAATATTTTCCATAATAATTTTTTTTGCAGCAAATGAAATGGTATTGTGACTAGGTTTTTCAAAATATGCTTTTAGAAGAGTTTTCTTATACAAAATTCTTGTCTAATAAAGCATAAAATTAATTAAGGTTTATTAATTTTATCAAAAATGTTGTGAATTAATCTTCAAAAGCACAGATGATGATGCACATTAGTCTTTTGGCATGCAGAAAACCTGAGTTCCTGATTAAAATACTGAGTGTAGTTAGGTAACTGTTATGATACATATATCTTAAGACAAATTCAAATGGGGGATGGGGGGTGGTGGATACCTGTCTCTAGTTCCTGACCAGACAGACCATTCATTCATGTACAAAAGTGGGTTTATTTCTCAATAACACTTTTTAAAAATGTATTTCATCTTTTACTGCTCTCAGGTCCTGCCTAGGCAGACATGTGGACTGTACACACATACAATCTATATTGATGAGTACCCTGGTGGTCGGGAGCACCTGGACGACAGTATTAAGGGGGGAGAACTCTTCCAGTCCTTCTTGTACAATCCGGTGAGCAGTTTGAGTTACTTGGTATTAATGCAGTTTGAACAATTACAAGTGAAGCATATAGCGAACTGATGATTTTTCTTATGCCTGCATTATTCATTTGTCTTTTTAGAGATTTTAGTTGGTTGCAAAATAAATGGAAAAATCAATTTCCAGTTATGTTACACTCACCTGGCTCCCCTCCTTGCAGGCTCTGGGATGTAAAATAGGTTTGATGTGTCCCCCTGCATGTTGTAAGAGGCGACTAATGGAGGAAGTATTTTTTGCCCTGGGATGTGTCCCATGAAGATGATCCAGCTGAGAAGATCTTGAACTTTTTAAAAGAGTGTGGTTTATTTAAAAAAAATTGACTTTGTATTTTAAGGATTTTACCCTTTTTTGCTTTTATCTTTGTTTTGTATGCCTTGTTTTTGAATGCCTAAACTTACTTGGCACTAAAATATATTCAGGATTTTGCTGATGTGTCATTTTTACACCTGATACATACACATATACAGTACAGCTCTTGCGATTTTTCATTTCTCCACTTAATCTCCTCCACACTAGTTCCATGTTGTAGTGCTGCGGTGGAGTAATAAATACCTAGCAGCTCACCACTGTGACTTGGTGTGAACATGTTGTGCACCTCCACCATAGAGGAGGTTGAGAGACATTAGGTAATTGATATTCGAATGGCCAATGGGTAAAGACCACCCATGGAAAGACTGAAACATCAGTCATTCAGAATCAGGTACTAATGAAGAATTGTCTTCATGTTGATTATATATTTGTCCAATTAATAAAAAAATAATTTCAGAAGAGTACATTCAGTACATGTGTATTTATAAATTTTTGGGCTGTTTCTATGGATGACTTTTGTTTGCCTTTATTACCAATGTAAAAAATTCATGTGCAGTCCAAATTCAGTTTAAACAATGTAGTCTACCAAATTTTCATCATGATCAATGGAAAGTAGATATCCTGTTTATTTTTACATTATATAAAAGAAATCTGAACTGATTTATGCACTGACTAGACAAAGGGCACATCTTTTGCCTTCTCTTGAACAGCATAAATTGATCCCATTGTTACAGAGGAAAAGTAATCCGGTAAGATATGGACAGTTAAATTCCAAATGACAACCAATGCTGTTTAAACTAAATAAAAGAACAGAAAACACAGAATTTACACTGAAATGCAAACCATATGCTGAGTCCTTAAGCAGTTATATCAGTACATACTGTCAACAACTACACCTGTTCAGAAGTTGTGTGGTACACAACTTTGAGCCAGCTTAGATTCTGATGCAGTAAGGATTTCATGTGTACTGGTAAAGGGACCTGATTTAAGTGAATGTTCTACAAAAATCAAGGCAGTAGCCATCATCAACACTGTTAACAAATATTGAAAAGAATTAAAAAGAAAATGTCAGTTTCTAATTCTGGCTTGGGGAAGATGTCATTTGTATTACACTAAGCCATCTAACTTGGAGCATGGTATTTAACAGTCCCAATTATAGCCCAGCAATTAACAGTAGAAGTTTGATAATTGTCCGTAATTGAACTAAATTAAATTTATTGCTGAAATGAATAATGATGTGGGAAAATTGTCATGATTCCAAGACTGATCTCTCTCTGTGCCTCTCCCCCCCCCCTCTCTCTCTCTCTCTCCCTCTCTCTCTCTCTCTCTCTCTCTCTCTCTCTCTCTCTCTCTCTCTCTCTCTCTCTCTCTCTCTCTCATAATTAAGTTGCAATCTTGGATGCTGATAGATTCCATTATTTTCCATGAAAGAAGGGGAGACACCTCTTACCATCAATTGTTGCTTGCTTGGTTGCATTTTCTGGTTTTTGTCAAAAATTCAGTGATGTTCTAGACTACCAGATCTCATTACCCAAAATCAAAATCTCTCTCTCTCTCTTTAGTATTAAGTCAGTACATGTATCTGGTTTATTTACTTTAGTTATTTAGAGGAAAGATGTGTAACTATCTAAGCTACTGTACTGTGGGTCATTGTTGACATTCACATTTTAGTTTGTTCATGTTTGTTACAAGTAGCCAACTCTGCCAGCCATCTCCAATTGCCTTGGCAATAAATAACCTTGAATCAGGGTTGGACTGGCCCACCAAGATATGGAGAGTTCTAATAGCAGTAATACAATACCTACCAATATTGCATTGCTTACTTGACCAACATCCAAGCTACAGATTATACATGATCATACGTGATTCCATCTACCTATTAGGATGGAAGGTTCCAGAACTGAGAAAAGAACCTGATCCCAGTGTGATGCCTGCATCACAGCCCACATCCTGTTTAACTTCCAACTTCCTCTTTCTTGGATGGGCTGTCAATATCAGATTTGTGTTATTTAGTTAGACAATTTTGCCTTTACACTTATATATTTTGTTCATTTGAGTTGCTACAGTTGAGTGTTATTTTTGCATCAGTTTGTTTATTCTTCCAACACCAGTCATTGGGTGACAGTCACCAGGCACTGGTCACGGGTCTTCCAACACTGGGCACTGGTCACCTGGTGCTTATCACCGATCACTGGTTTTTCTACACTGGTCACCAGTCTTATGACACTGGGTGCTTGTCACTGGTCTTCCAGCATCAATGACCGTACCAGACGGTGGTGCTCCATCATCAATCTGAGAAAAGGGCTTGGGTCAATATCCTCCCCTCCCCGTGGAGCTTAACAAATAGGAGGGGGGTTGGCCATCTTCCCTTCAGGCCTATGCCCCCCCCCCCTTTGGATGCTGGAACATCACAAGGGGGTTTTCTTGGGGACCTGAGCTCATCTCTCCAGTTAAAACCTGGGAGGCACTGGTTACTATTTTTATTATTGTCTGACATACTGTTGATGTCCATGGCACGCCCTGTGGAGCTGCCTTACCTCCTCAGGGATGTTGCATTGGAGACCTCCAAGGTCTGGCTGGACTACAGCAAGAACCTTCTAAGGTCTGCATCATTGGAGGTGGAGATGCTCTCAATGGGTGCCTCACTCCCTCCATGGCATCTCAGGATTTAGAGGACCAGCAACACTGATCCCTTACAGCAGCTCTTGGCCCATCACAACCAGCCAGGAGGCGTGCTCTCTCCGATCATCCCTTGGGACTTGAACCTAAGTTTTTTCCATACAGATGCAGCCTCAGCAGTCTTGAAGCAGCCTCAATTTATCCTCCTCTTTGCTCGTCCTTTGAAGTAGAGGTGACCAGAAGACAAAGGGAAAGGTACTCTGACTCTTCCCCCTTCTCAAGGAAAAAGGAGGTGGGCGGTCCAAGCCCACCTGAGGTCTATAGGGATTCCCATCCTCCAGTTTTTGATGACTGGCTGGTGCTCAGCATCCTCAGAAATTCCCTTCTGAAGGACTTTTCCCCTTCTTTGCCCACAGTGATCCATCTACAGGTTTATTTCCAACCTAGAGAAGTTGGATCTCATCCCTTCTCAGGATTTCATTTATGTGGAAATGACTTTCCTCACAAACCTGGGCAGAGTCTGTGTTCCCTTCGTTAGGTTTGACAAGATCCTGTTTCTTATAATGGCCCTCCTAGACAAGAATTATTGTTGACCCATCTTTACCTTTCCTCCTGGGGACCCTATACTCTGTGGCATGCATGGTCCCCTCAGGAGGGCTTTTTCTTGCGCCCTCCAGTTTCTGTTCTGGCAAACTGGGAAATACAAAAGGACCCTCTTTGTACATGGATCCCTTTGGGCTCTGATTTTCACCATAGACTGAGTAGGGGCTCAATCTGGACTGATTTTGGACAGGAATGCCAGTCCACACACCCAACCCACACTCCTTTCTGTGTGCCGTGGCGTAAGATTGAGGCAGGAGCACACACTTGGAGCCAGAGGACTTTGTTCTTCAGGGACCTTGGTCCTGGGAAGAAGCATCCCTTCATACAAACAACTTGAGACTACAGACAGTGTTCTGGCCTTTCAGGGATGTGTCAGTCTTATTGCATGTGGGTCTTGTCAGACAACACCGTAAGTAATAACAAACCTCAGGGTTAAGGAGGTACTCGTCTTCCTTTTGCTTTGCATGAAAGTTTGGACCCTCCTTCATTAGGAAAAGGACAGCGATGGAGATCATGTTCTGAGTCCACCATATTTTTGGCAAAAGCAATATTTGGGCACAGTCTGTCTAAAAAAGGCCAGTGGGTCCTTTTGGAATGTTCCTGCACTAAGAGGTAGCAGAGTCACCTTTTTGACTGTGCAGAAACCTCTGATGGACTTGTTTACGATGAGACAGGACAAAAGCCCCGCTTTTACATCTCATTAATCCTGGTTCAGAGGGTCTGGGCAGTGAACATCTTCAGTCTAAGTGGGATTGTCTATTCACATACGCCCTACCCACCTTTCAGACTGACTCAACAAGTGCTTTTTCTGGTAGCTTACTGTGGCCTCTATGATCATGGTTCAGCGATCTCCTCAACCTGTTGGTTCACAAGCTCAGGAAGTTACCATGGACTAGGGACCTTCTGTAGCAGCACAGATGGTCTCTGCTTCACAGCCACCCACAGGTTGTCCACCATTAAACTTGGCTCGTCACTAGCAAGTTATCCACCAGGACAGTTTAGAGCAAGGTTACTAAGTGCATTGCCCTAGATAAGAGGCGGCCCACTTCCAAGATTCAATGATGCAAAGCGCTTTATCCTATCTTAAGTACAGTGGCCAACTTTCTTCTCTTTCTTTCAAGGGCACCAGTAAGGGCTATAGAGCAGCCCCTTTTCAACACACAATTCTGTAGAGGTCTGTCCCTCAGGTTGGATCCTCATCTTTCCGATCTCATCAGGTATTTTGAGCTTCAGAGACTGGTTTCTCACTCATGAATATCTAGAGGGAATCTATCATGTGTTTTTTGAGCTTTAAGAAAACTAAGAAAAAAAAAGAAAGAAATAAAAGTGGCTATGAAACTGTTGAGTGAGGCTTCCTTATCTTGCTTGCTTTAGCCTCGACTAGGATCCAGTATCAGAATGGTTTACAGTTTAATGGTGGTAATAATAATAATGTAATACTTACCTACCAATATTGCAAGGATTCCCTCCTACCCAGCTCTGATGCCCTTCTTTTGGATCCAAGTAAAGAGGAAGTTAATCTCGATGTGGGCTGTGATGCAGGCATCATACTGGGACCAAGTTCTTTTCTCAGTTTTAGAACCTTCAATTCTAATAGGAGGTTGGAATCATGTATGATCATGTATAATCTGTAGCTTGGATGTAGGACTTAGTGTCCCAGAAGGTAAGCAATGCAGTATTGGTAGGTAAGTATTACATTATTAAAATAAGATGTACCCCCCAACCCCCTAACCCCCACACAACTACATTTTCATAATTGGGAGCCCCTAAGACCTGAAATTGTCAGCGATTTCCCAGGGGGGCCTAACCTTGCCTTGAATTTATGTATTGCTGTACTGTATAACACAAAAGCAAACAAACATACATCAAATCATATGTACTTTTAGATTCTGCAAATGAAAAGAAATAAAATCCAGTCCATCATCCCAAATTGTGTATTATGCACCATTTATCCAAACTAGTGAAAATAAGTGCAGTCATGTAGTCATCTGTCTTTAGCAATTCTGCAATACAGGTCTTTCTTTCTATCTCTCTCTCTCTCTCTCTCTCTCTCTCTCTCTCAAAGGAATTTTAGGATTTGGTAAATTGTATTTTCAGTTAACATTTAGCTTGATAATGCAATCGATGCTTTTTGATGTTCTATTTTCATGATGTTGAGAGTGAGCACACCCACTCATTTATCCTCTGACTTCAGTTCTTCTGTTTTCCTATATGTTTCCTCTTTCTCTCTGTTATTCTCATGTTTTAATTTTACATCTTATCCTAATCGTGGTTAATTTAAAACAATGAAATTCACTTTTAGCTAAAACCCTGTATCCTGCACTGCATTTTTCAGCGACAGCTTATAACCTACTCTCTCTCTCTCACCATGTTGTGAATTAAACCTAAAATATCCACATCAATATATTAATATACAAGTAGCTAAAAAGATCTTCACCAGCAATGGGACCTTAATGTCAATGTCTGCTTCAGACAGACATGCTGGTAAGGAGAACTATACTTGAACAAGACATGTTTATGAAGAGAATCATGTTTTGCTGAGAGAATTTGATAGCTCATTTTTTTTAAAAATAGCGGTTGCATATGAAACTTCCTCATCCAATATAAGGTATTGTTTATATCTTTTTTGTGTGTGTGTGTGGCGGGGAATTGCATGTATCATCAAAAAATGAGTACGGGTTTACATGTCTTTGGCAGTCATCAGCACAATCTTGTATCACTGCACTCTCTTTCTCGCAAAGAAATTCAGTGATTTAATACATTTATGTTCATTTGATGTTTAGCTGATAATGAAATCGCTAGTTCATGATACTCTATATTTTGTAATGTTGAGATAGCATGGAAATAACTGTTTAGCCCCTGATCTTTAATTCTTATCTTTTGCTATTCATTCCTTTTTTTCTGTTACTCTTGTGGTTAAATTTTACATTATTTTCCAATTGTGGTTAATTTAAAATAAGAAACATTCCCCTTTTAGCTTAACTTAGTGCCCTTCAGTGCAGTTTTCAGTGACTACTCACAACCTCTCTTTCTTGGTTAATACATTAATTACCAAGATACCTATTTCACAAGTAGAGGTATAATAGGCGTTTTAGATTTTTTGTACTGACATACGTCAGTGCCTTTTATACCCACCTGCATGGCTATTAGTATTTATATCATGATCGTCGCATATTAGCATATGCGTGGTTGGATTTACAAAATATAATCACATGTATGTGTGTAATCAAGATGTTATGCAAACAGTTAATCGAGTTGTACTGTCTGCAAATCCACTATGCGGTTGCATATCTGTGCTTGGATTTGCCTGTGGTTTTCCATTTCCACCAACATGGTCTCGAACTCGGCCATGCTAATTATTTTATCTTCGATAGCTATCGACTATGATTTACTAATCATATTAGGACTACTTTGTGCCGCTGCGAGAAGTTCAGAATAGATTCGTATTTGCAAATGCAGTCTTATCAAAATTATTTTGCTAGTACCGCCTGTGACACCGGTTACTATCGATATAGTCCCGACAACAATTCCGATTGGCGCACCTATAATAGTCACAGTCATTGTGATTCCAGCAACACCCAGACCAACAGTTGCTGCCTCGACAAACCCACAAATAGCATCAATGACCACACACACGCATTTGTATTTCACGAGCAATGCAGTTCTCATAACAATTTCATCTCGTAGTTCCAGTTCTGCTTTGATTATTTTTTCACATTGGTAAGTTTGAGGATTCATTATAATTCTTCTATTAATAATGTAATTGTGCAGTACAATTGCTTGACAACCTTGTTCAGGTGTGGATTCAGCGGTGAATATTACTTCATTGTTGTAGAAACAATCCCTGGATGTTTTCACACTGGGTGGTGCAGCTAACGATTGGGCATTTTCACATGATAATGGAATGACTCCAAACTGTCCTTGAGTTGGCAGTGGTACATCAGGGTGGTCCCAATGGTTGATTTCTATCTTACAATTGCTTAGATTATATTTGAGCATATATGAAGGCCTGGTAACACCATTCTGAAGGAGATATTCATTAACAAGTAGAACTAAATTATTATCGATGTTAGCATCTGCTGTCAGCTGGTCCAACACCCACAACTTCATCACTGTGGTCAGAATCCTTTACTTATGTGTAATGTCAAATCTTAAACACAAAGAACCCTTCCAGATAGACACTGACTCCTTTGAGGTGAATTTTATCTCCAATGACCAATGATCTTGAGAATGCAAATGTGGTAGGTTCTCAAATAATATTGTTTTGGGTGGTATACGGTAGTGCGGTCGAAAAACCAGGACCAGTTTCATCTTAATTTATTATTATTATTACACCCCACCCACTTTTATTTCCATGTATGATGAATAAATATGATTCAGACTCCTGCACCTGTAAGATGTGAGGTTTAGGTCTATCAAAAGCCATCCATGTTAGGCAAAAAAGTAAATATGCCATTTATTAAACCTTCTTTTGTTTCCTCTTCTTTACTGGTTAATATTCGTTTAACCATGCTCCATGAATTTCAGTGCTGGTGATGACACCCTGGCAACCTTTACATCCATGTATTGTCTTGTTACATCAACAGTGTCATCCAAGTATTGTTTTGTCTCAGCATTAGTGGTATCAACATAGTCTGTGACAATAGCAAGAGACACATTAGTATCTCTGATTTCCCTGTTTTCAGTGATTTCAGCCAGGTTTTTTTGTGACAGCACTTCACAGCCTCACAGTAACATCTTGAATGTCCACGTTCGATGTTTTAAGTTTTCCTGTTTTATCTTGGAAAATCACAAGCTTGCATATGTCAACACCAACAACAGCCCGGCTGGTAAACTGTCAAATCCACTTTGGTGGCAAACCTGGTCAAATCCACATCAGCTCCACGTCTTCTGGCAGTTGAGCTTCCATAAATGTGAATGGGCATTTTGTATACTATGAAGTGTAGTTTAATGTAAAACCAATAAGCATTTGCATGGTTGGAGAACGCTCGAGTGCACGCAACACTTCAACAGCAAGATGACCGCATATTGGCCAATCGAACTGAGTTTGCAATGGCAGCATTGAATAAAACCAGTCGTCATCTGCCTCAGGTTAAATAACTTCACATGGTGGTGCAAGCCCGTATGAATCAAAATATAAAAGATGCTGAGGCATTATTACATATGCAACCCAATGAGTGCCAGGTCCTGTTGTAAAATTCAGGTTAACAAAACCAGTTTCCCTTGTACGGGGAATAATCGATGCAAGTTCATCTCGCATAAAGACACCTTGGAAATGCTTGACTGACATTGTCATCCTGAGTAAATAAAAATTGGTAAACGGCGAGGTCACAACTGAAGGCCACTTCCACTTGGGACTCAGGAGCCTTTGGTTTCCATGCCTGGATAATCAAAGACCTTTTACTTTTTTTATTTATCCCCCAACCACCTTTTTCAGCACCATTCTGGAAGCAGTTCTGATGGCCACTAACACAGCTGCTTTTGCAACTGCTGGAGCCGCAGCCACTAACAATGCTGGAATCGCAGCAAGGAATGGAAATATTCCACCGGTCTTTTGCATTTGTGCCACCTCTGACTTGGATAATTTTAATGTCGCTGAGGTGTTCTTTTGTTTGGCTGCATTAAGCTGATTAAGTTGTGTTTGGGTTAACCACATTTCCAGTTAACTTTGTCAGACAAAGCCTTAGTGTGACCCCACAATCATTTCGTATTGCATGTTTGATTTTCACAAGCTGCTGTGGGCTAGAGCCAACTTTTACTTCATGATAGGACATTATTATTTACAAATGTAACAGGTTCAATTAAAAATTTGTGAAAATTCTATAAATTTGCCACAGGCACATCAATAATCCTCATTTGACCACTCAAGCCCTACAACAGCGGCGTCTTGTCGGAGATAAGTACAGCAATTCATCTATACTCTGTGTCACCAGAGCCTATCTGTGCTTTGAAGTACATGTCCACCATGGACTGCTTAAACAGGTTCAGATGCTCAAGGTTAAAGTAATAAATCAGATACAACATACGAAAGTTGCGCTGCAATCCTGTGTCAATGTTTTGGTCTTGGTCTGCAACAGTTGATGATACACATGAGCGACTTGATAGTTGTCAAAGTTGAGAAAAATGTTTTTGGTGGGTTCTTGGTGACTGTTTAGCCTTAGCGAGACCTCAGTCACTCCCAGTTTTGCAAATATCATTGAACTTTCAATTTGGGTGTTCAGATTGTCTTCGCTTTGAAATGCTATAAACAGGTGATGTGGTGCGCTAACACCTTGTTGAGTACTCATTTGCCATGAAAATTCTTCTCAAGCATCACTGGTGTGTGAGTTTTTGGTCATCACAAGAAATAAAATTATTGATGTTCCACCAGACATCATAAATGATGCTAAACATGCATCTGTGGCCACTGATTGACTGATTGATGGCATCCAAAGTGTAAATTTGAAAAACATAACTTTACCCGCATTGGGAACAGTGACACTATCCCGCTGAATTGCATCATTCGTGTTGTCCTTTCTGTTTAATGTGACTCTATGTTTGGCCCCAAAAATAACTTTATGAAAGCCTCAACAAAATCCAAAAATGTGTGAAAGTGGAATCATGCAGGAAAACTCCCCATAGTTGTTAAGCTGGGCTTGACACTGCAAATCCACCATTGAAATTGTGATTGTCTCTGGTTACAGCAGGTGCTGCGTTTAAGACGTATTTGATATGATCAGAACAGTTGCTTGCGTCTTTGACAAACATCATAGATGGGCCAGCAGACCTTACATAATCATCACTGTAATGGGTGAGTCCGGAAATTGTTGTGGCAACATCAACATTGTTGAGAATTGCTTTTATTTCCTATCCGTCAATGAAATAATGTGTGCTGCTGAGCAATGCCATGATGCTGTTGTTGACAAATCCGACTTTATCACTTGCACTGTATGTAGTATTGTTGTCGCATAAAAGCTTTCCTTGGACTTCCAAGAATGCTTCACACTGAAGAAAATACAGAGATGTGTCATGAACCTGAAATTCTACTGGCCCTTTCTTGTTTGGATCCCTAGCCTTGTACAAGTAATATTTGTAATTTTGCTTACTTCAGTCTCACAATGCAGGTGCATCCATGTCAAATGCAGGATCGGATATATCTTTGAATTGAGCCATTGTTTATACATTATTGTTTTGTTCAATACCTTTTGTGGGACAACCGTAATCCACTTCCCATTGCCAGATTAGCAATCGCAATTTTACTAAATCCTTAGACTAGAAGTCATTCTATATATCATATTTGACATAATACATGCCTCCTTTTGGTCAAAACTCTTGACCAAAATACCCATAAGAAAGCGCATGTGTTGATCGTAACATGCCTAAATAAAAGGATGCTATTAAAACCGGACAAGAAGATCGTGATTTTCTTGTACTTGACAACTTGCTGCTGCATGCTCATTATCACTTACCTTTGTGGGCTAAATCAGTCTGAAAAGTGTATCTTGTGTGTAATTTTGTCAGCGCAACCATATTGGGGTGGAAAGGCACCCCTGAAGTGGACAGCTACCAATATGAACATATTACATTGGCGGTGTAAACTTATTATGATGAGCTTTAAGCTCCTAACATTTATCCAAATAATGATCTTTTAAGCGTACATTGTATCGTTTATACTCGCGTATAAGCCGGGTCCAAATGCAAACAACATAGAACCTGACCTGCATTGCCTAATGCGCCGGCAGATCAGGGTCTATGTTGTTTGCAGTTGGTATCAGTTTATATGCGAGTATATACGGTAGGTATTACATCAAATACGGTACAATCTGTTTCCACATGAACAAGATGCAATTTCCATAACTCTTAATTACCTTGCAATTGCTTTTTTGCTCAATTCTAATGGAATATCATTCAAATGATTTAATTAATGCCTGTCTTTGTTCAGATCAACATCTTCATGACCCATCAATCTAACTATGCCAATGACCGGCTGGCCTTGTACACCTTTGAAAGTGCCATAAAGTTTGTGCAGTGCTGGACAAATCTGCAGCTAAAGCAGGTACCCCCACTAGAGCTGGCCATTAAGTACTTTGAAATGTACCCAGAGGAAAAGACACCAATCTGGAAGGTAAATAGCCAGGGTCAAATATTTGGTATCATTATTTGCATTATTTTTTTCTGTTCATTAATTGACAAATTTCCAAGCTGCATTTATCTACCACCAGCTGTCAATCTTCCTGTATTTAAAATGAAAATGAAAATAGACCTATCTTATTTCTGGCTCAGTATGAACTGTCTTAATCATTAAGACCAATCTTTTTTCTGGCTAAGTGTGAATTGAGTTAATCATTAAACCCTATCTTGTCTCTGACTAAGTGTGATTTGTTGTTAATCATTAAAACCAATCTTATCTCTGGCTAAGTGTGAATTTTGTTCATTATTAAGACCAATCTTATCTGTGGCTAAGTGTGAATTTTGTTAATCATTAAGACCTATCTTATCTTTGGCTAAGTGAATTGTGTTAATCATTAAGACCAATCTTACCTCTGGCTAAGTGAATTGTGTTAATCATTAGGACCAATCTTAACTCTGGCTAAGTGAATTGTGTTAATCATTAGGACCAATCTTAACTCTGGCTAAGTGAATTGTGTTAATCATTATCTTATGCACCAATATAAAACACGTCAGCATTGAGTAAAACTCGGCTCACGCAGATTATTTTGTAAATTATGATAGTACAATTGCATAAAACTTATGTTTTGAAACAAACTAGTTGTTGCATGGTTTAACATTGAGAGACTGACTTTAAAATTCCCTTTATATAGAAATTTTACAGAGGGACAAAATTTCAGTTGCGTACATACTAAAGTTGAGAAGTTTTATGACAGCAAGGCCAGGAGTGCTCGGTATGTCATGCCTTGGGGAAGCATGTTCAAATTGTTACAACTAAGTACTTCTACATTTATATGCCAGTTTTTTTAAACATTAGACTTATGTTATGCTGTTGTCCATCCATCTGTTAACATTTGCTTGTGTGGTCTGTAACTTTGTAATGGTTGGAGAGGTTTTCGTGAAACTTTGATCATGTATACGTAATGACTAGACAATATGTCACATACCATAGCCAGGCCTACTGCCTCAAGGTCAAGGTCACTGCAAAGGAAAGTATCATTCTTTGACCTGCGTCTTTATCCAGAGTATAACTTTTGAACAGAAGGTATTTTAATGAAAATTTTGAATTTGTTTTAGCTGTATGTCACATACTGTAACCATGCCCCCAGCCTTAGGGTCAAGGTCGTCATGGGGAAAAATATAATTCTGTAACTTGTATTCTTGTCCAAAGTGTGAATTTGAACCACTGAAAATATTTTAATTAAACTTTTGCCATTTAAATGTCATGTATCATGTGTCACATGCCATAGACATGCCCCTTGCTTCAAGGTCAAGGTCACTGCTAATGAAATTGTAAGTTTGTGATTTGTATCCTTGTCTGGAGTGTGACTTTTGAACTACCAAAAATATTTTAATGAAACTTTAGCCAATTTTATATCATGTACAGACAGTGTGTCACATACCATAGTCATGCCCCTGCTCCAAGGTCAAGGTCACAGCAAGTGAAAATATAAATGAGTGACCTCTATCCATGTATGAGTAACACTTTTAAACTAGTGAAGATATTTTAATGAAACTTTAGCCTTTTATATATCTTGACTTGACAGAGTCTCACATAGTCAGTCATACCCCCTGTCTCCAGGTCAAGATCACAACAAGGGATATATGCCATTTGCTGTGCTCTTGTTATAGATAGTATGACTGTCATGCCAATGCCGTCACTATGTCACATTTTACATAGTATCACTGTCATGCCAATGCTGTCACTGTGTCACATTTTACATAGTATGACTGTCATGCCATTGCTGTCACTATGTCACATTTTACATAGTATGACTGTCATGCCATTGCTGTCACTGTGTCACATTTTACATAGTATGACTGTCATGCCAATGCTGTCACTATGTCACATTTTACATAGTATTACTGTCATGCCAATGCTGTCACTATGTCACATTTTACATAGTATGACTGTCATGCCATTGCTGTCACTGTGTCACATTTTATGTAGTATGACTGTCATGCCAATGCTGTCACTATGTCACATTTTACATAGTATGATTGTCATGCCAATGCTGTCAGTATGTTATGTTTTACAAGTATGTAGTGTTATTTAACCTGTAATTATTCCAGCCCTTTCAAAGAGACATGGAGATATTGTTATCCAGTCCACAGTACCTATGTATTTACTATGTACTTACATAGGTACATATGAATGTGTATATTGTCCATAAACTCCTCCTACACTGTTCATTTTGGGTTAGTGATTTACCATGGGTGGATATTGGGCCAACACTATACAAATTTAGATCACACCTTGGGCAGTGGGTGCAGGGCTGGGGGATGGGGGTGGAAAGTAAATGGACATATCTTTGAAACTACCAAGATCCCCATCCGATTTGCAGGGGATGAAAAGGTGATTTTATGTAGATGAACAATATCAGTCCTAGGAAAACACATGTATAACCAACATTAGTCCATGAGCTGTTTCCTCACCCTATTACAACTATAGATAAATTTGCAGGGAATGAAATAGTGAATTCATAAGTGTGATCAGCATATGCCTTTGGTGTGTTTCCCCACTTTGAGTAGTTAGCCACCTGGTAGCAGATTGGAAACAGTTGAGATCCACAACCTGTAAGCATAAATATAGACTATGTATGAACAAAAATCATGTCATCATTGGCACAATGTAACAATCTCCTACACAACAATGAAAGTGCCCATTTTATTGATTGATAAGTGACTGTGCTTGGAAGAGAAACTTTGATTGGCTCATTCAAACAGTGTGAAAGGTAATGTTGGGTCACAATGGTGAGTCAAATTTACTCACGCACGCAGTGATTGTATGAGCAGGTTTATGCATATTCATGAGAAATGAGGAAATATCTGCACAGGGGGCCATGGGTGATAAAAGGAGCATAGTGAATTATCGCCTGTGGCTTGCAGTGATGAGCCCCTGGGTAATAGCTTGGAAACTACTGAGGTCCGACTTTACATATGCAACTGACATTGGTCCCTAACATCATCCTTGCTTGGGGATAGGAGTTAACATGGGGTTGGGAGTCGAAATGGAGAAGTGCAGGGAAATGTGTTTTCAAAAAAGAATCCTAGTTTTAAGGTGTCATTTATTCAACATTTCAGAATCCCTGTGACTACAAGCGTCACCTGTCTATTTGGTCAGCAAACAAGACTTGCAAGCGACTGCCAAAGTTTTTGGTCATTGGACCACAGAAAACAGGTTTGAGTGAATCATAAAGTTTTAAATGTTGTCTTTTTAGTTTGTAGTTTGCATTTGGTGAAAAACTATAAAGCATTCATTAATTACCACTACAGTACTACAATGATTCACTCTATAAATCATGTCCCAAAAAAGTGAAGTGAAAAATATTTCAGTTCTCATGAGCAGTGGAATTCCTAGTAGTAAATGTCAACCACGGCTCCCTATATGTTTGATACATATTATATTACAATCTTAAATTAGTTAGGTTTAGATTATTCAGGATTCACATAATAAACTAAATTGCATCTGTTTCCATTTTGTATGCAAAAAAAAACTTTTCCGTTTTTTATGTGTACTAGACTTAGCCTCAGGGTCATGCCTTGGGGTCTTTCCCTACCCCTTCTGGGACATAATCCCAGGGTCATAAAATAGAAGCTATTGAGATTCCAACCCTATAACTATATATACACCTACTGAGCATAAAAAGATACATTTACACATGCAATTGATATTGACTAAGTGTCCATTCCTACCCCCAGGGGTTTAGCCTCTGGGTCATAACTTAGAAACTATTGAGATCCCACCCTTTAACAATATATACACTTTCTTGACATGAAAAGACAAGTTGATACATGCAACTGGCATTTACCTCAGGGTCCATCCTGAACCCCCAAGGGACTAAGCCCATTTGTTATAGCTTGGAAAGTATTGAGATCCCCACCATATAACCACATACATACTGATTGGGCATGCAAAGAGAAATGTACATTCCCAGCTGACATTTGTCTTTGGAACAGGTCTCACTCAAGAGGCTCAAACTTTGGGGTGGCGGTCAAAATATTGAAGCATGGGGATACATGATTGTTCTTCAGATACATTATATGATCATAATACCATAGGAGTACATCCAACATCTCGCAAATCCAGCCTTCCCAAGGTTATTTTTAGCACCAAAAAGTGCTCAAGACATCTACGTCCCTAGATGGAAGTCAGACAAGAGTAATCTCCTCTTGGGCAGAGGAATTGGCACCAAATCCATTCATACTTCAGTTACTACTTCTGCTTATGGTAGGAAACATGCTCTTTTTTGCGACCTTGTAAAATTGATTCTGCATGAGCCTATCCAACATTCTGTGGAGTTTTCTCACAGCAGGGAAGTATATTCCAACTATATTTTTGCCTATTTCTTTTCAGTTTTTTTCATTGACAAATTATTCATACAACGTTTGTCTAACTTGCTCTTATGACATACATGTCAGTGCCATTTTTTGTGAATACCTGCCCTATGGTCTATTGTGCTTCAATTCAACTCAGTACTCAACCAGTTTTGAGCTTTTCTGTCAAGTAATTATTATTTCATATCATGGGGAATTCGTTCATGTAATTGTCATAGGCAATTGTATTATCATTTGTGTCCTCTTCACAGTAAGTTCAGTGGAATGCTTGACTGATTTCACCTATGTATGCTTTTGTTTTGCTTGCTATAACAGGTGTCAACACAGTGGACATGATTAATTGCGTGGGGTGCAAGTGGTTTAAGCTGGTTGAAGATAACTCACTGGTCTACAATTTTTTCGAAGTCGTCTGCTTCAGAGATAAAATGTGCTATTTATAAGTGATTTTGATGTGCTGAATTCAAATATGACAATTAAAACAACTGATTGGATACTGTTTCCAAGATATTTAAGTTTTTACATTTTACGTCTATGTATATTGTGTACATAGTAGAGTTTTAATCATAAATTGTAAACCTAGGTCTTTTCATGTGTTTATGGTTGCTTTACATGATAATATTTCACCTGTCCTGTTTATGTAACACTTTAAAAAACAGCAAAAGGGTTACATAAATAAAAAATATATTGAAACAAAAGTAAAAAAGCTATTATGTATATATAAGTACATAGTTTAGTCCTTATTCAGTGTCTACTCGTCGCTTCTTGGCTTGTCTCTTGTATTCATTAAATGGAGCATCTCTTGTCACTGTCCAGCAATAGTCTGCAAGCATTGACGGGCTCCATTTGCCCTGATAGCGTTTCTCCATTGTTGCAATGTCCTGGTGAAATCGCTTGCCGTGCTCATCGGTCACTGCTCCGCAGTTCATTGGAAAAAAATCTAGATGAGAGTGCAAAAAATGTATCTTTATTGACATGTTGCAACCAAGTCTTTTGTATGCCTTGAGGAGGTTTTCCACCAACTCCCTGTAGTTGTCTGCCTTGTTGTTTCCGAGAATTTTTTTTGCCACTAACTGGAAGGCTTTCCATGCCATCTTTTCCTTGCCACGCAGTGCACGGTGAAATGCATCATCTCGAAGAAGTTCACGAATCTGAGGACCAACAAAGACACCTTCCTTTATGTTAGCTTCACTTAACCTTGGAAATTTTCCACGGAGGTACTTGAAAGCTGCTTGTGTTTTGTCCATGACCTTGACAAAGTTCTTCATCAGACCCAGCTTGATGTGCAAGGGTGGAAACAAAATCTTCCTTGATTCAACAAGTGGTGGATGCTGAACACTTTTCATCCCAGGCTCCAATGACTGTCGGAGTGACCAATCTCTCTTGATGTAGTGGGAATCTCTTGCATGACTATCCCATTTGCAGAGAAAACAGCAGTACTTTGTGTATCCAGTCTGCAGACCAAGCAAGAGAGCAAGAACCTTGAAATCGCTACAAAGCTGCCACTGATGTTGGTCATAGTTTATGCACCTCAAAGTTGTTTCATGTTTTCATAGATTTCCTTCATATGGACTTCATGACCAACTGGAATTGATGGCAAAACACTGCCATTATGCAGCAAAACAGCTTTAAGACTCGTCTTCGATGAATCAATTAACAGTCTTTACTAATCTGGATCATGAATGATGTTGAGGGCTGCCATCACACCATCGATGTTGTTGCAGGCTGCAAGATCACCTTCCATGAAGAAGAATGGGACAAGATCCTTTTGACAGTCACGGAACACGGAAACCCTAACATCACCTGCCAGGAGATTCCACTGCTGTAGTCTGGAGCCCAACAGCTCTGCCTTACTCTTGGGTAGTTCCAAATCCCTGACAAGGTCATTCAGTTCACCTTGTGTTATGAGGTGTGGTTCAGAGGAGGAGGATGGGAGAAAATATCGGTCATGTGACATTGATGGTTCAGGACTAGAAGTTTCATCCTCTTCCTCTTCCTCATCTGACTCAAGTAAGAATGATTCTGGTGCATCAGAAACCGGCAGTCCATCTCCGTGGGGTACTGGGCGTATAGCTGACAATGTTTGGAAAATGTACAGTCCACTTTTTCTTCTTTGACACACCTGTCCCAACTGGAGGCACTATGCAGAAGTAACAATCGCTGATATGATCTGTTGGCTGTCTCCAAATCATTGGCACTGCAAAAGGCATAGATTTCCTTTTCCTGTTCAACCACTGGCGAAGATTTGTTGCACAAGTGTTGCAGCATATGTGTGGGGCCCACATCTTGTCCTGATCTCCAATTTTGCAGCCAAAATAAAGGTGATAGGCTTTCTTAACCATAGTGGTTAAACAACGCTTTTGTGATGCAAAAGTCACTTCACCACAAACATAGCAGAAGTTATCTGCATTGTTCACACAAGTGCGAGGCATCTCTGCTCACTTTGGCTAAACAGAAATGTGTCCCTTTGCAAAACCAAACACTGACAAATAAGAGAGCACGACACTGTATGATTTGTAGAGCTGATATAGGGCAATTTCTTCAGCAGAGTGATGTAAGCTTAGTTATGATTTCATCATCCATGACTTCTAGGAATAACATGATGCAATTCATATCATGTATGATGCAATACCAGCTTCAGATTGCATCATTCATTGTTTTGCCTAAAAGGCAAGTACTGTCCAAACCCAGTCATAGATTTATTCATAGATCCAGTCAAAGATGTATTTTAGTCATTTCTGGTTTAAATTGAGATCCCTTCCCTTTATAACTCACTTGTCCTCCGCCATTCCCAAGTCAAGGGTCGTATATACTGACCCAGTATCATATCTTTAAAACTAGAGCCAATCAACAATTTTAAGCATCATTTTCGTTCTCAGTGACCCAGAATTAGTAAAGTTTGACAACATTTATTGCGGAAGCATTTTGGCTGTAGACCAGTGGTTATAACCATGTTACCTGTATAAATTGTATGGGTACCATTCAGGCCATACCTATGACATATTCACACACTAGTCAGAAAATGTATCGGCGACTATCTTCACCAAACAGATAACTTGAGCATATGAGAGAGCAAAGAAATGCATCACCAATAATGCGGAATCAATTAGCATTGCCACCAATGTTGCATTCGTTGAAAATGATTCAACTGTGACAACTGGGCAGCTAGAAATAGAGGAGCAAAGGCTGGTGGAGATGCTGACCATGTATCTTTCCCAGACTTCCATGGAAGTGCAGATAGGTCAAATGGTTCAGGAAGCAATGAAACAGTTGCTGGCCTCAGGTGATTTATTTTGTCTCTCTGTCACATGACTCCAATGATGGCTTGGAGATAACGAGAGTGTTTCCTCCTTTTTTCGGGCACCCTAGTGGGCATAATTCCCCCCCACATGTCTGAGCATGGCCTACGGGCCTGTAAGTCCAAGCACATGGGGCATATGTCGAATTTTGATGATCCATATGGCTATCCGTACAAAAAAAGGACTCAC
Source organism: Margaritifera margaritifera (assembly GCA_029931535.1). Classification (NCBI taxonomy): domain Eukaryota; kingdom Metazoa; phylum Mollusca; class Bivalvia; order Unionida; family Margaritiferidae; genus Margaritifera; species Margaritifera margaritifera. The sequence continues at coordinate 307,472 of JAQPZY010001012.1, read as the reverse complement.
CTTCTCATGCATTGATCTAAGAGGTTTTCTGGCTTCTGCTGCCTGAATTTTGTCAGCATCCACCTACTCCATCATTGGCAACTTACAAAGTTCCTGCATCATTCGATCTAATAGCCAAGAAAGACTAGCTGGCATTCAAACAACAACCCCAGTCTGGTCAAGTCATCAATTTACTACACTGTTTCGAGGGGCAGCTTCAAGATCCAAGTGTCAACAGACCTTTCTTTTCACTGTGGGAACCCTACTCTCCATTCCTAATTTCATGTCATGTCTAAATTTGTGGTAATCAGAAACATTTGAGCATTTCATGCTTCTGCTTCCATTACTGCAGTAGTCACATGATTAACAACAAATGTACATGTTGCCTTGTTTCTTGATAGCAGAAGATTCATCTCCAGAGCAGACTGTTAAGAAAACTTACTATCTATACTCGCATATAAGCCGATACCAACTGCAAACTGCATAGACCCAGATCTGCCATCGCATAATGCGCCGGCAGATCCAGGTCTATGCAGTTTGTAAGGACTAATCAGGAGAACAAACAACATAGACCCTGATCTGCTGGTGCAATATGTGATGGCAGATCAGGGGCTATGTTGTTTGCATTTGGACCCGGATTATACGCGAGTATATACGGTAAGTGCAAATTGTATATTCTTACTGCTTGAAATCTTGTTATTTTCCTTTCAATACCCCATCCACAAAATCACCCAAAATATTCATAATAACAATCAACCATACATAAGTGTCTCACCTTCTGATCATCTGCTTCCAACGTTTGCATTAAATGTGCTCTGATCACATGATTCACCAACAGTTTTGATAACTGTGCTCATTTGAATGTACAAGAAATATTAAGGGTCAGATATTTCTTTGCTGTTGTTTAATAGGTCCAAGATATAATTAAAGGAGTCTACTTTCAGTATTTATAGGTTACTGCATTTGTATGGGAAAATATGAACGAGTTTTTTTTAGCTATACTGCACGACGTCAGGAGTGCAGTATAGCTCAGAAAAACGAGTTCATATTTTCCCATACAGATGCAGTAACCTTTTTATTATATACTCATTTAGCTTTTCTACCTAAGGCTGAATAAAAAAAAGAACACACTACAAGAAACAAAGTAACTGAATTTCTGCTATATTCTAAAGTAAATACACAACCGAAGTTAAACCAATACACAGTAACAGTATTCATGCGCACATGGCACCCCCCAGTGACCTTTGAACTTGGTTGAGTAGCGCGCGCTCTGTGATTTGTTTCAAAAAGAAATCTCATTTTGGTCTACTTAAAATTGAAATTTTTAGTCATATTGTGAATGACTGCGCCTTGAAACAACTTTCCCAGTTGATCTGGAATGGAGGGATTTTGTTTTTATGTTGATTCAGCTAAATTCTGCTCTTTTAGTTTTTAGCTGGTTCTTTTACGTACGATTTACATGTAGCTAGAGGGACTGGCCTCGACAGCAAGCTAGCTTACACATGTGTTACTGTCCTGTCATTGATAGTTTGGAATCATAAGGTGGACAAAATATGAAATTCTTTTATGTGAAATTCTCAAGAAGATGCAAGATTAAATATTTTTTTAGGGAATATTAAATTCATTTCGTTTTGGAGTGCAGTAAATTCTCCTTTGGAATGTGATTTCTGTTGGAAATGTAGTCTAGATTGCAGTGCAATTTCGCGCCGTGGATCAGAAAGTACATTTTGAAGAAATTCAGGATGCAGAAAAGTAAGTACATTTATTGTCATTCTTATTACCAGCTATAGATGACATATTTGTATGTACTGTCATAATAAATCCAAACAATTTCTCAAAAAAAAAAAAAAAAAAAAAAGGCAAAATTGCAAAGCGGCTGGGGTGTGAGAGCCCATTTCGTCAGCGGAAAATAAGGCTTCTTCGTTATCGTGGCTTCTTGGCTCCAAGGCACTTGCTTTTATACCAAAACCCACCTTCTTTAGTTGTATTTTTTTGAATTTAGTGCTTGGACTGACTTGTAAAATTAGCGGTCTCTGAGAGAAACGGAATATCATTTGGTCATAAGATGCCTTTTTATGCTATTTTTTTTTATAGACTCTAGAGAGCACGGTTCATAGTCTGAACCATCGGCTAAATAAGCGTTTAAATGATCAGAATGATATTTTCAATACTGCATGCCTCACGTTTGTTGTCATAAAGCCACCACTGTACATTGTGAATATCACGTTCAGTCACTTGCTTGGTTGAAAGATTCTTTTGTGACTCAATGAATTCATCCACATTGTCAGCTTTATCATCTCTACTCTCAAACAGCTTGTTTAGTTCATCCACAGACAAATCTAATAAAGTAAAAGCTCTGGTGTCTGCTACATTTGCGTACATTGTTTGTTTACAATAAAAAGTAGTTCCTAACACGCGATACTATTTTTAGACACACATGTCGTGCAGTATGAAGCCGTGCAGTATGGAGAAATACTGCACGATTCTGACAATGCAAAGTTAATGGAGAAAAAAATGAGTATATAATAATTAAGTATTCATGATGATAATGATGATGATGATTTATATAATTAATGCATACCATAAAAATTATATATGTATCAACATGTATGTATGCCTGTCTGTATAATTAAAGCATTCCTTAAAAGTGATATATCTTTCTGTCTCTTTGGTGTAAGTGTGTCGGATCAAATTGATCTTTTTATGATACATGACCAGAAAAGTATGAACTATATGATGTAGATAAACTGAAAGATAAGTGAATCTTTGAAATTTTTTAAATTTGATGACAGTATCGATCAAAATACATGAGGAATTAGCAAACGTGGAGATCGATCACATTGGATAGTGAAGATACATCAAAAGATTACATCATCACATTCTCACACAATCTTTCCTAGGTATAAATTAATGAAATAATAATAAATAGATTAATTAACTTTCAAGTTGAAGATAATGCAACAAAAAAGACTTTAAACAATTTTCAAACAAATTATTTATTTATGGTAATAAAAAAGTTATTTGACAGTTTTTCATTCCATTAACAGTTTAAATATTTTTATGTTGATTCATTCAACTAATTTAGTGTTCATTTAATGAAATATGTGGGTAATTTGCTCATTTTCCCATTATTCTGGATTTTCTTTCACTAAATATAGCAAAAATGTTGACAACTGGTTTGATGTGTTAAATACAATCAATACCACAAAATTGTATTGGTTCATATTTTAAACAAGATGTAGTGATTCAGATAAATGATGTTTTCTATGTGGTCAGAACTTCGTAGCTTGAAAACAAGATCTCCTATTGTTTTCTTTGGAAATTAATAAATATATATTCATGAAATCTAGATAAAGGTACATCCAATTCTTGTATAACAATAGCACTAACATTAAGTACTGTGAAAATAGGAGGGGCCAGGCTACCATCAGATTTTAACGGGGCTTTCTACAAAATTTGTATGCCTGTTTTTCAACCTGATGTCCCAACTGTTGACAAAGATGTTATGGGCTTGGGAATGTCAAAACTTTTTTCTGTTTATATGGACCAAGAGTTCTTCCTCAACACACAACAACTGGTTTGGAATGTTGATGTGGTAGGATCCATGCTTGATTTAGTAACCATGGCTGTCTTTCAGCAGTCAGAACACAACCAAGACTCTTATATCGAGAACCCCACTGTTCATGCCTGGGAGTCAGTCTTGCAGATGGCACATGTTCTGAACAGTGCATCGCAACACACACTTGCCAATTCAATATCAGCATAGTGAATGTACAACTTGTGGAACTTCTCTCTGTCTGTCTTCCTTAAAGACTGCTATAAAGCTGCTCTCAGATCACAGCCACTTTCTTCCAATTGCTCTTTCATGGTCAGATCGAGGAGGTCCATAAACAGGCCACCAATGAGGCAAAACTTGCAGAGGCCCATCAACCAAGAGTCCAACTCTCATTTCTGAGGAGAGACCAGAGAAGACAGAAAGACACCTGAGGGCATGCCCAGTGGGAAATCATCTGCCTTTTCGCCAGAGGAGAGTTCAGTTTCCAAAGTCCACAGATGACAAGATCCTGGGAGATAAATATTGCTTCCATACCAATTTCTGCCCTCACCAGCCTCCATCCCTCAGAAAATGATGTCATGTTCACACTGCCAGTTTCAGATATCCCGGTGGGGAGAAAGACTCCTACAAGGACTCTGCCCCAATCAGCTGTGGGTCATGTAAATCATCTTGGAGGAACTCCAGATCACATTCAGTGCCCCTCACCCATTATCAAGGGCTCCATTTGCTACAGATGTCTCAAGAGACCAAGTCAGAGCCGATTTTCTGCAGCAAGTAATAGACAATCTTCTCACAAAATGGTCAGTAGAGATTGTTCAAAATGTAAACTGACCTGGATTTTACTACAGACAGTTCTTAATTCCAAAAGCCAACAGCAAGCTTTGGCCGGTAATAGATACAAACTCTTTCAACCTATTCATTTGGGCGCCATGGTTTAAAGTGGAGACACTGCACCTGATTCTTAATGCCATTCAGGAAGTAGACTTCACAATCAGCCTCAATCTGCAAGATGTGTACCTCCACATCCACAAGCCTGCCAGGAAATTCCTGAGGTTTGCGTTCAGGGAGATGGTATACCAATTTAGGGCACTCCTGTTTGGTCTGAACATCAGGGCTATTCCAGTAAAACATACATGCGCCCCAAGGAAGGCACATTTATTGTGGAGTAGTCACTCATAGATGCAATTTAGAATTTAGGGATGTTCCATTTAAGCATACATATCCAGGGAAGGCATTTTTTTAAAAATATATCCCAGGGTACTCTGATTACTCAAAAAGTTCATATGAAAATGATTCAAAATTCTAAATTGACTCTATGGGTGACTACTCCATGTTGAAATTGCCTTCACTGGGTCCCAAGTATGTTTTACTGGAACTGCCCTAAGTATCATTTTCATATGGACTGAGTAAATAAAGTACCCTGGCATACATTTTTAAACAACTGCTTTCCATGGGTACCATGTATGTTTAAATGAAACAGCCCTCAGTTCCTGGATCTTCACCAGAATTATCGGTCGAGTCATGCTGCATTTCCAAGTCACTTCCACGCTAGTGACCTCCAACTGCCTGGATGACATTCTGCAAAAGAAACCAAGTGAGTTACATTCTGTATCAAGACATGAAGTCCCTTGTTTCACTTCTGCTAGACACAGACAGAGAAGGGGGGGGGGGGGGGCAATGTGTGCAGTTGATTTGGGATTTAAGAGCTTGTGTGTTGGAATCACATGTGCATCAAAAATCGCTCTGATTTAAAGCTTGGAAAAGTTGGTCAAAATCACTTTTCCCACATTTTATTCTGAAATATAATTTAAAATAATATCATTGAAGTTAATTCTTTGTAATACAGGTACTACAGCTTTGTGAACATTTCTTTGTAATACAGGTACTACAGCTTTGTGAGCATTTCTTTGTAATGCAGGTAATACAGCTTTGTGAGCATTTCTTTGTAATACAGGTACTACAGCTTTGTGAGCATTTCTTTGTAATGCAGGTAATACAGCTTTGTGAGCATTTCTTTGTAATACAGGTACTACAGCTTTGTGAGCATTTCTTTGTAATACAGGTACTACAGATTTATACACATTTCTTTGTAATACAGGTACTACAGCTTTGTGAGCATTTCTTTGTAATACAGGTACTACAGCTTTGTAAACATTTCTTTGTAATACAGGTACTACAGATTTATACACATTTCTTTGTAATACAGGTACTACAGCTTTGTACACATTTCTTGGTATGCATCCAGCTGTCAAGAGCAATTACAACAGCCAGGAAACATTTGAGGAAGTCCAGTTCTTTAATGGCAATAATTATGAAAGAGGCTTAGATTGGTATGTTGTCCTTTTCCTGTTTTCATCTCATCTTGTAATCCACTTTGTATTGATCCTGTTTAAATTCTCCTTTTTAAAATCAACACTTATAGTAGTGGTCATATTAAACAAACTTTTCAATCACATTTTAATCCTGGATTTTCATAACGGTTGCTGAAAACTTATAAATATACATTGTGTTTCCTTTTGAAAGATTTTCAAGTATGATACGAATCTTAATTTTAATCCTATTTTACAACTATTGTGTGTACTCGCTTATAAGTCGAGTCCTACTGCAAACAACATAGACCCTGATCTGCTGTCGCATAATGTGCTGGCAGATCAGGGTCTTTGTTGTTTATTCTACTAATTACACCTAACAAACTGCATAAACCCAGTTCTGCTGGTACATTATGCAATAGCAGTTCTGGGTCTACAGTTTGCGGTTGGACTTGACTTATAAGCAAGTATGGACAGTGCATAAAACAAGTTGTATTATCATATTGGAAGCTTGTTTGATAGGTTAATGGAATTCATATTGCAGTATTGAGCTATACATTCAATATTGAAATAAGGATTCTTCTGTGTTGTTGAATTTGACATCTTTTGTCACATACTAGATGTCTGTATCTCTCCATTACATCTGAAAATTGTCTCGTGTTGACATTTTGATTCCTTGAAAAGTTTTAACTTGCTTGATTTTATATAGATTGCTTAACATGTCCTGACAATAGACTAGTATTTATACCTTTTTGGAGTCTAATTTTCATTTCTCATGATATGTCTAGTCAGTTATTAGGATGACAGGGTCACATAATAATATATATTCCGTAAAGTTTTGACATTGTATGCAACATATTCCCATTGGCTCTGGCCTTGAAATTATACAACTCTTGAGCTTGAGTTTTGAGCTTAAGATTTTTTTTCAACCAATCATAAATGAGGGTCTTTTGAAAGGTCATTTCTGATTGGCTGACAGTGGAAGCTCATGCTCAGACTCTAGAGTTTTATGGTCTCCAAGCCTGGTCTCAACATAAGATAGTCTTTGAGGTGGACAATGCCACCAGCCTTGTATGTATTACCATGTACCTTTGCACAGTATAGAACCAGGGATCTGCCTTGAATACACCTGGAAAGAGGATTCATAATTGATCTTTTCCATTAAATTATATGGTTTCATAAATCACCTGTTGTTTTACAGGTACATGGATCACTTCCCAAACCCAGTCAATGAGTCCACCGAGTTGTTATTTGAGAAGAGTGCCACATATTTTGACAATGCCGATGCGCCTATGAGGGCATTTGCTCTTCTACCAAAAACCAAGATAATTTCTATATTGGTAGACCCAGCCAAGCGGGCATACTCATGGTATCAGGTGAGTGGACATCATTCTTCACTTACATCTTTTACCACACATGGAAACTTGAAGAAATTTAAAGTTTGCATTTAAAAAAATGTTTTGCTTTCCAATTCTTGCAGATTAGAGAAGTTATTCACCTTGTTTCATAAATTTAATATTTAAAGAGCACTCATGTGAGATCATCTTTATGCCTTACTGTGACCATAGTAGGGACATGTGGTGTTACCCTTGCCTGTCTATTTCTATTTAAGTTTTGCATCTGGGTCAGTTTTCAGGAACTGTGATGGGGCATCTTTGTTGTATGAACACATTTCTAGTTTGTTCATCATTTGGGCAGTAAAACATAAATCCCTTCAAGGGACTCTTATTTCATAATTTGGGCAGTAGAACATCAGTCCCTTCAAGGGACTCTTATTTCATAATTTGGGCAGTAGAACATCAGTCCCTTCAAGGGACTCTTATTTCATAATTTGGGCAGTAGAACATCAGTCCCTTCAAGGGACTCTTATTTCATAATTTGGGCAGTAGAACATCAGTCCCTTCAAGGGACTCTTATTTCATAATTTGGGCAGTAGAGCATCAGTCCCTTCAAGGGACTCTTATTTCATAATTTGGGTAGTAGAACATCAGTCCCTTCAGGGGGGCGAGCTGCGGTAGCTCAGTGGACATGGCTTATTGGCCTGGACCAATTCATTATAAAGAGTTTTCTTTTACACAAAGAATAGTACAGTATATTCAAACATAAAGATTATAGTGGTTTTCTTTCACCATCATTGTACTACAAAATTGAATGAACATGAAAATTTTTCAGAATGTCTTGAATGTATCACATTTGCAAATTAAAGTAGGTCAGTATTAACAATTTCTTTAGTAGTAAATTAATAATGCTAAAAATATTTGAACTTGAAAATTTGTAGTTTGCTGTAATTGAATAACACATAGTGAATGATATTGACACAAATTTCTGCTCTCAAAGTTGTTTTGAGTTATAGTTATCACTGTTTTTTCAGCATATGAGAGCACATACAGATCCCACTGCATTAAACTACACCTTCTATGACATATTGACTGCTCCAGACACTGCACCTCGGAGGGTGCGAGGATTGCGCAATCGCTGTCTGGAACCAGGACTATATGCACAGCATATTCTCCACTGGTTAGATTACTTCCCGGCTCAGCAGGTACTGTATACTCGCTTATAAGTTGAGTTCAGCTGCAAACAACATAGACCCTGATCTACATCGCATAATGAACCAGCCAATCAGGGTCTTTGTTGTTTGTTCTACTGATTAGTCCTTACAAAACTGCATAGACCCAGATTTGCCATTGCATAATGCGCCAGCAGATCTGGGTCTGTGCTGTTTGCAGTTGGACTTGACTTATAAGTGAGTATATATGGTAAACATAGTTTATTTCCTTTGTCCACTTTTATGTCAAATGCTCCAAAATACAAATGCCTGTACATTTTAGTATGAAAAAGTTTCATGTTGGTGGTGGGAGTAAATTTCATCATTCTATGCATAAACTGAGTTGCTGGAGACAAACCTTTTCAGGTTTATACTCTGTTCTGTTCATTGTAAGACCATGACAGATGTTTTGTTGGATTTTTTCAGTTGTGGTTATTTTTTTTTTATTTGTTTCATAAATGTAACAAAATCTTGTATTCAACAAAACCTGCATTCCACTACTTTTTCTATTTGAAATCAACTTTATTCCCCTTGTTCAGATTACAAAGAAGTATGCACATATGATACAGTGAAGCAAAATCAGGTGTCAGCAGAAAATATTTCATGGTCTCATTGAAATTAGTTCATATCTACTTTAATATTTATACTCCACAAGTTATTTATTTATGCAAAAAGGTATTGTCATGTTTTGTTTCAGCTTTTTGTAATTGATGGAGAACTTCTAAAAGCTAATCCAGTCCTTGTTATGGATCAAGTGCAAAAGTTTCTTCTTGTAGAGCCATACTTCAACTATACAGAGCATCTCAGGTATTTATAAATTTACTTACTTAATCACCAATACAAGCTCACTCACCCACACACTCTCTGTTTTGTTCACTTGTGCACCCACTGACTTGATCACCCATTAATCACTCTTGGTTGTACAAAACTTGTTTATACTTGCACACTCACTCACCCACACACTGTTTTGTTCACTCATGCACCCACTCTAACTTGATCACCCATTATTCACTCACTTCTTGTTTACAAAACTTGCTTATATTTGCACATTCACTCTCACCCACAGTTTTGTTCACTCATACATGCACTCACTTAATCACCAATTAACCACTCACTTTGTGCTTAACAAACATTGGTTATACTTGCACACTCATTCTCACTCACCCATACAGTTTTGTTCACTCATACACCCACTCACTTTAACACCATTAATCACTCACTTCTTGCTTACTAAATTTGCTTATACTTGCACTCACTTTCACTCAATTATTTATTCTTGTTTTCATCCACATTCATTCACTTATTCAGCATACTCACTTCTGGCATACCTTCTTGGTCACCTGCTCACTTGTACACTCATTTGCTCATCAAGTCATTCACTTTTTATCCACACAATTAATCTTTAGCTCACTCATCAAGTTACTCAGTCTATCACTCATTCATAATTCATACACTTGCCCACCCATCCACCCACTCACTTGCACACATGATCACACACCCACACCACTCACTCATTTAATCAATCACCTACTCACTTGCTCTTTCACTTGATCAGTCATTCACTTTTTCCATTTATATACACTTGTATAAAACCATTGACTCTCATTTGCTTGATAACTCCCTCACAGACACACATGCACTTATTTGCTTGGTTATATAACTAGTGTGTTTGATGCTAGATACATTGACTTGTGTGGTGCCTCTCTTTGGGTGACTGCCAAAGTTTTTGTTTGCAATCACTACTTTTGGCATTTCTCTTTTATTATTCATATTGACTACACCCACATTTAAAAAACAATTTAAATAGTTCTCTTTTGATTAATACAGACCCATTCATTACCATGGAAATACAGATCCATTCATTACCATGGAAGCTGCTGTTGTTGTATCTGCATAATTAATGACAGCCAATGAAAATGGAGAACAAATGGGAGAGTTATTTGGGGGTATTGTCAAAACTTTGCTCCTACATCGGTGAAACATATATAGCCTGTCAAAACCTGACCCCACTTTCACAAAACATCTAAATTTGAGTACTTACTCATCTACTTAACCCAAATTTTTGTATCTCCATAACATTTTATGACCAGCTAATTCATTGACAATTGTTTTGAAAACTAAGCTATTTGCAGTATTTTTGTTGTAACTTCTCAATGATGGCTGATCAAACAGTATGTACAAAAGGTTGAGAAGTTTTGTGAAAGCTGGGCCTGATCTAGCGAGTTTTTCCGAGTCTGCACTGCTTTTAAAATTCAGAAGGTATGTTTAACCATATTACAGTCTTGATTGTTTAGAATTGGCATTAATACTGTAATAATTAAAAAAATGTCATAAATGTCTGTATAAGATTTTTAAAGTACTAGTCTTCATGGTAATTTTAAAAAAACCTTAATAACATACAGTAAGAAGACTCGACCTGGATATGCAGCATTTAATTATAATATCAAGTAAAAATTTAGAACTGAAGAAATATTATGCAAAAGAAATGAATCATAGCAGTAAATTCTTCATGAAATGAAGTTACTGAACAACTTTAATCTTTCAAAGTTTCAAAACAGTGAACAAAATTCTGATTTGCTCCCAAGATGTTTGTGCTGGTGATGGTGGTAATGTGTCAATGGTAGCTATCAATAGCACTTCCCATGCTGCTAGTACAAGTAGCTATAGCACAGTCATTAGCACTTTGCATGCTGCTCTTTGAACAAGTAGCATCTGCCTTTTACTGCTTGAACATACAATTGAGGAAAATGAGCTGATTGACAATGTCAGGGTCCAAGCTGGCATGTTTCTATACCACCTGATTTTCAGTGTCTGAAAATAGCCTATCAAAAGGTACTCACGTAGCTGGGATACACAGGTAGGTTCACAAAGTCTGTAGTTGTCCTACTCTGCCTGTCAGGTCTATAATGTCTCCTATCAAGAATTCCATCTGACTCTCATTTAATCATAGTCACAGGTTCACTTGATTGCAACTGACTAGGTTGTTGTGAATTCTTGGTAGATCTGTCAACAACTGAACCAAATTGGACCTGACAAGTGACCACTGGTGTTCATTGAGGAATTTAAGGGATTAATAACAGGGATCCAAGTTTTCATCCTAAAGAGCTGGGTGCTTGCACAGACTATTGTTGTCAGATGGAAACCTTAATTTCAAGTTCTTTAAGATGGCAGATTTAAAATCAATAACAGTCTCACTCTCATCATCTTTCTCTGAGAGGACATTCTGAAGTAGACCCACCACAATCAGATACATCATACTTAATGTTGGGTATTCTTCTGAACATGTCACTGTGGTAGTGATTTGACATGGCTTCAGTATGGGAGTAACCTTTTCAGTGGTCTTCCATACTTGGTCACTAAAATCCAGTATCCTTGCATCTAAAGCACTGGTGATGGAGGTATTGTGTATGACAGTAGTCACCACAAGTTATTGTTTGCGAAGTATCTCAAACATAAAAATGGTGGAATATCCTGTATCAATATATGTTCAGGTAGGTTGAGCTGTTTTGGGCAAGTCATCAAGTCATTGCTTGCCAGGGAAGACATTCTGAAATGCCCAAATAGGCACTGTCCAGCTGCTGTAGGTGCTGTAATCTTCAGCTTTAACACTTAGCTGCAGGGTCAGGTCAAAGCATCTTATGTGTCTTCTTTGGAGTTCTTTTACCATTGTGAGCATGTTGGATGTGTTATCAGTGGTGATACCCATGACTTTTATATCTTGGATTTTTAAGTCCTTGCAGATAAAGTGGATCACCTCAGCAAGATGCTCATCATTGTGGTAGTTCTTGACTTAAACTGTCATCAACACATTATGCACCAGATGACTATCAGATGTAGTGCCTTCATGTTAGGGGAGCAATTTATCCTTCACATGGGGACTACAGCCATATTTCTCCTTAGAATACATTCCCCGCTCACATTAACATTAGTGGATATAAGACTGCTACCTCCCGAATCCAGCCTTACTAAAAAGTTGAAAATTTCATCTTTTCTGTCTATATCATATAGACAAAGGGCAATAACTCTTGCCCATTATCTCCCTCTGCTGCCACCAGGTCTCACCAAAAATTTGAACTTATATTGTGTATTAATCATTCCTCTATGGGTGGTATACTGGTATACTATTTTTTCACTTTTTCCAATACTTTCATGAATTTGTCAAAATGTCGAACTTTGTTCATTTAGACCGCTTGATACAACACGCTGTCATTTATGCATATTGTGATTCACGTTTTAGCGCATACTGCCTATTGTTCGCTCACTTAGTTAGTAACAGATGTTGTTTTAGCGACTTATTAAAGCGCTGTGTTGTTAATTTATGCATTTTTTTAATTATTATGTCATTTCAGTGAAACATGTTGACCAAGAGCAATAAATGCAAGAAGTTCAAGGCCAGGGAAGACACACATTAGTCGTGTCTGGCGTGTACAAAATCTACTTCGTCCTTACTTTGCAGTATGTGCGCAATATAGTCTGAGGATATATGGGCCACTGTCATGCAGAAGTCGCCCAAAGACTAAGAAAAGAGGGGAAAATCTCGCAAGGACAACACAGATGTATTAACTATTCATCCGAAGACATAATCTCTTGTGAGCCTTGTGTGGGACATTTCTGGGGTCCTGCCCCCCATCTAAAGTAAGGTGTATACAACCATCAGCTACTATCACTTCTGTAGAAATGGGGGAGCAAAACATTGAGGTTTTGCAGTCACAACTATCTGTGCTGGACTTTGAATTACAGATGTGTCAACTGGTCAGGAGATGAAAATGCAATTAATAAATTCTGGGCAGATTTTGCTGTTGTATCCCTCTCTTACCTCCACAGGTAATTCTGGCACATTGGGGCTGTGTCCCCCCAATTTTAGGCAGCCCAGTGGGTGCAAATCCCCCCGCATGGCCCGCGGACCTGTAAGTCTGAGGCATAGGGTTTTTCACAGATCCATTGGATCCATCCTTTACTACGGTATTGCTGTCCCGGCCATCCAGCCATCTCAGTTTGGGGATCTTACTGATAGATCCGTCAGTTTAGCCATGCCTATGGCTTTATCTCTCTAGAACTACGGGGATCTTGCCAGATTAACGGCAACAAATACATACCATGACAGGTATTTTAGTGATAGAACCATCCGTCCAGCGATTCCTTCGGCATGGCTGGTACCAGCGCTGACATGGTCTGTGTTGACCATGCTCTCAGCAAACCAGCCGTCCGTACCAGTACGACAAAGTCATCTGGCAGAGCTGGCTTACCATATGTTCACGGCTTACCAACAGGGAAGTTACCATGATTTATATAGAGACGATGACATTGCATCATCTATACCACCAGGGATGGTTTATCCAGATATGGAGGCAGAGCCTGAACAAGATACTACACACATTGAGTGTGAAGATACTCCTGAACAACAACCTTACTCAGATCCAACCATGGAGTGAACTGAATTCAGCTTTAAGGCTGCTGTTGAAGAGATATACCGGGTATTGTCAGCTTCATAGTGCCCTCCACCCCCTACCGCTATGAATGACTATAAGGTCAAGGATTCAGTAGATATCAACAATGAGGAAGAGACTCCATCCTTCCATCGGCTTCGCCCATCAGCAAAGATAAGAGAGATTATTGACTGTCTATCTGGACGAGTCTGTGACATGGGGAATGCAAATTCTTTCTTTTCTTAAAGCCAAGTACCAATGATGTTTTCATCGCACTGGTACAAAACACACTCCGATGCCTTCCAAACTGAACTCCCGGCTCTGGATAAGAATTTAGCAGCTGTTAACATATCTGCCCGGGTTTTTTATAAAGTGGACAAGAATTTGTTTTATGTCACATCAAACCTGGTTCAAAATGTTGTTGCCACATCTTCGATGTTAGACTTGGCCTCATTGGCGATTTTCCAACTGGCCGAAAAAATCAGGCAATGAGCATGCCTGGGAGACAACAGCCGGAATTGCTCGGGTCATTAACAGGGCAGCTCACTATTCTGTGGTGAATACACTGACTGCCTCTGCAAATCTCGACCTGATACGATGTGACATATGTTTGCATTCCATGTCACTTAACCAACATCATGCCCTGACATTACGGATGACACCGTTTGGCTTGCCATTACTATTTAGGGGCAAAATTGAAGAAGTTCGGAGGCAGGCAGCTCAGGAAAACTGCCCCTCCAACTTGCTGCCCACTCTACACAGTCTTTTAAGACCAATCCACCCCACAGCAGAGGGACAATAGGTGAGCAAAGGAAAAGGGATCTTTTATGTCACAGGTTCAGTTCGGATCCCAGCCGAATGCTAGGAGTCAACAACCTAACCAGTTTCGGAGGCAACCTTACAGGGGAGCAAGAAAGCAAGTTTCTTCTCCAAGCCTCCTAACTCTGGATGCTGACCTACCAACTCCTTCGGCCACAGACAACCTACAAGTGGGGGCCAGACTCCTGCAATTCCAATCTTGTTGAATCAGCCTGTTTCCTCAAAATGAATGGGTGATCCAAGTCATTTCAGAGGGGCTTTGGATTTCATTTATCCAACCCACTCCACTTTCTTTCTCCCCCTTTCTAACGGACATACCGTCAGATTGGGAGAAGGACGATATTCTACAACCGGAGATACAGTGCAGTGGAGATTGTGAGAAAACCATTCTCCGTGGGTTTTATTCAAGGCTTTTCCTTATACAAAAGGCCAATGGCAAGTTGAGGCCAATCATCGACCTGAGTCACCTCAATCAATACATTCTTCCACCGAAGTTCAAGATGGAGATGGTGAGATCGATATGACTCTGTTGGAAGGGACGAGTATGCCATCAGTCTTGATCTGACCAATGCATATTTTCACATCCCTATCCACCTGGCATCGTGAACATTTCTTTGTTTTGCTTACCCTGACAAGGTTTACCAGTTTCAAGTTCTTCCATTTGGCCTAAACATCAGCCCCTGGATCTTTACCAAAATTATGGATTGCATTGTCACCCTGTTGCAGTCAACTTCATCTACAGCGACAGCGGCATACTTGGATGACATCCTCTAGAAACATAATAAATTTTAATTTTCTCAAGGCAGAAACAATCTCCTATCCCTTTTTAATCATCACTTTTCTCGTGAACTGGGAAAAGTCCGACCTTCATCCATCCCAGTGTTTTGTCCCACTGGGTATGGAGTTTATTACCAATCTCAATCTGGTACGACTCTTGTTGGAGCTACCATACCCATATCAACGTACAAATCAGGCACATTCCAGACTCATTTCTCCAAGAATATTTACCAGATCACTTTACTTTAAGACCCTCCCAGCCACCCCACTATGCAGGCCTCCTCGTTGGTATTTGCTCAGTTAAAAAACCAGCGACACCTGGTGGCAGCAAGGGGAGGTAATGGGCAAGAGCTATTGACGTTTGTCTATATGATATAGACAGAAAAGACGAATTTTCGTCTTTTTAGTAGGGCTGGATTCTGTAGGTAGCAGGCTTATATCCACTGACGTTAATGAGATCAGGTAAGTATTCTTGGAGAAACTTAATTTACTGCAAAAATTTGCTTTCCCTTGAAGGATACCCATGGTAGAGATAGGATGCTCATGCATTTCCTCCTCTTATAACCTATTCTTTTGATGTTAATGTGAATGGGGAATGTATTTGATGGAGAAAGTAAATTGTATAGTAAATTATGTTTCTCGAAGAATACTTACATGATCACATTACTAAAAAGCCCTCCCACACCTCCTCTCAAATGCGATCATTCTCATTGATGTTTTGCTGAACCTTAAACTGGATAACATCTGGTATGTGGGTAGCCACCTTGTGGTGGAAAGAGGAGGTAATTTGGAAGTTTCATCCCACTCTATATATGATATATAGATGAGAAAGACAAAAATTTTAATCTTTCATGGATGCTGTATTTGAGAGATAGCGGAGTTTACTTCCTAATGTTAAAGGTCCAGTAATTATTCTCAGAGAAGCATGATTTGCTATAAAATTTACTTTTTATGCATTGATTACTCAGTTTTTATTGTTTTTCTTTTCTTGCACAGGTTTGACCCTAAGAAGGGATTTTATTGTCAAGTGTTAGCAGATGACCGGAACAAGTGCTTAGGGATGAGCAAAGGAAGGCAGTATCCACCCATGGATGTCAAGTCTGGAGAATTCTTAAAACAGTTTTACTCAAAGCCAAACTTAGCTCTATCAAAACTTCTGACTAAATTGAACTTCCACTTGCCAAAATGGCTAGATGAAACTCTGGGATCATAGCACAATGAATTATACTAATAGGGTACAGACTTACAATTAAATTTGCAATGTAATGCTGCCAGTATTTGGCATCCAGTCAGATATTCAGTGCTTCAGGTGACAAGTTCTCTGCAATGGTTTGTTCTATATTTGGTGCTCTTAGGGGAAGAAAAAAAACAGACTGTGTATTGCCATCAGGGACATACATTGGTATAGATAAGGCCAGTATTATTTCCTAGAATTATTATGACGAATTATTTACAGTCAGTTATTGAATATTCTTACGACAGTTATTGAATATTCTTATGACAGTTGTTCAATATTCATGTGGTAGTTATTCAGTACCCTTGTGAAAGTTATTCAGTATATTTGTGACAGGAAAGGAAACAGATATATATTATTTGCAGATATTTTCACTGTTTTCCAGAGGGCACCATTGCCAAGTGCAAATTTAAAAAGAGCAAAAATGCTGTTGATCTGGAAATGGTGAAAATTTGCAATATATTAAAATATTAGAAGGGGAAAAAATCTTGATGAGATTAGAGAAAATGAACAGCAGGATTTTGTATTAATACCAGAATTTTGTTAGGTCTTTCTCTCAACATTTTGATATTAAGGAGTGATAGATCTAAATAACCATTGTCTTTCAACTGCCAAATCATGTATTCATGCAGCTTATTCACGTATTGTGTAACTATTTGGTGTACATATTTTATCCTGCATGAATATTTATGTTTAAATTTGTATTGTTTGCAATTCTAAGTGCTATCTTGTTTATATAATTCTGATTATTTATTAAGACTTGACTGACAAGAAGTCAGATCATAGTTGCCCCCCTTGCACACAATTTTTTTTGTTTTTCTTTTTTTCCATCATCTTCATCCTGTATCAATAATGAGCTTATGTGAGATTATGTTCTGGTCCTTCATCCATTGTGTGGCCATGGATTGTGCATCATCCATCAACACTTTCATCGTCTCCAAAACTGCTCAACAGAATTTGACCAAATTTTACAGGTGGCATTCTGGTTTGATTCTGTTATATGTTTATACAAATTAAGTTAATCCATCATCAGATATGGCTGCCGCTACTAAAAATAGAGAAAACAAACATTAAGTGACTTCTTAAAAAATGCTTAACATAATTTGATAAAATTGTATAGAAAAAAATGTGGGCTTTCAGTTTTGTACCAATTTGACATCAAATATGGCATCAATACTAAAAATAGAAAAAGCTCTTAACAACTGCATTTCAATAACTGCTCAGCAGAATTTGGTTGAATTTGACAGAAAGCATCCTGGCATGAGGGCCGTCCCAGATTTTTACAAATGATGCTGATCTGCCATTAGATATGGCTGCCATTACCAAAAATAGAAAAACCTTTAAACAATTTCTTGTCACAAACCACTCAACAAGATTTGATCTGATCCTGGCATGAAAGGCTTTCAGGTTTATAAAAATGATGCTGATCTGCCATCAGATATGGCCACCATTACTGAAAATAGAAAAAGATTTTAAATGATTGCTTCTCAGTAACTGCTTAACAGAATTTGCACAAATTTGTCAGAAAGCATCCTGGCATGAAGGGCTTTACAATTTATACAAATAATGCCGATCTGTCATCAGATGTGGCCACCATGACCAAAATGAGAAAAGTGAGCTTATGGTGTAGTCCTACATCCATTGTGCCTTGTCCATCAACAATTGCTATGTTCAAAAACCAAAAAACCAATTTCAACCAAACTTTGCAGGGAGCATCCTGGCATAATGGCTTTTCAGATTTTTTGTTTTTACAATTGATGCCTGTACACCATAAAATATGGCTACCATTACTAAAAATAGAACAACCTTCAAACAACTTCTCAAAAACCATTAGAACTGGTACAGAATGAATTATGATCCACCATCAAATATGACTGCCATTGCTGAAAATAGAAAAACCCTTAAACTACATCTGAAAAACCCTTAAACTACATCTGAAAAACTGCAAGTTTGACAGAAGGCATCCTGGTGTAAAGGGTAAAGGGCTTTCAGTTTTATACAAATGATGCTGCTCAGCTATCAAATATTGACACCACTGCTAAACATAGAAAAACCTTTAAACTACTTCTAAAAAATCTCTCAACAGAATTCAGTGAAATTTTAAAGTAAGTATCCTGTCATGAAGTGCATTCAGATTTGTAAGAATGATGCCAATATGTCAACAGATATGGCCACTGTTACTGAAAATAGAAAACCATATTAACAACTTTTTTTTCAAGAAGTACTAATCAGAATCTGACAGAGAACACAATGGTATGAAGGGCTTTAAAGTTTATAGAAATACAGTCAAACCTGTCTACAGCAGCCACCCATGGGAAAAGGCCAAAGTGGCCTTAGTAGACAGGTGACTTCTGAAGGCAGGTTCAGTCCTCAAACTTGATTCATGACAAATACATGTACTATGCACCAAATAGCATTAGTAGTAGTAGTATGGTATCAAGATACATATATTTAGTTTAGCTAATTAGCAAAAAGAAAAATAACAAAATAATAAAATAAAAAGTTCCACTTTAATCCATCATGTACATTAAATCATCACTTACCAGTAGAAATGGCATCTAAATAAAATTACTAATTGACAGATTACCTGTGATTGTCAAATACAGGACTGGCTTTTTGTTAGGTCAGCTGGTATAATTAGGCATGAAAACAGATGTTCACACTTCAAACAATTGATGAATTAAGCAGTTGCTCAAACTCACCAAGATCAAAAGACAGTCTGCTTTTGTTAGAGACCTTTGATGATTAGGGAATGAAAATAAGCTTCCTGCAGCTATTGTTAGTAGCATATAAACCATAAGGGGTTTCACAAGTGCAGTGTACATGCATCTCTACTCATTTAGTGTGATTGTATGTAATCTCTTACACTCCAGATTAACGTTCTCAAAATCGGCTGTAATAACTGGCGCTAATTAATCCCTTGGATCTAAGTTTGCCCGACTCCCATTTCTGCTGCAACTACACGACTACTTTGTTCACTATCCAGGAAACAAATTGCTTCAATTCTCTCATGTAAGGACAAAAACTGCTTTGCTTTTGAAGCTGACATGTTGACACCTTTGAGTTTGACTGACAGCGTGACTGGACTACGATAAGTACAATCGAGATATGAAATGCATGGAGGAGTCACTGCTGATATGCTCCAGTGACTGCTTAAAGCAGGGTGAAACCAGTGTTAGGTTAGGAAACACCTGGCTGCTGACTGCTAAAAGCAGGTGACTGTTAAATAGAGGGCATTTACATAAGAAATTTGGGGGGGGGGAATTAGAATGATATTGTGACCAGGTGACTGCTGCATACAGGTGACTGTTAGGACAGGTTTGACTGTAATGCAATCTGCCGTCAAATATGGCCATGTTATTCAAAGTAGAAATTTCAACAGAATTTTCAACAGAAAGCATCCTGGCATAAAGGCCTTTAAATATTGGACATGGCATCAAATATGGAGGAAGGTACAACTTTTTTTTTAGAGAGAAACCTTGAATACGTTTTCTTCATAACATGCATGTATGTATGTGTAGGGTTTTATGACACATCAGCACAATCCTGGCTATATAGTGCAAAGAAAGTTTAGGTATTGCAGAAAATGCATGCAAAACAAAGTTGAAAGCAAAAAAGGATAAAATCGTTAAAATATGAAAAAAGTCCAAACCTTAATCAGCTGGAACATCATCATATAATGTATCCCAGGGCAAACATATGCAATCAACAGCACTGGAAG
Source organism: Margaritifera margaritifera (assembly GCA_029931535.1). NCBI lineage: Eukaryota > Metazoa > Mollusca > Bivalvia > Unionida > Margaritiferidae > Margaritifera > Margaritifera margaritifera. Next base: position 287,103 of record JAQPZY010001012.1, on the reverse strand, counting down.
ATATATCAGCAGAGAGCATCCTACTGACTCAGATTTCTTGGCTAACTGATTTTGCATTTAGCTATAAGGCAGATGTCAGCTAGGGTGGCAATATCAGGTTCACTTGAGCCTCTTGTTTAAACTGTATTTGCACTGTCCCAAGCATAAAGGTCTTTATAATGAAAAATATCAAATTTTTGGTTATTTTCTTATCATTATAAAATATCTTAAAAAGATATTAGCTGTATTTTTATCTCCACACTTTAGCGCAGAATTTCTATAATATATGTGCTTACTTCCCCAGCAGTCTGTACCTACTGATTTTTAAAACTAAAAGCATCAAGGATAGAAAAAATGCACAAAACTTTGTCATTTAATTGATCAATTTATAATTTCTAACCTGATCTTTGCCAGGGGGTCTCTGACACTGTCATCTTCTTCACATTTCAAACTAAACAGGAGTTTCTTTACAACACGGTCACCATATTTGCGTGGGCAAGTCTATTTTTTCAGACAACATATTTGATGTAGTTCACTGTGTTCAGTAAGCTCTGAATAATTCCATAAATTTCCGTAACTTTGGGTGTTACATCCCTATGAACACATGTATGTAAGAGTTACACTTTTTTATTTTGTTCATTTTTTTAAAAAAATATTAAGACTAGACATTGTAAATATTGGATGAAGATGAAACAGCTTTTACTGAAAATGGACTGTTCTGGAAACCGGAAAAGGACAGGGAGCAGTCTCTCTGGTTGTTTACAATGACAACTTCCATTTGGTTTGAAATGCGAATAAGATAACAATGTTACAGGACTCCTGGCAACAATCAGGTTTGAAATTATAAATTGATGAAATGAAATAACTAAGTTTTGTGCATTTTTTATATCCTTGATGCTTTTCATTTTTAAAATCGGTAGGGGGGTACAAACTGCTTGGGGGTAGTCAAATACTATAATGTCATTCATTCATCCATCTATCTCTTATCACATCTCTTAAACTTCTGGGTGGAAATCCACAAAAACTCTGTAGATATGTTCCCTTGTGGTAACCATCTGCAAGAGTGTAGAGAACAGGGATGGGGTCACCCTTGGCTGTTGGGGGGGGGGGGGGATTGTTGTTGTTGTGGGTTTAACGCCATTTTTCAGCACATGATAGGCTATACATGGCGGCCAGTTTTATCTGGTGGAGGAAGAACCACCGACCCACGGGAAGCTACTGGCAAGCTTTCTCACATATCCACATTGGCCGAGCCCGAGACTCAAACCCATGCAGACAGAGGTGAGATGGCAGTGATCGGTAAAGGCGAGCGCCTTAGACCACTCGGCCACCCGGGTCCCCGGGGGGGGGGGGGGGGAATTTTAAATAGTAAGCCATTGCAGTAAATAAAGTTTGAAGCATTTTTTCTTTTCAATTGTTGTTTTAATTAATTTAAATTTATTTTAAATTTATCAGAAATATTTATCAAGAAAAAATATAAAGAAGTCAATATCTAGTTTATTACATCATAAGTCTTATACGACCTTTATGCATGGGATGGCTCATTTATTTTGTGTGCATTTTACAAGATGTTCTGACAATTTCATCTACACACTTGATGGTCTTAATGGCAGTGTAAGTTTGTTATTGAGGGATACTGTATTTATCTATATAGCATGCAACTGTGAACAGCCTAGACCCAGATCTGCCTTCAGATAATGTGTTTATAGGTCAGGATCAACTCTTTTCACATGAAATCATAAAAAGAACGTAGAACTTGCATTGTGCCAGCATACTAGGGTCTACTCTGTTTACTTGAAATCACAAAAAGAATTAACAAAATAGACCCTGATATGCCAGTGCAAAGGTAGTCTGGGTCTGTGTTTTTGGTGCTTGATGCATGTTATACATGGATGTGTACATTATTTGGTGCCACTTCGTCAAGATTTTGTTAAAGAGAATTCATGTCATCTTCACCATATTTCCATGTTATAATGGAGTCTCTTAGGTCATTTATTATTGATCATACTTAAACACATAGATAACCTTCCATTCTGCTGTTGTCAGAAGATTTGACTTTACTAGTAAAATTTACCTTTTTTGATGAAGGCTTTTGGTGATATACTGTATTTTGTTTGTCTATAATAAACACCAAACCTTGATCAGCATAGACATAGATCTGCCAGTGCATTGTGGGACAGCAGATCTTGGTCTACTAAGATCTGCCAGTGCATTTTGGGGACAGCAGATATGGGTCTACTCAGATCTGTCAGTGCATTATGGGACAGCAGATCTGAGTCTATCAATGCATCATGGGACAGCAGATCTGGAACTATCCAGTTTGCAGTTGGGCATGAGTTATACATGAGCAGAGATGTTACTTGTAAACTGGAGCTTTTTTTGGACAATAATATTTGATGGCCTGTTTGATCATCATGTATTATTTCAGGATTTAGCTACTTTTATTGCTTCATTATTATAGAACATATTTACTCTCAAATTACCTTTTCAAAAATATGAAATCATCATGCCCCCCCCCCCAAAAAAAAAAATTGCTGAAAATTTACATTCAGCAGCTTAGATTTCAAGGTCACATGGAGGTCACTTGTTGCAAATTTTTATCCTTAACTGGTCCACAGCATTTTCATAAATCTTGATTGTTCAGAATTTACATTGCAAGAGTTATCTTCACAATCATTAACTGTTATAGTGTGAATCACATTTTGCCACATATTTTAAAGAAAACTCCCAATAGAATCCCCAAATTCTTAACCCTGTTCTTAAACAGGTCTTGTGACACTGCAATTTACAGTATTTGTGTGTGCATAATGTACATCCAGCTGCAAACAGCTTTGACCCAGAGCTGCTAGTGCATGATGTGATAGTATATCTGGGTCTATTTTATTTACAATTAAAGTATGCTCCAGAGTAGCCACACTAGCACTTTTCTGTGATAATTTAATTTATATTTGAGTAATAAGCAGAACATACCTTAACTACATAGGTTACCATTTTCTATTCTTAAAGTAATAACTTCTAGATGCATGATTTAGTACGACTAAGCAGCGTTTTGACAGTCACCATGAAGTTTACATTGGCAATTGTCTGGCATTTTTGTTGTGTCACAGACTGGTTGTTTAATTCTCATTCACTTCATAATAAAATTCAGAACTTGGTTCCAATCTAACAATATAACATGTATCTAACCAGGCTAAAAAGAATGACACTGCAAAAATGGCAACTGATTGGCATTTTAAAACATTGTAGAGACTTTTGAATACTGTTTAGTAGCACTAAACTTAGCATCTACAAGTTTTTACTGTGTGAATAGAAAATGATTACTTATATGATTGATGTATGTTGTGTTTATTACTCAATCATTACCATATGAAAGAAATTATTGCAGAAAAACACCAGTATTGACTAATCTCAAGTGTACAATAGTTGCACATTATACTTAATCATTACCATAAGAAAGAAATTATTGCAGAAAAACACCAGTATTGACTAATCTCAAGTGTACAATAGTTGCATATTATACTAGGACATGTCTTGATATGAAGGTCTCACCACAATATGTATCCCAACATGTGAGCTTATTTTCACATAAACAACATAGTCCTCCCGATTCAGTACTTGCTTTTTAAATATTTTAATACATTGTGTATTTCATTATCAAATTTGGCTATAATATGACAAAATTTAAAAGAAAATTGATACAATATAAGAGAAGATAGACTGGTCAATAAATCATACAAATTTGTCCGATTTCAAATGTGAATGAATTTATAAAATTAAATAATTATCTTAAGTGCAGATTACAATACATAGGTGGCGATATGATATAATGTATCATCACAAAAGTATTGATATTTCCAATACAAATCGCAGTTTCATTATATCACTAGTAAATACTGGGTATATTTGACTCAAAATGCTGTTAGACAATCTTAAGTTTGTTATTGAGCTGTAGATATGATTGCTGGTAGCCAAAGGGTAGGATCATGCAGTCTGTGATTCCTTGTGTAGGACCAATAGAAAACCTCATTTATACTCTTTTCAGTTTGTATCATCTGCTCATGTAGCCAAAGATCAATTATTATGCAAGCATTTTAAGTTGCTGATCATAAGTAAATTGATTGGATAGCACTTTAAACTGTTATGTTTTAAAATTTTAGCATATACATTTTTTTCTTCAAAATTTTCCCCATGCTCACTTTTCTGTATTAGCTTTTATTTATCATATTTTATGGAATAATCCATGCAGGCAGGTCCTGACCAGATGTCTTCGGGGCAGAAAAAACGACTTAGGTTTAAGTCTCATATACTAAACTAATTTGGGATTCCACATAATTGGGTGACTGTAAGATATGGATCAAGCAAACATCATAACAGTTTACTAATTTGCCAATTAGTTGCCAGTTAATATAATCATGGTTTTATATTAATTTAATTCACCCATCACTCTTGTCTGTTGCTAGATGGAACTAGTATGCTCAGGGATTTATAGACTGGTTCTTTGTTTCAGAAGGATTTACTCTTGAGTGAAACTTCTAAAACAGAGAACCAAAAGACCCATACTGCACACACATGCCATCTGTACAGTTAATTTTTGAGGTGAGTTTCGTTGAGGCTGCAAAGTATATGTTGGATACCAAAGTGTCATAAAATATGATCGGTTTAAAATTACTATGTCAAACCAAAGTGATAGTTTATTATGTACTTGTAAGCAGATACATTTTTACTACTGTAGCCATCTGTGGCAAAACCATTATCTCGGGGGAAAAAATTATATTGGTATTGCAAATAAACACAGCTTCCAATATGCTGGTGGCTGGAAGAGGTTCCCAGATGAAGGGTTCAGCTTCATAATTATAGATATATGGTTTTTGAAAACAAATATATGTGATTTCAGTCACATTTATTTAATGTTGTTAAATTTGACTTTATCCCATATTTGTTGAGCCAATCTTGGTGGAAACTTGACATAGCAATCACTTCTGCATTTGTGTGCACATCCATCCATCCACATCCAAGATCAAACTCACTGTTAAAGTTTTAGTTTAACCTCAGTGTTAAAGTTTTTTTTACATAGCTAAGTAAAAAGGCATGCTTGACAAAATGGAGATTTCTTTAAAGGAATTATGGTGTTTTTTTAATGTTTCTATTTCTCTTCTCATGTACATGCATTACAATACTTATTTTTCGCATTATAGCAATCATCATAAATAGCTGTCATATTGAGCGACAAGAGATTCAGATCTCTTTATAATAACAAATTTGTCAGATTAAGATTGGCATCTTTTGATACTAATAATTGAAAACTTCTATTGTAAAAGTACAGTTTATGAGAGGTAAACAAGCGACATAAAGTAACACTGCATTTGCTGTTGGATACACTCATGCCTATTTTATCTTAGAATCTTTCATAAATGAATGTTACTCTTTGGTCATACTTGCACACATGTGCATGTGTACAAGCCTTATGTAATAGTACCTACTTGTTTTCAAGAAGAGGTAAATTATTTTAGAAAAAATAAAGATATTTTGAAGTAAACTTGTCTTCCTGGTTTATATTAGCAATTGACCTTAAGTATGTTCACACTTCCAAAATTGGACAGGTTTTTATAGTAATTCGTATTTTTGTGAAAATGCTTCAATGACAGAATTTCTACATGTGATCCATCAGTAAACCTTGGATGAAAATAAGATGTATGAGAGTTTAAGTTTGTGACTGTGTGAGTTTAGTTTCACAAAACCATTTATAATGGACACTTTTGGGGATTTTACATTTCAGTTTAAATGTCAACATATTTAATGGTCTTCTCAAAATATCCTTTTTGATATCAAACTAATACATGTAATAGTTTTCAATATAAGCTTTAATTCTCTATAGAACAATGACAAATGTCTTGAAACTTCACTTATATCTGATTGAAATTCATAATTGAAAATTGTCATTTACAATTGAAATCTATGGAATTTTTCTACTTGTGAACTTATTTATTGGTATACATGTATAAGAATAAAACATACTTATCAAAGATTCAAAGATCTTTAACAAACTCAGATGTTCCACTTGCAGTAGACCAGTATAGTTGGATGAGGTACTCTATTTCTTGGATAATTTCATATTGAAGATTTTTCTAAAGTTGCAAAGTGTTTCTAGATAACAAATGCTTCCTACAGAGAAATCTTTGGAATATAAAACCAACGTGATAAAATTTCTTATTCACTACAGAATGAAACGTTCACAAAAATTGTGGGCCATAAAATGATTGTCAATTTATAATTTTACCATACAGGTCCACTGTCCTGTTTCCCACAAGGTGCAAACATTTGTTTACCAAGACATTATCCTCAGTCTAGTATACAAATTCAAAGTTCATTCATTTCCAATTTACTAGAAATAAGTTAGGAAAATCTGGGAAATAAATACTTTAAATTAATGCATTACACAACACTTATTTCTCCTAAAATAAAAACCAGCACCGTCTCTGGATTAGCTAGATGCTTACGTCAGAATATGTGTGTGGATGGATGGATGGATGGATGCATGCATCTTTGTTATTTAATGACACATCACCTCCATCCTGACTATAAAGTGCTACTTAAGGTTTACCATATATACTCGCATACAATCCAGGTCCAAATGCAAACAACATAGACCCTGATCTGCCGTTGCATAATGCGCCAGCAGATCAGGGTCTATGTTGTTTGTTCTACTGATTGGTCCTTACAAACTGCATAACCCATATCTGCCGGCGCATTATGTACCTTGATCATTTTATGGTAATTGCTAATATTTAATAAACTGCTACTAGAACAAATTTGTTTTGTTTTTTTTTAGTTTCTAAAACTTCAACTCAAAAATTACCAAGCCCACATTTCAAAACTATTTTGAAACAACCCCAGTCCTTATAAATATACGAGAGCACATGCACAAATATCTTTACACCATAGTACCAGTAACTGTAGCTGGTGGACAAGTAAAAGTATTGTGCAGAAACCAGCTTGGTAACAGATAGATGGACAGACTAATGGATGGACAATATCATAACACAATATGCTCTGCCTTATGGCAGGTTTATACAAACGGTAACATTCTTAAAATACAAAGTCAGTTTTTTTTTTTTTATAAACCACATTCTTTTAAAAAGTGCAAGATATTCTCAGCTGGAACATCATCAAAGGTTGCATCTTCTAGCAAAATGGTTGCCATTAGTCTCCTTGCAAAAGGGTACATTGTAACATATATCAAAGGTGAAACACTACATTCTGCAGAACCCTCCTTTTAATTTTGTGCATATGAGTTGGATACTGGTACGTTATTAGTTAAGCAGAACTAGTACAGTATGGCTGTAATGCACTCTATTTGCACTTATGAGATGAGGGTTCAATCTTGGGTTCCAATCAGTGTAAGTGCACATGCTTGCTGGTTCCAAACTGGACTAAAAGTTTTGGGCAAATTGGTGGGAAAATAGGGCAAGGTGAGAGTAGAGTGGTCAAAATTTGGAATGTTTAAAAACAGCTGTTAAACTAAACCTTTGAGCCAAATAGTATAAAAGAAATACTCAGTAAACTTAATGATGATAGCAAAATAAAAATATTTTCAGTAAATTTTTATGGAAACTTGGTTTGTGCAAAACCTTGAAAATAGTTGGTGGCAGGTATGTATTGCTTTCACTGGGTGAAATATGAAGTTAACTTGTTTACTGTTACAATAAATCCGCCTATAAACCTCCATAGAGTAATAACTTGCTCTTGATTAAGCTATAAATGCATAGAATTTCACTCATTCAAGATTCATGTGTGAATTTTTTAAGGGAATATGTAGGGGGGGGGGGGGGGAAACTATTTTTAAAGATGTAATACTTACCTGTTGCTATTGGATTTCTTACCTTTCCGCAATGCAATAGTGATAGGTAAAGTATTTCTGATATTAAACTCATAAATTTAAATGTAATTCCATACAAAAATAAATTGACACAAAAGTTTCTCAAAAGCATGAAAATACTAGATTGGCACTGTTTTATGCTGGTCTTTTTGATCAGAATCAAGACATGTGGTGATATTGTACTCATAATACAAAAAACATTAAATGGCAAGAAAAGGATAAGTTGTTTGAATACATCAACTTAAGACAAGACATTAACTTTGCTTTCTCTGTATATTTAGGTGAAATGACAGGCATTGGGTGACTCTATTGCCTGAATTGCCACAGAGCATGGACCCTGGGTTGTACAGATAAGGTGGATGGTTTTATCCATTTTTCTCCCCGTTTCCTCCACCTTAATTCAATATTTGAGCCACTGAGAATAAATTCATTGGTTTAGAATTTGTTGTGCATTGAATGTATAAAAAATAAAAGTTTGATACAAGTCTTTAGATACAAAATTATAAGAATCTGCATTATAATTGAGGGAACAAAAAAACTTTTTGCTTTCAAACATTCAAACAATATCAAACCCATGTTCAGCGGTCACCCATGGGAAAGGGCCAAAGTGGCCTTTGAAGACGGGTGACCTCTGAAGGCAGGTTCAGTTCTCAAACTTGGTTCATGACAAATACATGTACTATGCACCGAATAGCATTAACATTATTAGGAGTAGTAGTAGTATGCTATCAAGATACATATATTTAGTTTAGCTAATTTACAAAAGGAATAATAAGAAAATAAGCAGATAAAAAGTTCCACTTTAATCCATCATGTACGTTAAATCATAACTTATCAGTTGAAACGGCGTCTAAATAAAATTACTAAATTACAGCTTACCTGTGATTGTCAAACACAGGACTGATATTTTGTTAGGCCAGCTGGTATAATTAGGCATGAAAACAGATGTTCACAGTTCAAACAATTGATGGATTAAACAGTTGCTTAAACTCACCGAGATCAAAAGACAGACAGCTTTTGTGCTAAATCTTTGATGATTAGGGAATGAAAAGAAGCCTCCTGTGGCTACTGTTAGTAGCATATAAACCGTAAGGGATATTACAAGTGCAGTGTACATGTATCCCTACTCATTTGGTGTGATTGTATGTAATCTCTTACATTCTGGATTAAAGTTTTTCTCAAAATTGTCCATAATATCTCGCTTACGCTTAATAATCCCTTGGATCTGAGTTCGCCTGACTCCTATTTCTGCTGCAACTACACAACTACTTTGTCCACTATCCGGGAAACGAATTGCTTCGATTGTTTCATGTAAGGACAAAAACTGCTTTGCTTTTGAAGCTGACATGTTGACACCTTTGAGTTTGACTGACAGTGTGATCGGAGTACGGTAAGTACAATCGAGATATGAAATGCTTAAACATCGATTCACACGATATACATTTATATAAACAATGCCTTGCCCATGAAACAAAAGAAGTTTGCATACTTGGAGCGATCGCTGCTGACACACTCCAGTGACCACTTCAGGCAGGGTGAAACCATGGCTTGGTTCAGAAACACCTGTCCGTTGAAAGCAGGTGACCATTAAATACAGGGCATTTATACACGAAATTTGCCAGGGGAAATTAGAATGACTGCTGAACACAGGTGACCACTAGGACAGGTTTGACTGTATAATGTTTGCCTGAAATATTTGAGCATCAAAACTGTAGGATTTTCTTGCATAGAAAAGAAGGGACATAAATTACTCCCGCTTGTATCCCAACAGTATCCAATATAATACCCTGTAATTGGAAGCTATTATTTTCACTCATAATAAAAGAAACAACAAGACTAAATGAGAACTAAAATATTTAATTTATCAGAAAAATCTTACAATAGTTGTATGATGAATAGGTCAAGTGCATCACATAGGTTAACAAATGATAGTTATCATACGTATCAATCAATGGAGTATCTTTATCAATTATGCCTCACAGAAAAAATATAACTGGAAAATGAAATTAATTCAACGCATCATTAGATTGCTAGGGATCACAGTTAACTTCCCATCTATGGCTGCTCATGGTCTATACCTGTTGATCTGCAAGTTATGTAGTCAGAACACTAAATACATTTAGAAATGATTAAATCTCTTGTCAAATACAAAAAAATAACAATAATTTAATAAGAAGGCAGGAGTGTCAAAAAAAGTACCATATATACTTGCTTGTAAATCATGTCCAACTGCAAACAACATAGACCCTGATCTGCTGGCATATGAATTTCTGATGTCTGAAACTACTTGATGCCTCAGATTACACACCTCAAACCTCACACTGGCCTCGTTATGTATGATCAAAACTGATAATCTGTCCTGATAAGCATGATATGGTTCCTGATTTTAAGATGTCCTTTGGTTTCATCAGTAATCAGGAAATAGTTAGTTTAGCTCCTTGTCTCTGGGACTAGATGCAAGATGGTGACTAATAAAAACTTTTTATTATAACAAAGGAAAATATGTTTATCTGTCTTCTATGTATTTTTGCACCGATATATAATGCAGTAAAACTAGAGATGCAAATGAGCAGGAGCTGAAAGATTTTCCCCATTTCCATGATATTCAGTATTTTACAATCATATTGAATAAAACATGGACAGTAGATTAACAGTCACACATTTGTTGTCTATGGCATATGACAAGGTACTGGATAGACAGCCTGGAAAGGATTGTTAAGCAATGTATAAATAAACCACGGAAAGTACATCACAGCAACCCAGGTGCATCAAACTTTTCTCCTATGATGCATCCATTCTGCAAGTTGGACTCAATAGGTTTGTTAAAATAATATTTACAGCCCCTACTGGGAGGACAGATGATTAGACAGAGATACTGAATCCTATATTTTCCTACTTCTTGGGTATGTACTATTTCATAGTAATGACTACAAGCTGTTCTACTTTCTAGCTCTAAATAAACAATAAGCATGACTGACTTGAAAGAACAAATACATATATTTCTGATTAAATAATATCACACAGTTTCTGAGTGGTTGCTTATGCTGAAACAGCAATTTTTGTCACAATTCATTTCAAATTCTACAAATAAACACAATCTTCATGTACAGAAAACGAGTCATTTTATTATGAAAAAAATGTTTGACACAATCATAATATTGAGACAAAGAAAGAATTGAGATTCATTGACTTGGCATTACCACAATAAAGTCTGTTTCAAATTGCCATTGACAGGGCATTAACACAATAAAGTCCATTTCAAAATACCACTAAAGGAAATTACTGCAGATGATACTCTGAATATTAGAGGCTGTAGTGACTATTTGATGTTCATTAAATTGAGGATTCATATTTACAAAAATGAGACTTTAGAGTTATAGTCTGAAAACATATCATTAGCATGCCATGAGAATGAACGTAAATATCCTTCCCGTGTTTCAAGATTGTAATTGCATTAGGCATTGACTGTTCATAGTACTGTGACTCGAGCTATAAATGCACATTTCAAAAGAGAGCCTAATAAAAATCAACATTTACAGTGGCAATTAGTAAACATGAACATGTAACATGTACAGCGCACACAATATAATGGTATGGTCTTCAACCCCAACTCAGCTTCACCAATCTACCGTATATACTCGCGTATAAGTCGATACCAACTGCAAACTGCATAGACCAAGATCTGCCATTGCATAATGCGCCGGCAGATCAGGGTCTATGTTGTTTGCATTTGGACCCGGGATACATCAATTACTTTACAAGCCAACAACATATGTCAAAATCTCTTACCTACCCATGGGAAATATCAATATAAAGTATTCTGACTGCAACATTTGGTGTCGGAAAGGTTAGGTTAGTAATGCCCTTTATAACAAATTGTTCCTTGTATGCAAACCCTGTGCCATAATATCATACACACACCGACATGTTATGACGAATATGCACAACTGACCAAAGAAAAACAAAGAATGGCAATGAGTAAACATGAAAAATCTCAAATTATGTAGTTTTTTATGTGTATGCATAACCAGTTAAAAATGGCTATGCAGTTCAATTTTCAATTCTGGAAGAAAAGAAGTCTATTCCAGTTGTTTGATTTGAGATCTTCTCTTCTCACAACAGCCAATTTGGAGATTTCTAATGCAACATACATCTTGTACTATTTGTGGTCATTCCTGTTTAAACAAGTTGGTAGAGTAAAAAGCATGATTTTAATCATCTACTGCAGTATTAGACAGCATGATTTGTGTGTACATTCCAACTGTCAACAAAGTTGCAGCAGTGGAGGTCGGCATTGTATAATGCTGCATAAAAGTCCGTAAAGTAAATTCAGATGTCAAATTCCACTTCTTCTGAATCTGCTCTTTTATTTCAGAAAAGATTAAATCAAACCAGCCAAGAGAAATAATCAACAAGGATGGAAGATACATGTGTGTGTATTGTACTTGTTACTGAGACATACATCTATTTTAACCATAAACTGTCCAAATTAACGTGTTCTGAATTTCAGTCCTTCCATCTGTGTTAACAAATGTTTAATTCTCAAAGAGAAGTATGTTACCTAAATCTGATATTTTTGTATACTGCCACCTCATAATGCCTGAACTAAAGAGCAATGAAATATGATGATTACCGTATATACACGTGTATAATCCGATACCAACTGCAAAATGCATAGACCCAGATCTGCTGTCGCATAATGCGCCGGCAGATCTGGGTCTATGCAGTTTGTAAGGACTAATCAGCAGAACAAACAACATAGACCCTGATATGCTGGCGCAGTATGCAATGGCAGATTAGGGTCTATGTTTTTTGGATTTGGACCCGGCTTATACGCGAGTATATACGTTAAAACTTATCATGTTTTTGTCTCGGGTTACATTTGGCAATACAGTTATGACAGACAAATTACCAGGGCAGTGTTCTGACAGTGCTCTGACCAGGAATCAGTTTCAATTTGATAATTGGTTGATTCATTTTGTGTCCGTTAGTTATGGTCACATGATAGCATTGTTCTGACCAAAGCGTAACCATGGTGTACCGGTATACTTGGTTTGACAGATCCAAGATGGTAGATACATGGGCCACCATCTTTGTTCCCATAGACCTGTTTTCGCATTTGATCAAACCATGTTTCTGGTTGGTTAATTCTCATTCAGAACATGCGCCTTTTTCAAGAATGCCAAAAAACTCATCCCTGCATATTTGCGACAAATTTTATGTTCTACTTTGACATTATAGAGGCTTTCAAGGTCATACAAATACCATAACTTCTGCCGTATGTTCATTGACACTTTTGATGACACAGGAAACAGCTTATTCTATTTCTTCTTGTATAAAAGCACATTTGAAACAAAATCCTTATTGCTTGAAAAATTTCCATCATAAATAAAGACATATGAGTTAAAGGTAAGTTAATACTACATGTAATTGCATTGTTGGTAAAGGAAAACTACTATTACAACAAGAATAGAAAGTAATGATGTTTGTGATTACCAAGTATTTTTGGATAAGATGATTATTTAACAGTCCAGAACAGATTATTTAACATTGCAGAAATAATAAAGAACTCAGTGTTTTATCTAACTGATCCCTAGATTAAATTGTATGGGAACCCAGATCAATGATGACATTTTTATTCAAACCTGCAATATAGTGCAAAATATACAAATGCTGCTATGTCATGAAAGATTTCTACAGTCTTCTTTTATCCGATTTAAAGCTCCAAATGGAACATGATGAAAATACAGACAAAAGTAAAAAGAAAGAAGCAAAATAGGAAAGCTAGATCCAGTGTGCAATATGTGGGCATATAAGAATCTTGTCTGTTTACTAGTTCAAATGTTTGCCAGAAAACAAGAGAGGGGTTTGAGCCCAATCATTGCTTTTTTTTTTTAAATTACGAAAAATTATCACTTGCAATTCTAATGCTGAGTATAGCTAACACTGCAAAAATATATGTTACACAAAGATTGAACTGTTTTAATCACGTAAGAATAACAACTATTGTTGGTTTCAAAAATGGCATAGTGAATGGTATCTGGTGTTGCATTTAAAATGTATGAGTGCAAACAGTCTGAAAAATAGATAAAAAGAGTTTCTTTTACATGGGTTTGAATTATTTCATACTGTTCTGTCCCCCCCCCCTTTAATCTGAACAGTATATTCAAGGCTTTCATAATGTTAATTTTTGGCACCCAAGAAGAGTGGCCTGAAGTTGGCATAACCTATTACATGCTACTGTCACCTGCATCATAATTTGCAATCATAATATTTTCCTAAAATAATTAATGAAAGATTCTTTATGTAAATGGGAGAACTGTTGATAAAACCAAATAAAATAACATGTTTAAAACAAATTACTGAAATAGTAAATGACCAGAAATAGCTTGAAAGTTGAAGCCTGGTTACCCTGGCTGATGGGACAACATGGTGGCAGTTTTAACATTATGAGCGCCTTGATCTTAGGAGGATCAGTTGAATGCATACTGTTCGCATTACCGGAAGAAAGAATGTTATGGAATTATTAAAGCTCATACAAGATGAACATTCCTTCTGGATTTTTTCAGACTGTTTGCATTAAAATATTTTTTAATGCAGCACTAAATGATATTTGTCATGCCATCTGAAAACAACTGTAGTCCGATAAAGACATCATATGAATTGGCATTTATTAACAAGAATTCAAACATCTCTTTCTTCAACAGAAACTACTAAACATTCATACTTACAGACTAGTATGTTAAGACTGTTCACAAAACACAGCAAAATGATTATACAATCTACTTGCGAGGCAAATATAAAAAGAACCTCTTACCTCGCTTCTTCAATGATATACTAACACCAAATGCACACAACTTTCCTCCTTTGTAGCAAAAACAATAATACCACATAAACATCAGATACTGGCATACCAAATATAGCTGCTCTGTTATCTCTGGATATGATAAATTAATTTAACATGTTTAGCATAGCTTTTTGCTAATATACAACATATCATAGTTATTTTTTTATGATTAAAAAAAACTGGAAAAAAATTGTTTAAAATAGACATTTGTATTGACATGTTTCAATGTAAGCACTCGAGGGCCATTATGACCTTCTGGTCCATAATTTGTGATTCATGTGTATTCTCAATAACTCAACATTCATACTAACTCTAAATGGCATGAAAAAGAGAGATTTCTTTACACAAAGCAAACCATAATTGATTATAAATTCACTTCAAAACTGAAAATAAACTATATAAAATATTCTACATAAAGATACAACTCTAACACAGTCACCATTATGCATCCCATGTATCCCATGTAATAAATATAAAAACACTGAAAGTTTGAAGCAGATACAATTTTGTCACATGAAGAAAACTTATATAATGTTAATCACCTTAAAGTTTGGAACAAACACACTTTCATCACACAAAGAAAACTTAAGAACTATCATCCACATTTTGACACACAAGAAATTTGATCCCATTTAGCAAGGATCCCAATTTGTGAGAAAAAAAAATTCAAAGTAAAGAACAAAGGTGCAAGAAAGATAAGATTAAGCCTTACAAAACTAAATTGCTCTAAAAAATAATGATGCACAGTATTCATTTATCTTTTTAAAATTGTTGTACTCTTTCTTCTTAGCTGTTTTGGTGTGATTATGTGTGTTTGCAAGAAAGTGGATAAAAGGTTTTTAATGAGATATACATTTATGTTCCTCTCCAGGTAATGTCCTGATTCTTTTTTGACTGCCGAATCACTGATGTATAAAATATTTATGTTGAATTTTCCAGGAGTTCATGTGAAGTCATAAATACTGCAAATTCAACATCTTTAGTGGAGTACACATTTTCATTGATTTTGATTCTTGCTACAAATCACAAATTCTTCTGTGGAACCTGTGAGACTCCTTCCCCACCTCACAAATTTAAGTACTGATGAAACAGCAATCTTTCACAAAAACACAAACACTGATGTCCACGAAAATAAATTAATTCTCAGTATACTGGTCTCTATTGTGATTTCTGACACTGAAAAGTTAAGAATTATTTTGATGCTACAGTGATGCTTCATACTGTATTTGTAAATAATACTGGGAATTCTTTTATTTTCATTGGCATAACTTTTTGTGGCATTGCAAAAATTCAAAATTTTCATTGGTGCCTAAATTCATGGATATACCTCTGAAAAAAAATGTTTTTTTATAGTCAAGAGATAGCCATCAGAAAAATGGCTGATCACCCTCAAGTGACTGTATCTATTACAAATGAATAATTAATATAATTTTGCAATTTCATGTCCAGTGACCTTGACCTTTGATCTATTGATTGCAGACTCAACAGGGAGATGTCTTTCCTAAAGCATAATGCCAGTATGAATTTAATAAAAACTGGGTGCAGGAAGCTTGAAGAAAGTGGAGTTATTACTTGGAACACAAAATAAATTTTTAGCTCCAGTGGCCTTGACTTTTGACTCTGGGCTCAAGAATCTGCCCAAGTGTAGACTATCTATGAAGTTTGATGAAAACTGGATCCAGGAAACTTGACTTGTCATGCAGAAACCAAAAAAGATTACAATGTTGGCTCCAGTGACCTTGATTGCACCTCTCAGAATCAGAATCAATAGGAAGCCCCTGCCCAAGTGTAATCTACCTATTAAGTCTGATGAGAATTAAAACCAAGGAAATTTTACTTGTCATACAGAAAGAGAATTGCAAAGCTCTCATTACCTTGACCTTGGACCAAGCAGCTCCAAAATCAATAGGTTTCTGCCTCTTCCCCATAGGGAAGACACATGAGGTTGAAAAAAAGAATACCACAGCAAACTAAAGTGATGCTGCAGAAACCACCTCATCAATGGATGGATGGACAGAAAACACTAACACTATTACCCACACCTTCAGTCCAGGAGAAAAAATGTCAAATTGGGTATTTTTATTCGTGATTTGTACTAATAACAAAATTCAATAAAATGGTACACCACAAATAAAGGTGAATTTACAGTATAGTTTCCATGATGATATCTCCAAAATGTTAAAATGTTTTGTATTTAGCTTAATCTATTTAAGGAAATACTATTCATTTGAATTAAGGGGACTAAATAGCCTCTGTGAATATTATTATTGGATTTACAACTGCTTATGGCAAATATACACAAGACCATGGGAAAAATCTTGGTATAGCTTTGAGGAATCACAAATGTTAACACCATTTACAACCCTACATGGATATGATGGCACATTGTTTAATAATACAAGTCAAAATATTCTTCAAGAGGCACTTGGTTTAAAAACAACAAGCAAACAGAAAATCTGTCACTAAAAGGACAGTTGGAATTCAGGTTTGTGTTCTCTGTAGTATCTTAATCGATCTGAGGGGTGTATACAAGTGCAGCTTGGAATCTGCTGCAGAGTGCAGGGTTAGAATCAATGGAGCTGACAGCCCTTTTTCAGACCAATTCATGCTCTGTTTACGCAACCATATATGCCATCAAATATGTGCTTATCTGTAGGTGCTTCCAAGTAGTTAATTCTCAAGGTTTCTTTTTAAACATAGTCAAACTAAACAGAGGACCATCTAGATGTGGTCTTTATGAGCAAGTGGTCTTTACAGACTGGTAAATATGTATTGATCTATTTATAATTGGGACCAACAGAACATGGTCTTTATACACAGCTGGTTCTTACATGCAAGTAGTTGCAGTAACAGGGAAGACCAAAACTGAGGCAAAGCAGATCAATTAATACAGCAATGATATTATTCAGGTAAACTGCATAATCCATAATCCAGATTTGTACTAGTGCAAAGTGCCTTAGTACTTTAATAATACTCCATTTTATTTTTAGAAATCCTGGATATATTGACTGATGTAGTTTTTTATTCTTCATATTTCAGTAAGAAATTAACCCAACTAAAGTTCCACAACCATCCTGTATTGTAACATGATTAATGGTGAATGATTGGTACCAATCATGACAATATCTCAAAGCAAGAGTGACAATTTATGTTGATGCCCATCAATTTCCTGACCATATTCAACAAAGAATATAATTAATTTTTAAACAAACAAACATCAAAAGCTAAGCAGTGAAAACCTATTGGCTTAAACATTTATTAAGTTGTTGACAAAACTGCAATTGGTGAATTGCAAGGATGATAATATCAGTACATTATAACATTTAGGTATTAGCACTAATGTCAAGAAATCTCAGTCTACATTCTAAATGAGATTGTTTTATTCCCACAAAATTCAGAGGAATATTAAATCTACGAAAGATTGAAATAAACTTTATAAAATATCATAAAACACATTATATGCAACCACTGATAAACTGAGCACCAAAAAAAAAGAACTGTACAAGGTATGACCTCACTTTTAATGAAACAAAAAAAGTTTAATAGTAACAGTTGGCAAAATATAAACAAACATGCTCACCAGTTAAAAAAAATTTCTAAATTTTTTAAAATTCAATCTCATTGAGTTTTTAACTTGTGATTATGCCCTAAATATTGTGATAAGGTAATATACATTTTTTAAAATTCTTTATGATTACATTATCTCACAAATGTCAATAGCAGTATTATCAAGATTATGAAAAAACAGCTAGATCTCATTCAGAAAAATCTATTCTTGTAAATGCAGATGTATTTGCTATGTACGGCAACTCAGATCTCAAATCTTATTGGAATTCAAAGTTAACATTTTACATTGGAAGTCGAGTTACACTTTATTATTGATATGTACATTTTAAACATTTAAGTTCTCATGAAGACTTCTGTGTATGAGAATTATGACTAAATGGACTATGGTTTCCTCTTGGTCAAACTGCATAAAGGTTCTCGTCAAAAAACCCTCTCCATCACAATCACTTTTTTTTCAATAGCTTCATTTTTTTCATTCTTTATAACACGAAAAAAAAAGAATAAAATCTGTAACATAAAGTTAAAGAACAGCTATGATTATCAGATCTTGTCCAGGGACAAAACATGGCTTCCTATATTAGGATGCTCTAATAATTGGGCACATTTAGTTACAATGGAAAAAATAGGATGGAGGATCTACTAGTACCAGATCTACTAATAATTCATGTGATTGTATTTTCCAATACTCAACAGCAGTTCTTTGTTTTGATTAAAAGACATTCAAAATGAAAATTCCTCATCTAGAGAGACTGTGATTTAGTATACTAAATAGGGTGCAGGCTGACCATAATAGAAATGTTCTTTTTTTTTTCTTCAAGTTCAAAATACAATCATGTATAGACAGTATAGTTCAACCAACATGACTTGTCATCAGTAAAGTTATAGCAGCCTAGTCCACCTCTGAAACAAGTATGATAGTGTGTATGCTGAATGTAAATAAAATGATATGACTGTTGGAAAACAGTGATTAATTGCAAAATGCCTTCAAAAATGCTGTAACAAGAGTATCATGAACATCACATTATATGCCCACCCCCTGTTTAACAGCCCTCTTTGTAAGCACTAGCACAGTATGATTGCCTCTAAAGATTATTGACAAAGTGGTCTAAATGATCTGGACCTTTGGTCAAGGAGTGCAGTCTTGAAATAAAGTTAATGTACAGAAACCATTATTTTCCTATTAGTCTTACCATGACTGTGACCTCTTAACTTTAGACCCCAGATTATATATGTTTCTTTATTATCTTAAGTGCAAGCCATCCACAAAGTCTGATCAAGGTACTTACTCCAAAACAAAGGTTATTCTGCAAAATCCATTTCCTTTGAGCCATAATGACCATGATCGTCGACCATTTAACTCCCAAATCACTAGACTTCTTCCATATCTCAAGTGTAAACCAGGCTTCTTCCATATCTCTAGTGTAATCCACAAAATTTGGTCAAGGTACTTACAGCAATGTGCAAAAAACATTTTTTTCTTTCAAATTGACCTTGAACTTTGACCTTTTGACCCCCAAATTGATATGTTTCATTTTTACCAAACGTGCAAGTCATCCACAAACTCTGGTGAAAATTACATGGTGAATAAGTAAATTGTTGAGCAGAAACTATTTTTCTCCTTTCAGTCAGTGACCTCAACCATCTGACCCCAAAATCGATAGGTTTCTTCCTAACTTTGAGTGCAAGCAATCCACAAAGTCTGATCCAGGACTGTGATGTCGAACTAATGTTATTGTGCAAAAATAATTTTTTCTTCTTTCAGTTGCAGTGACCTTGACCTTCTGACCCCCAAATTAAAAGGCTTCTTCTTTACCCCAAGTGCAAGCAATCCACAAATGTTGGTAACTGTAGATGGTGGAGAACTTGAATTATTGTGCAGAAATCATTTTTCTTCCTTACCTTGAGTGCAAGCCATCCACAAAGTTTGGTCCAGGACTGTGATGCATAACTTACGTTATTGTGCATATTTTTTTTTTCTTTCTTAGTTACAGTGACCTTGACCTTTGACCCCCAAATCAATAGTCTTCTTCCTTACCTCAAGTGCAAGCCATCCACAAATTTTGGTAACTGTAGATGGTGGAGAACATGAGTTATTGTGCAGAAATCATGTTTCTTCTTTTAGTCATAGTGACCTTAATCATTGATCTTATGGCCCAAAATCGGTTGGGTTCTTCTTTACCCCAAATACAAGCCCTCCACAAAGTTCATAACTGTAGATGGTGGACATTTTGAGTTACTGTATGGAAACGAAATTAGTAAAAGAGAGATGGATGGATGGACATCATAATATAATATGCTACACCTTATGTCTTTTAGCAGGTGTATAAAATGCTTCTCTATCAAGGAGAAATCTGAAAGAAAAAAGAAGCCTTCATGTGGCACCCTTTCACTAAATGGACCCTAGCTGATGCTTTGTGTCTTCTCTGGCCTAATCCAGCTTGCTGTACATCTCTTGGATCTGTTTAGCAAAGAATTGCTTCAGCTCATTCCTCTTGGCTTTAAATGTGGGTGTTAAAAGTCCATTTTCCACAGAAAATAGTTCATGATGCACATAAATATCTTTCACCTGCAAAAGAGACAAAACATTTCACTAGTACTGGCAAATCTTGTAGCTCCACATCAGAGGTTCTGATCCCCCTGCCCCCAAAAGAACCAAAAACTAGATTTATGTTTGAGGTCAGATCTGCACCATTATCATTCAGAACCAATTACATATTGTAAGAAGTGTTTAATAAAAACTCCATGTCAATGCCACCATTCATTAAAGAGTAGTGATAGTAAGATTTCTGAGATGGCCACCATGTTTAAGGTCAGAAGATTAACATTTTCATTCAGAACCAGTTACATATTGCTAAAGTATTTTTATGAAAACCTCCTGTCGATAAAACCCACAGGAGAAGTGGCCATATAAAGATTTTGGAGTTTGGATCAGCAACATTTTAATATAGTAACAACTATATATTGCAAGAAAGAAGAAGCTTTGAGAGCCGGGGGGGGGGGGGGGGGGGGGGGGGGGGAAATGTCAGATTAGCATACATGCAGAAGAAGAAGCTATAGATTTTCACATTGTGGGAGGTCACATCTCCATCAGTTTCATTTAGGACCAACTACAAATAGTGATAAATGTTTTAGGGAAAATCCCATGTTGATATGACCATACCTTCAAGACAAGTAGTGATTACCAGATTTTCAAGATGGCCATATACATAATAAGCAGTCCCTTTTACTGAAAACCCAATGTCTATATGACCATTGGTTCAGGAGAAGTAACCATAACAAGATTTCATGGTGGCGATGTTGGAACTCAGATTGGTAACATTTTCATGTAGGACCATACATGCCTTAAGAGTTTTTTTTTAAAGAAAACCACATGTTGATATGACCATCTATTCAGAACGAATAATGGTAAGATTTTCAAGATGACCATAGTGACTACATTGGATTGAAGGTTTGAAGGGCACGATTTTCATTTAGGACCAATCAGGCATTAGGATGAAAATGCATGCCAAGTTTCTTGACTTTCATCCAAGTAGTTAAGGAGGAGTAGCAACAATAAACAGCTGCTAATGGACTCCAGATGCAGGCCCATTTCTAAAAACTGCTGTAATGGCCTGAAATCTACTTATGAGGATCTTAAGTGAGCAAAAAGTTCATGGCTATAAGTCCAATAGTTTTTGTGCCATACACTAAATTAGATTTGGGACAGTCATACAAATGTATGGACAGTCTGCAGAAAAGCAAAATGTCCCCTTCTGCTATTGCAAAGAATGAAAGAAAAAGAAAAATTCCAACTCACCCAAAGTGATTCATGTTCTTCATGCTAAACGAATTGAAATTGTAACCACCGATTTCTAAAACTTGACAAAAAAAGAAATACCTCTATGACCTGGTCTTTGTTGCTACTACCGTTAATTGTTGTTTTTGATGATGTTGTTGTCGATGTTGTTTTCTTGTTTATGTTCTACTGTATATACTCGCATATAAGCCGATA
This sequence comes from Margaritifera margaritifera, assembly GCA_029931535.1. NCBI lineage: Eukaryota > Metazoa > Mollusca > Bivalvia > Unionida > Margaritiferidae > Margaritifera > Margaritifera margaritifera. Next base: position 264,843 of record JAQPZY010001012.1, on the reverse strand, counting down.
CAAACTGCAAACTGAATATACCCAGATCTGCCATCGCATAATGCACCAGCAGATCTGGGTCTATGCAGTTTGTAAGAACTAATCAGTAGAACAAACATAGACCCTGATCTGCCGGCGCATTATGTGACGGCAGATCAGGGTCTATGTTGTTTGCATTTGGACCCTGCTTATATGCGAGTAAAGACAGTAGTTCTTGTTCTTTAAATATTGTTTATTTAATGACAACAAAATTCAAAGTTTTTGTATAAAGTAATAAATGAATCAATTTTAAACAATAAGACTAACATAGATGCAAATATCAAGCTGTATATAGTTGTCCTATGATCTTTAGAAAGGTGTCCAATGGACTGTACCACTTACACGAGGTGGAGCAGGCTTGTGTTATATATAGCAACTCAGGTACCAAAGAAAAATCATGTGCCACAGATAAATGTGTCCATTGTTCTCAGCATGTAAATGTGCCACAGATAAATGTGTCCATTGTTCTCAGCATGTAAATGTGCCACAGATAAATGTGTCCATTGTTCTCAGCATGTAAATGTGCCACAGATAAATGTGTCCATTGTTCTCAGCATGTAAATGTGCCACAGATAAATGTGTCCATTGTTCTCAGCATGTAAATGTGCCACAGATAAATGTGTCCATTGTTCTCAGCATGTAAATGTGCCACAGATAAATGTGTCCATTGTTCTCAGCATGTAAATGTGCCACAGATAAATAAGTCCATTGTTCTCAGCATGTAAATGTGCCACAGATAAATGTGTCCATTGTTCTCAGCATGTAAATGTGCCACAGATAAATGTGTCCATTGTTCTCAGCATGTAAATGTGCCACAGATAAATGTGTCCATTGTTCTCAGCATGTAAATTCTGATCACTTCTCACAAATCCCATGGCTGCCAGATTAATATAGAGTAAATAAAATAAAACAAAACCATGTCATTCAAACTGTTAATGGTACAGCTCCTTCATACATGCCTCAAAATGTTAATTTTAACTTTGTAAGAAAGAGTAATTCATATTTCACCTGTGTTAGCAGTGGGATGCGTAACTTCATGATTCCTGATGTCAAAAGTTCTGGTTCAAAGTCTTCACATATAATGCACGTGAACTTTGCAATGATTCACCTACTAATCTAAAATGTATACCCAATATAAAAAAGTTCATAAAAGAGATAAGAAGAAATTTTTTCAAATCTATAGCTATTGAAAACAGTGAGTGGTTCCTATACTGCAATAGTCCTTCTTGTCGACAGTTATGCTCTGTAATCCATGTGCCTAATTTTAACTTAATTGATATGTTTATATACATGAAACCACTTAATTAAAGTAGTGTGTTGTTACACTGCAAATGATTAGCGCATTTATTATGTGTAATGTCATTTTCTGCATAAATTGTGATAATGGCAAGTGTGTTATTTGTTATATCTTAGATTTCCATTATACATAATAATATTTCTATAATTTTAAATATAATGCTATGTTTTGATATGCCATGAAATTTTCTGTGTGCATATAAGTTTTACATATTTCTATTCTGAATGCCTGTCAGATGTCATGCAATGAGTAGTCAAGACCACAATGGAAAACAAGAGTCTTTTAAAGGGACCGACACACATCTGGCCGAAACGAATTTCCAGGAATTCAAGATGAGACCATTTCTTTTTTCAACTGTTGAGTGTTGAAACCATCTCTGACATTCCTGTGCAATAATAAGATTTTCATGAAGGCTGCAGTGGTTGCCATACTGAATGTAAGATCGGCACCATTTTCATTTGGGACCAACTAGATACCATAAGAAGTCTTCTGATGAAAACCCCATGTCAATATGACAATCCTTCAGGAGGAGTACCGATAACAAGGTTCATGCCAAATGTATTAAAAATGTAACCACCATGGTGGCCATAGTGGATGTCAGATGGGCATTGTTTTCATTTAGGACCAACTAGATACTATAAGAAATCTTCTGGTGATAAGCCCATGTCAATATAACTTTTCAATTAGGAGTAGTGATAACAAGATTTACAAGATGGTCAACATGGTGCCCTTAATGGAGGTCAGATCAGCACCATTTTCATTTAGGACCAACTAGACATCATAAGAAGTCTTCTGATGAAGACTTCATGTCAATATGACTTTTCATTCAGGAGGAGTGGTGACATTAAAATTTTAAAGATGGCTGCCATAGTGGATTACAGATGAGCACCATTTTCATTTAGGAAAGGTTAAGTTTGATGGTTTTACAGCACAGCAACACAAGTAGGTTATTTGGTCACAAATCTGGCATGCTAACCATTGAGTCACTACAGTTCCTTTTCATTTAGGAGCAACCAAACATCACAAGAAGTCTTTTAGTGAAAAGTACATGATGATGTGACCATCCATTCAGGAGAGGTAGTGATAAAAAGATTTTCACGATGGCCACTGTGTTGGCCATACTGGATGTCAGTGTGGCATCATTTTCATTCAGAACCAACTAAACGTCATTAAAAGTCGTCTTGTGAAAACCCCACACTGATATGACCATCTATTCAACAGGAGTAACAATAAAAAGATTTTCAAGATGGGCAATGTGGTGGCCACAATGGATGTCTGAACAGCCCCATTTTTTATCTATCTAGACCAACTAGACCTTGTGATGAATGTTTGTGTAAAGTTTCATGGCAATCCTCCATGTAGTTTTAGGAGGAGTAGTGATAACAAACTTGTGCAAACAGACAGAATGAAGATGAACAGACCATGCCATAAGCTCCTCTGGTCTATGACCAGCTGTTCTAAAATGAAGGTCTATTAATTAACTTTTTGTTATCCTTAGTGTCTTTTATACGAGAATACATTGGAATTTTGATTTATACCGTGTTGTCATATAAATGCTGAATAAATCCCAATTCGGTACTTGCATGCAGTCTTATGAAAATGCCATAAAATAAAGCATAGTACACAAATTTTTAAAGCAAATGTTCCCAAGATCTAGACAGTGCTCCTTTTACATTACTAACTTGTCATCTCTATTTTATGCAATAGATTGGTCAAAAAAAGCATTGGAAAGAATCTGGTTGAATGATTCCTGTATATGAACAGAGCTTGAGAAACAAATTTGACTCGTGTCAGTGAGGCATAAAATATACCTCACAGTGACCTACTTTTGAGATGAGAGTGTAGTTATCATCAAGATGCATCCCCCCACCAAGATTCATGAATCTAGGTATAAAAGTATATCTTTTGGGTGCAATATACCTATCTGGTCACAAGCTAAATGCAAAACTTAACCTTAGCCAGTAAAATATAAAATGCAGGTCAAAGTAACTATTTTTTATTGTAAGGTACTAACAGAGATGCATACAATTATTTAGTTTTATGATTTTAGCATGAACAGTGCTGGAGAAATAAGTCAGTGAAACATGAAATATGGTTCAAGTGATCTACTTTTGTGATGAGGGTGTAGTACTTGTCAAGATGCATCCAATGAGCAAGTTTCATGATTCCAGGTATAACCATATTTGTACAGTGTAAAAAACACCAACCCGAGTTAAATGCACAACCGTAACCAAGAATGTACATGAATCTACAAAGTTAGACCCCTTAGCCCCTTCCCCTGGGAATAGGTAATATGCAACCCACTCCAAACTTATGCCTAGGACCTTGGAAGAAACAATTGTGAGATGCAACTAGGCTGTACAAATATCTATGCTTTTATTTGTGCAGATGCTGATGCCAACATCAATGCTGTGGGTAGTACAATAGCTCTCCTTAACTTTGTAGCGGTGAGCTAAAAATGTGTAAAAACTGAAAAAGTGCTGTAATGCCCAGAAAATGCAACCATATCATCTACATATGCATGCAAATATGCCTACCAAAATTTGTTGCCTACACTGATTTGTTTTTGTGTAATCGTACTAACAAGCTTTTCAGGCCAGGATCAAATCATGATGCCCCACTCTGCATGCACTGCCAGCAGTGGGGGCATAATATCAGAGAAAAGATTTGAAAGAGACAGAGAACAGATTCAATATTCTTTCACAATCAAACTAGTTCTAGTTAATTTTATGATAGCCAGTACAAAATATTGCAATTTCACTAGCTGAGGTTACTTTGACTTTATAAGTCCCTAGTTAAACTTATGTACTTATGTAATGACCACAGTGATCAAACATTAAAGGATCAAAATGGTAGGTTTTTGGCCCTTAATGCACCTAAAATCACTCAAAACAATTAGAAAAATTGTTGTCGAATACAGTATTATTTTTTATTTGGTTAAAATCAATGAAGAAATAACATAAAACTAGTCCAAAGTGCAAGATTGCTAGGATCTGGCAATTCTGCCAAAAATGTCTCTGATTAACCTCGGCTATAATTTTACATGGCAACTGACTTTGGTTGGCTGGTTTTTTATAGGACTTTGTACACATGATTGGCTGTATAATGCCAAGGAAATGGAAGCTAAGTGCCTTTACCAAGGGCACACCAAGGCAGTTAACCTGTCTTGCCTAGGCAGGTATTGAAAATCTGCAAACCTTGGATTACGAGTCCAATGCTTTACCAACTGAGCTATGACAGCTCCCAAAATGACAATTGACAAAAAATTTTCTTCAAGAAAATTCCTCTTTAGGAAATATGATCATGCAAGAATTACAATCATACACAGTTGGACAAGTTCAAACATTTGCCAGAATACTTTATAAACTAGAAATGTGTACTTGGAACACAGCTGCTCAGCAACAACAACCTAAATACAAAACCTAACTAACTTACGGTGTGATGGACATATGGACAAGTGTAACACTATATGCCATACCACTGTCATGGTGGGGCTTCCTTCATGTTCTGATCCTACTCAGGAAAACATCAGAACACTGCCAGCCATGAATGACCCTTATAATATCTTATACAGGTGTACCTATTACCTATAGGACAAGTTACCTGTTCCAATGAAGTCAATCCAGCCTTCTTGCCAATATCTGTAATACTTTCCAGTATTGCCTTTTTCACATCCTGAACAAAGAAAGAATACATCACATAAATCCTGCTAGCTCATTCATAGTGTGAAAATATCCTCAATCAAGATACAGGTTCCATGGAACACAATGTCTTGCCTGCATTGCTAATCAAGATACGAGTTCCATGGAACACAGTGTCTTGCCTGCATTGCTAATTAAGATACGAGTTCCATGGAACACAGTTTCTTGCATGCACTGTAAATCAAGATAAGAGGTCCATGGAACACAGTGTCTTGTCTGCATTGCTACTCAAGATAAGAGTTCTTTGGAACACAGTTTCTTGCCTGCACTGCAAATCAAGATAAGAGTTCCATGGAACACAGTGTCTTGCCTGCATTGCTAATCAAGATACTAATTCCATGGAACACATTGTCTTGCCTGCATTGCTAATCAAGATACAAGTTCCATGGAACACAGTGTCTTGCCTGCTCTGCAAATCAAGATAAGAGTTCCATGGAACACAGTTTCTTGCCTGCATTGCTAATCAAGATAAGAGTTCCATGGAACACTGTGTCTTGCCTGCATTGCTAATCAAGATACGAGTTCCATGGAACACAGTTTCTTGCCTGCACTGCAAATCAAGATTAAGAGTTCCATGGAACACGGTTTCTCATCTGCAAACTCTATGATACACTGTATGTACGTGTTTGATTTCAAGCAATATTGTACATTACTTTCTTCAAAATTTTAGTCACTTACATCAGCATCACAACCTTGAAAATATGTTACACTGACAAGGCTGTCAATGACTTTTGAGAGTAGAATGTAACACTCTGCTGACAAAAGGAGAACATTTAAAATATTAAACCACCAACCTTTTTGCTTGTAATAAAAATGCAATCTAAAATTATGACTGACCTTAGTGATTTTAGTGATCATTAGCACCAACTGACAAAGCACACCCTATACCTGAAATTTACTATAGTTATTTGCAACACTACTTAGTACACAAGTGAATAACTCTTTTCCCTGTCCTTATGTAAAGTCTGAATAAGGTTTTCATTATGAGGATTACGAATCCACACAATACCTTCCTTCACAACATTTTTACATGTTAACAGGATATTCCCTGGCAATGGAAGTAGTGTCTATTTCCAGCAGAAATAAATTAGTGCCAAATTTACTTGTACCTTAGCCAATGAAAATAGCAAAACCATGTCAGAGGTCAACATGTGTATTTACATGGAAACCTATAATCTGATAATTACACTCAGGATATCATTTGTTCATGGATGTGGTACCTACAAGACAACTCTGACAACGATGAAAATGACTATTTCAACAGCAGATCCAAATAGAAATAGTGTTGCTTAAGACTGATGCAGTGAGTTTCTTTTAGAGAGTCAACTGGTCTGAAAACTGCCATTTATGGAAAACAACATGAAGGATTTCATATGCACAAGTCTAGGACACTATTTACATAGTTGGTCATCAATATGCATAACAAAGAAAATATCAAACATCACAATATAATAATCAAATAATACATACAAATATTACTAGATTATATTATACGAATATTACTAGATTATATTATACGAATATTACTAGATTATATTATACGAGTGAACTTATTAGGTTTAGTGTATAAAGTAAAAATTACTGCGTTAGCTGCCAGTTCCTCATTTGTTCCTTTGACACCAAACTTTTCCTGTGCATGTTTTGGTAACATATCAAAGTCTGGTACAGCAACACCTACAAGGCAGGACTGAAATACAAACATACTGATGAGTGATCTCCCTCGTGTATAATGGACTTGATTCATATGTTTTTTTTTTTAAACAAACCTCATTTACATTAGTTTTCTTAACATACACAAATCTAACAGTGAAACCTTGGAATGAAGACCTAAACAACAACTTATTTTGATGGAGAAGCTGGACATCTAGTGTATTTACAGTATGTCTGAATTTAGGCCAGATTTGTGCTAAACAGTAACTTTGATGTTGCTGAACAAAAATGTTTAGTGTTCTGAGATGAGAGTTCACTGCCCCTCACTCCCCCATCCCAACTTTCTACTCTTCTATGCTTGAGAGTATTGTAAAGATTTCCTGCATTGGCATCATTGGCAGTGACATGTAATGCTGAACTTGTTCTACATGTTACAGAAATCTTAAATATTGTATTTCTAATCCTGTAATCCCTTCATAGGAAAGCAACCTTGCACTCTCCAGAAATGGTCCAAATGGGGTCCTATTAATATGTAAGGCATCCATCTATCAATGGCACATAAATAGGTGTTGCAAATGATCCTCTGGAAGAAAGTGTCTGGCTGCAAAAGCAAAACCCAAGGCAGCCCTACAATGAATCTCCATCAAACTCGAAATGTGTCCAAAGGACATGGATGCTTTGCCAAAATGGCATTATAAGGTATAATAGAAAAAAACTAGATTCAAGATGCATGGGTAAAGTTCTAAGGTAAACCATCACCATCACTCAGTCAGATTTCTACAGAAACAGGTTAAAGTTGAGCTGCCCAAGGTCTTTTTCATTTAAAGACTCCTATCAAATTGGGTTTCAATCCAGATAAGTGAGGGATGAATGGACAGACAGATGGACATTGGTGACATTATATGCCACACAAAACTGCAAATGCAAAAGTTAACCTGGTGTAACACTGCAGTCATTGCTAACATAGTCAATGAAGCGATATTCATTTCTTGATTAATTCATAAGCCAATGATAGGACCCTTATTTTTTGCCCTTGTAACATTTAGACACAAGACTGTTTCCACTGAATCCTATTGGAGTGTTATCCAGACATGCCATCGATAACAAGACAACCATAAGGCAGTCAATATTTTTCTGTAAGTTAGACCAATTTTTAGTAACGTGCAACGAAATATCATTAACTGCAATTGTCGACTTGGATAACATGCCTTGGAAAGATTCAGTAATGTGGTCCGATATAGTGAAGGCAACATTTTATTCAACTAAAATGTTTGTAAAGTACACTTAGACTTTAATGACCTCCAGTTCTGTTTCAGAAACTGCAGTTCCAAACTCCAAGGAGGTCAATGGCTTCTTGTTAGATTTCTCAACTCAACGTAATCTTTGTTTTATTTAATTTAAAGTGGTGGCAGCAATTATATCTCCCACCATGAATAATACTCAAATCAACACATGCTGTCCCATAAATGTAATTGTTGACTTTCCTGCTTTTTTTCCAAGCATAACTAAGAATCAGAATATTCCTTTTGATACTTCTATGTTGATTGTTTGACCTTTTAATATGTTGATTGTCCCTTTTGCCTTCAATGTGTGTTGATTTGTTGGATATTTCTAGATAATGCTACAACATAAAGCATAAGCTTCATCATGCAGACATTTTGCAAAAAAAACATCTGCAGAATAAAGTGTCTTTGATACTTCAATAAAGTTAGTCTGGTTTCCTAACCATCTCCACTGAAACTAATATGAAAATCTGCATCCAGACCAATCTCAGACAAGCCAATACCCAGATTTGACCATAATGATCGTATCTTTGTATTTTTTTGGCTATTATTCCACAAGTCTGTAATTTATGGGTAATTTCAGTAGGGGTGAAACAATATACCTGTGTCACGTATCGAGACGATTCACGATACACAACCTACGATACGATACATTATCGATTCTCAGTTTAAAGAATAAGAAGGCAAATGACAAATAATTATTCATGACTGCTGAAGATTAAAGTAACTTGTATAGGGTAGATATTGTTGTGTATCGATTCTTCACCTCTTGTATCGATATGGCAAAAGTATCGATGCATCGATATGTCAATGAATCGTTTTGCCCCTAAATTTCAGTAAGATTTAAGGTCTAATCATAAGGTTCGTAAGTCTGTGTTATCCATCTATCATACATGATAAAACTCAACTATAGACAGTGACTGAATGTCCAAATTATCTTAGAACTGAATAATTTGCCTTGATACTTCAAAATTAAACTTTCTCTTAACCTCAGGAAGCTAATGTATCCAGTATAAATTTAGACATCCTTTTATGTCAAGCTATGATGCAAAATATGGTGTGAGTGAATCAAATTGATGCGAGTTAGATTTAATTATTAACAGGTCACAAAAGGCTAGTTAGGTTATGTCCCTTGGTGTGTAAAACAATGCATCAACAGAAAAAGTAACAAATACAGAGATTCTAACCCCTACCGATGTGAAATAGGAAAGTCAGCTATAAAAAAATCAGAATCTCTGCACAAAAATTGGAATACTTCAATTTTTATCCAACAATTTATTTTAAGACTGAATCTTACTGATTTAAAGTAGTGTGTGGTTGAAATGTGCTTCCTACCATCATATTCCCACCATGTGACATGCTTAAGTCCTTCAAGAAAAGACTGCATTGGCATAGTGTTTGTCCAATGCTGATGTCTTGCATATTCATTTAAAATGTCCATATCACATTTTTTTCTCAAGGTATAATCCTTCCTGACTGCTCTTTGAACTTTCTCGGTGAATCAGGGTGCTAAGCTAACGTGATTTTTCATTGATCAATATTTCAATTGCTTTTGTGAAACAAGTGTTTGGGTACGCTTTCACAAAAAAGAATTCCAATCAGACATTACAAGCATTTCTGTGATCTCGATATACTGGTGATTAAGTTGAGGTTCACCTACATAAAATTATATCTGACTTGAAAGTCAGTATATGACATAAATAAGCATAATGGCAAAATTTGAGGTTAAAAATAGGAATGATTCCATCAAAATTTGAATGGCTGGCATCATTGCATATAAATTTAAACTTTATATCCCTTTACTAAATAGAGAATGAGATAACATCATATTACGATCATGATATGCATGTACCGTATATACTCTCGTATAAGCCAGGTTCAAATACAAACAACATAGACCCTGATCTTCCGTCTCATAATGCACTGGCAGATCAGGGTCTATGTTGTTTGTTCTACTGATTAGTCCTTACAAACTGCATAGACCCAGATCGGCTGGCACATTATGCAATGACAGATCTGGGTCTATGCATTTTGCAGTTGGTATAGGCTTATAAGCGAGTATATACGGTAAGTGTCAAGTAGAAAAATGCACATACCTTAAGACTGTCCCCATGAACAAAGAACTGAGAAACCAGTGGACTCCTAACATATGTGTTTTCTATCTTCTCTGGAGCAATGTACTCTCCCTATAAACATGATACAATACATGGTTATCAATTTTATGACAATCTGATCGATCAAAGAACTTGTGAAAGTAGGAATGACAGTGTAATGTTCTCCAGAATGCATGCACTTTTTATTTTCATGATCTTGTGGGCAATGCATGCATACACCTACCTGCATATACTACCATGCACTCACGCAACAGTGTCAAGTTAAGGTCAGGTTACTTACTTCTAGTATTGTGGTATGGGGTCTTCAAGGTGTATGATATATCAATTTAGGAAGACAACTTATGAATGATTGGAAATTTTGGAATGTTAGAATAGTTTTGTGTTTGCAAAACGATTATGGCCCCATTGCAGACAAAAAAGTCAGTCAAAAAAGCTCAAAACTTATTAAAGTCTGAAAAATTGCTAAAATGGCATTACATTCTAATCTAGTCATCTACATGTGCATACAAACATGCTCACCAAATTTCGTCTGACTACCTCAAGTTGTTCTTGCTTAATTTGTACAAACAAAATTTTTAATTTGAAACATTCTAATGTGTAAAACAATGAAAAGTTGCTGTGAAAGCCTGAAAATCAAATCTGGTCATCCATACATGCATTCAAATATGCTTTGACAAATGTTATTTGTCTATGACAAATGTTTTGTTTTTTAACACAATCATGCTAATGAACTTCTTAGGAAAGGATGGACAGATAGACAGAATGCCTATGCTGCAGCTGTGTGGGCATAAAAAACAGAAGTATTCCACAGGACTCTGTCTCACCTGCATTCATGCAATGATAAATCCCCCTGTATCTAATGAATAAAATTTCATTTGACCGAGTCAAGTAGTGTCTGCATATAAAGTGATAAATCAAATTTCATTTGACAGAGTCAAGCAGTGTCCGCATATAAAGTGATAAATCAAATTTCATTTGACAGAGTCAAGTAGTGTCCACATATAAATTGACGAATCAAATTTCATTTGACTGAGTCAAGCAGTGTCTGCATATAAAGTGATAAATCAAATTTCATCTGACTGAATCAAGCAGTGTCTACATAATTGTGCAAACAAGATTCTGACCAAATAAGTTTAAGTGGACAAAGTGCATAAGACCGATAAAAATAACAAGTAATACCTGTGAAACTGTGGCATAATCTAAAACCTTGTAAAGCTGCAAAGCAAAAAAAGTAGGTCACTTTTGTCCACGGTGAGTAGTACCCTCGAAGAAGAAACCATCAAGTTTCATGCAGCGGTGTCAGAGAAACTTTGCTAAATGCAAAACTTGATCCAATTTATGGGTCATAAAAAGTAGGTCACAGTGACCTACCTTTGCTTTTGGTTAATAATACTCTCCAAGATGAATACACCCATCAAGTTTCATGACAGTACAACATTATCACAGAAACTGATCTAAATGAATCAGAAGGACACAAAAAGTACGTCAATGCAACCTACTTTTGCCTATGATGAGTAGTACCTATCAAGATCAATACATCAATCAAGTTTCATGAATGTACATACAAAAGTGTAGAGAAAACTGGGTTATATGCAAAAAAATTATGTTGACACTCCAATAACAACAACAACAAGACCATCGGAAAAGTGATCCCCATGTCTCCCCAATGCTTCACAGGTGAGACAAAAAACGCTCCAATGGCATGAAACTCTAATCAGGTCATTTAACTAAGCATAGGAACATGTTTATCAAACTTCATTTAACTACACCTAATATTTTTATGTAAATGTGCTAACAAACTATCCTGAGATAGACAGATAGATATACAGATGAATGAACATAAGGCCATACAGGAACAAATTGAGATGAACCTGCTAACCTTGCAAAGGCGGCATAAAATATTTGAATTCACGTGCCATTTCAAGACAATCTCTTTTTCTAAGACATAAGCACTGGATAAGTAGTAGTTGCAATCCAGCAGTTACCTGTGCCAATTTGAAGATGTGCTTCTTTCTATCTATAATCTTCAAAGTTCCATTCTGAAATGGATTAAAAATACTGTGAATGACATATTCAGTGTATCACTTGTATCAAATCATTTGAATTTTTATATCAAACACCCAAAAAACTAAATTGTATCAACTCTAAATAGTCATCAGAGGAGTCTAAGCCTTGTTATTCATACTTTAAACAGGTATCAGGAGTCTAACACCTGTTATTTCATACTTTAAACAGGTATCAGGAGTCTAACACCTGTTATTTCATACTTTAAACAGGTATCAACACCTGTTATTCCATACTTTAAACAGGTATCAGGAGTTTAACACCTGTTATTCTATACTTTAAACAGGTATCAGGAGTCTAACACCTGTTATTCATACTTTAAACAGGTATCAGGAGTCTAACACCTGTTATTTCATACTTTAAACAGGTATCAGGAGTCTAAAACCTGTTATTTCATACTTTAAACAGGTATCAACACCTGTTATTCCATACTTTAAACAGATATCAGGAGTTTAACACCTGTTATTCTATACTTTAAACAGGTAACAGGAGACTAACACCTGTTATCCCATACTTTAAACGGTATCAGAGGAGTCTAACACATGTTATTCCATCCTTTAGCCTGGCCTCATTTTCATCAAACTTTTCATCTTCAGTATGTAAAAGATGTTCTCCTCTTTAAAATTTCTACAAAGTCAAATTTATGGTCATGTTAAGCTTTAAAAGAACAAAGTTGTTTCAAAATGTAGGCCTAATTCAATTATCCTAAGTTTACATATACCATATATACTCGCATATAATCAGGGTCCAAATGCAAACAACTTAGACCCTGATCTGCCATCGCATAATGCGCTGGTAGATCAGGGTCTATGTTGTTTGTGCATATACCCAGATCTGCCAGTGCATTATGTGATGGCAGATCTGGGTCTATGCAGTTTGCAGTTGGTATGTGCTTATACGCAAGTATATACAGTAATAAGCTTGCATAACTTAAGCAGAGATTTTACTAAATGTTGAAATGTTTAATAAAAGCAGGACCATGGTTTTTTTTACGTAATAATATATACAGAAAACAAACTGAAATGTAGACTTCAGCCCCAGTTCCTAAAGAGAATAATGAAGTCAAATTTAAGATGCATAATCAGACCATATATTTATGAGGAAATATGTATGCTACGAGTCTACTTCCTAAATTCAGCGTATGTACTTGGGCCATAACTGCTCCAGTACATTGTGTAAATCACAACTTGCAATTTAAAAAGAATTTTGGAAAGTTGTCCAATGAAGACACCTGATCATACATACCTTTAATTTCATGTGTAATTTATGTGCATAAGCAGGTTTTAATTGCATTTCATATATGTTTTTTTTTCTTCTTTCTTTTCTTCTGAATATCAACAAAATACGCTGCATTAACTGTTCTTTTCAAGATCCTCATCACTATCTGATAACAGTGGATGGGAGGGTCTTTAAGTAATGTGATCGGGTAAGTATTCTCGGAGAAGCATAATTTACTAGAAAAATTTGCTTTCTCTTTTGAATTCATTCCCCCGATCACATTAACATTATGAGAATAGGTAATAGGAGGAGGGAATACTGTGCATCCTACCTATACTTCGGGTATCCTTATAGGGAAGAAAGATTGGATTTCCTATGTGAACGATAACCTGCTCTCCTACTTAAAGCAACACAGCCTATGGTCACGCGAACCGTGACCACTCTATCAGGTTAAGAAAATGATTTTTTAAATCTTCTTACTGTCAAAATTCACTGGTGAATCCAACAAAGCTAAGAGGCTGTGTTGGTTTAATTGGGTCTGGTGGTCATCTGGGCTTCAGCCCCAGGACCCACCAGATTCAGGTTTTGTCTCTGCAGAGCTAAATCCCCGAGATAAAAACTTGAGAAGGTTGACTCTGCACTCCAGCCAACAGCTTCTTTGACATCTCGGATTTAAACGATGCATTTGAGAGTGAGGCTCACAAAGATCGCTCTAATTTCATCAGCTGAAATCCTCATGAGGCGACTGATCTTTTAAGACATCAGAGTACACCAAGCATATAACCCACTTAAGCCAAGAAAATCGGGCTTGGCAGGTGATATCCTGCTTTCCTGCCTTCATGGGGAGAAAGAGTGGTTTCCAGTAGCCACGACCCGTCTCTGTGCACTTCAAGTAGTGCTTAAGGGAGCAGACAGGACCTTGCATAGCCGCTGCTCTCGACTTATCTATAGACAAGAGGGAGCGTATGATGACTCTCTGATTGCCCACTGATGGTAACTGGTTCTTGGCTACAAAGCCTGGTTGTGACATGATGATCACCAAACCATCTGATCTGAACTGAAGATTGTTCTGGTTGACTGAAAGGGCATGTAACTTGCTCACCCTGCATGCCAAAGCTAAAGCTATCAGGAAACAGGTTTTGTATGATAACAACTTCAGCGAGGTCTGGGCTAATGGCTTGAATTTATCTGAATTGAGCCATATCAAGATCCAGGACATATTCCATTTTGGAAACAGGGTGAGGGATTTTGGTCTATTCAAATCAAAATTGGCTAGTAGGTCTGAGAGATCTTGATCATGACTGATATCTCTTCTGCCACTCAAAAGGCACTCACCAGTCTGTAAAAACACACCACCTTCCCTCCTAAGCCTTCAGAGTGGAGGGACTTCTTGCTCTCGAGATTCTCTCCACAATTGAAGGTCTAAATTCTTTCTCTCGCAAAGATGTCCCGACAAGAGCCAGATGCTAAAGGAGAAGACGGTCCAGGCAGGGGTGGAACACCTGCGACCATAGTTGTTTGAGATGATTTGGTTTGGCCATAATCTTCCTGGGTAAGTCTATCGCTAGATCAAGTAGATCATTGACCCAGGACTTGTCCCATCTGAGAGGGTCTATCAGAATAATGTAGCAATTCTGACCCCTTATTTTCTGTTATTTTTTTCGGTACTAAGACCGGGGGGGGGGGGGGGGGGGGTGTAGGCAAATGCCCATAACCCGTTTGAGGAGGTAAGACACCACTACGGAGTTGTCCGACATAATCAGGACTGACTTCTCGCAAAGTTGGTCCTTTTAGAACAGAAAGGCATTTATGATAGCTTTCATTTTGAGCTTGATGTGAAGATGCAGTTCCCCTGGACTCCATTTGCCGCTGACCGTATCGAAGTCCGGCAACAAGTGGGCTCCCCAACGGTACTGGCATATGTACATACCATCACTTCTGGTTGGGGCTTCTCCAGAAGAATTCCCTGTAATGAACCACTGACACAGGAATGATCGTCCCTCGTTTGTGATATTGACCTTTTGATCAATTGGACTGAAAAAAAGGGCACCATTGAGCCAGCAAAGTCATTTGTAATGGTCGCATATAAAGGCGCAATGAATAACTGAAGGAGTTGCAAAACCTCTCTCACTGAAATCCACGTCCTGTTGCGAACAGACTCGACAAGTTTGACAATCCGTATGACGCAGTCATGAGGGAGACACACAAAATTTAGATTGGTTATAAACTCCATACCCAAGTGGACGAAACACTGGAATGGGTGAAGGTCAGATTTTTCCCAATTCACGAGAAAAGCGAGATGATTCAAATGGCATAGGAGATCGTTTATGCCCTTGAGGACAATAGAACTTACCATATGTTTTTGGAAGAGATCAGCCTTTGCCATAGAGGAAGTCAACCGGAACAGGGTGACAATGCAATCCATAATATGATAAAGATCCAGGGGTTCATATATTCACCGAACAGAAGGACTCGAAATTGGTAAACTTTGTCGTGGTATGCAAACTTTTGCCACGCCGGGTGAACAGGGACATGAAAGTAGCATCTCTGAGATTGAGACTGATGGCATAGTCATCTCTGTGGATGGAGAGTCATATAAATCTCACAGTCTCTATCTTGAACCTTGGCGGAAGAATGAATTCGTTGAGGCAACTCAAGTCTATGATCAGCCTCAACCTGCCATTGATCTTATTGTTAAGGAACAGACATGACTAGAACCCCCGAGATTGTGGTTTTCATACAATCTCCACCACCCGTTTGTTGATGACCAACTGTATCTCCTGCTGAAAAATATTGCCCTTCTTCCGATCTGACAACACATCTGTTAGAAGGGGAGAGGAAGAAAGAGGAGGGGGTTGTATAAACAAATAACCATTCGTTTTACAGAAATAGGCTGATCCAATATGACCGGAATTGCCGGAGTCTGGTGCCAGTAGACTGTCTGCGGGCAGTGGGGTGTTAAGTCAGCAGCTGGAGACAGGAGGCGTCGGGGTGGAAAAACTTGGTTTCTTACCTCCTCTATAAGGGTGCCTCCTAGACTGGTTCGGCTGTTCGCTGCTGGCATAAGGTTGAGATCTGAATGGCACTTGGGACATAAAAAATCCCTTTTGCTTGTCTTGCCCATCTTACCTCCATTGTGGCAGCAATGGCTGGTTTTTAAAACGAGGATATGGGTAGAGCGGCAAGTTGGAGGGGTAGTTCTTGAGCTCCCAGCCTCCGAACGTCAATTATGCCCCCAAACAGCAATGGAGGGTCAAATGGAGTCATCCTTAAAGCCAGAGTGTGATGCAGCTTTAGCGACGTGGAGCTCAAACACGTGTCACAATGTATCAAGTCAAGTTGGCAGAGGCAGTCAACGCATTCACCATTGAATGGTGAGCTGCTCTGTTAATGACCCGAGCAATTTGGGCCATCGACTCCCAGGCATATTGGTTGGCCGATTTTTCTGACAGTCGGAAAATCACCAAGGAGGTCAGATCCAACATCAAAGACGTGGGGACAATGTTCCGAACTCACTTCAATGTGGCGAGAAACACATTTTTATCCACTTTATAAAAAATTGGGGCAGACATGTTAACCACAACAAAATTTTAATTTAATGCCGGGAGTTCAGTATGGTAGACGATACCAGCGTGATGTCGCTGGTACTTTGGCTCTCAGAAAAGAAAGCCTTAACTTTTTCCAGGACACAAATATTCCAGACAGCCTATCGTTGGACGGAGACTTCTTCATCGTCGATGTCGACCAATGCTTTGACTTTATAATCATGCATGGTGGTAGGGGGTGGAGGGCATTCCAAAGCCACCAAGCCCCAGTATATCTCTGCGATAGCAGCCTTAAAACTAATCTCCGTCCTTTCCATGGTCAGATCAGAATAGGGCTGTTGCTCAGGAGTATCTTCCCACTCAGTGTGAAGTCTCCTATTCATGGTCTGCTTCCAATTCGGGATAAACCATTCCCTATGGCAACAATAATGCCATCGTCTCTATATAATTCTTGGCCAATATCCTGCAGGTAAGCAGTGAATATAGCACAAGCTGGCTCCGCCGGATGATTTTGTTGTACTGGTATGGACGGCTGGTTCACTGGAAGTATGGTCAGCACGGTTACCAGCCGTGCCTAAGGCAGTCCAGTTGGTGCTGGTACCGGCCATGCTGTGGGCATGGCTGGACAGACAGATCTATCAGTAAAATCCCTGTCATATTATGATTGTGTAGCCGTATGCCCCTGCAAGACAGACGGATCTATCACTAAGATCCCCATAATTGTAACTGTATGTAGCAGTAGGCATGTTAGGAGAGACAGATCTATCATTACGATCTCTGTAATTGTTGAGAGATGAAGCCATAGACCTGGCGAGATGGACGAATCTATTATTAAGATCCACGTAATTATAATTGTATATAGCCATAGCATGGTAGGACAGACAGATCTATCATTAAGATCTCCATAACTGTAGAAAGATGAAAGATAAAGCTGTGGGCCTGGCAAGACAGCTCAACCGGTTGGACAATCGTGGACGGCTCCAGACAGCAATATGGTAATATAGGATGGATCTGTTAAAAACCCCATGTGCCCCAACTTACAGGCCCAAAGGCCATGATCAGACATGCAGGAGGACTTATGCCACCTGGGCTGCCTAAAAAAGGGGGGTACACTCCCCCATTGATTCAATTACTTGTAGGAATTTAAAATTGGTGTCATCATCACCCTCTTTCTTTGCCTTGGTCGACTTTTGCAAAACTGTAGTCCATACACTCTCAGACCATATGGTGCACACACTGCATGGTGCTAACGAAGTTCATTTTGTACACGCAAGGCACGACACATGCATGCCTTATTTGCCTTTGAACAAGTTGCACTTATTACACTTCCTCGACAGGTTTCACTGAAATCACAAGATAAAACAAAACACAACAAAAATGTATAAATTAACCATGCAGTGTGTTAAGAAGTCACTAAAACAACACCTTTTACTAACTGGGTGAGCGAGCAATAGGCATTGTGAGCAAAACCGTGAATAACAACTAGCATCAATGATAGCATTTTGTACCATGTGGTCTAAAATTAAGCAAGTCCGAGAAAGTAAATGATTTCACAAAATATTTGCAAAATTCAAAAACTAATATTTGCCACCTCTTTAGGAATGAATATTAATCCAAATAAATCCAAAATCTTGTATGGATGGTTCGAATTTAACACAGATTTGGCTTGGATTGACAGGAGGTGTCTTGTACAATACTGTTGTATGGAAGCATGGCTTAAAAACTAGCGACACCTTGTGGTGGCAAGGGGAAGTAATAGACCAGAGTTATTGCCCATTGTCTCTACGATACAGACTGAAAAGACAAATTTTCATCTTTTAGTAGAGCTGGATTCGGGAGGTAGCAGGCTTATATCCCCGATTTTAATGTGATCGGGGAATGAATTCAAAGGAGAAATGACACTATAATTAATATAGAAAGATTACCTAAACATTCCTTTCTGTGATAGTAAATTAACCCATATATTGCCTAATTACTGTATATACTCGCTTATAAGTCAAGTCAAACTGAAAACTGCAGAGACCCATATCTGCTGTCGCATAATGTGCCAGCAGATCTGGGTCTATGCCCTTTGTTAGAAGTAACTGGTAGAACAAACAACAGACACTGATTTGCAGGTGCATTATGTGATGGCAGATCAGGGTCTATATTGTTTGCAGTTGGACTTGATTTATAAGTGAGTATACACAGTTGTAAATTTAATCACAAAACCAAAATGTTGTCAAAGATTGTTAGTGACCCTTCCCACAGATACTCTTTTCCAGAAAAATACCAATGTAAAGAATGTTAAACGACTTGAAAAACTGTAAACCTACAGGTAGCCACTCCCCAATATCTCCAGTGTGAAGCCAGCCCTCATCATCCAAAGCTTCCTTTGTTTTCTCAGGATCCTTCAGGTAGCCTTTAAACACATTGGCACCTTTAACGCATACCTGAAAACGGCAATGGAATATTAACATACAAACATATATTGTTGAGATGGAAATATTGTGGATTCATCTTTCATGTGGGACTAATGACCTCACAAAATGTCTATCACTGATTCATCTATCATATGGGACTATTGACCACTCAGCATGTCAATCAACTACTGCATATCAAAGTATTCCATTTTGCTGCTGCTAAATCAGTTCACCCATCAGTAGGTGTAAATGTCTCCCAAACTGCATTTTAACAGGTGTAGCTTGGAGGTCAAACAAAGTTTTTCCAACAGAGTAGGTCACCTAGACAATTTGGCTATAAAACAATAAAATCTAAAATCTGTACAACTCCAATAGGGGTGAAATGATACACCTCTGCCACGTATCAATATGATTCTCGATACATAACCTATGATATGATACATTATCAATACACATATCAACTTGATGGTCGTTTCATCTTTAGAAGGTCTGTCAATGGTAGGGTGGTGCCATTTTTTATATGTTGACATATTGGGTGTATTTCCAGTATGCAGATTACAAGCAAACACAGACTTATCATCTGTTCATATGCCATTCTCATCCTTGACAAGAAAAAAAACAAAAACTTCCATACAGACTACCATATTTAGCTGTGTATAACGCTGACTTTTTTCACCTAATTTTCTTATCTTAAGTTTTATACAAGAACTAAAAAAAAAAGATTTTTTTCCAGGTTGATCTGACGAGAGGATGAAGGCACTATAGCCACCTACATGTGTCACATTCACTCCTTGTGAAATATTAAATCTGTTGTACACTGCATTGCAACTAAATTGTTTACCGGTACTAGCCGTATTAAAGAAATAAATAATGCTTACAAATAGTCTTGTTCTTTGATTGCTTATGTTAATAAACTGGTTTCATTTCACATCACTGTGTAGCATTTTGTTCTGTGCCTTGACCAGAAATACATGTACGTAACGACTGGCAACTGGTTCAAAAGCTGTGCAAAGTGCCGCATTGGAGTGGAACAAATACCACTGTGAGGATTACCATACCTGTTCCGTAAATGTTCAGTATTCCATAACTGTTGATCTAATACATTTTTTTCTTCATTTATTCTTGGTTGAATTGAAATATAATATGTGTAGAATTCAAGCAGTGTTAATGTTCTCATCAGAGGCACCTTTAGGGACATATTTTTTGCGACTACGGTTTCTTTCTTACGGTAACACTGACACGTTGTGGAACAAAATAATCAATTAATGTATGAAGTCGGAAAATATTTTTTTCTTTGGAAAATAAACTTGGTTCTTAGTTTTTATTTCTCATCTTAAATGATAGTATTTTATATTTATTTCTGACTATAGAGTGATCAATGTTTCATTGACTAAGTGTGGTCTTTTCGAGGTTATCAGCGGAACAAATATATGATTACCGTACCTGTAAATGTTCAATATTCGATAACTGTGGATCTAATTAATTTTGTCTTCATTTATTCGTGTCTGAATTGAAATATAATATTCAGAATTCAAGCAGTGTTAATGTTCTCATTTTTTTTCGTGACTACGGTTTGCCTGTTACAGTAACACTGACACCGCGTTAATGTATGAAGTCGGAAAACATTTTTTTTTTTTTTCCTTTGGAAAATAAACTAGTTTCTTAGTTTTATTTCTCATCTTAAATTATAGTATTTGAGATATCTTTGCGACTATACAGTGATCAATGCTTCATTGACTCAGTGTGGCCTTTTCATGGTAATCGGCGCCAGGTAAACTTTGATGCACTCAACATAGTTACGATGCTTTGTCTCGGTGAGCAATATTTAATTGATTCAGCGTGGTGTTTTTAACAGTGATCAGTGCTTCATTGACTCAGTCTGGCCTTTTCAAGGTAATCGGCACCGGCTAAAGCTTTGATGTGCTAAACATAGTCACATTGCTTTGTCTAGGTAAATTTGCAATGTATTTAGTTTTCTTCAGAAAATAAACTTGTTTATTTGTTTTATTTCTCATTTTAAACAACAGTATTTGATAAAGTACTTCTTTCTTACAATACAGTAAGCAGTATTTAATTGACTGAGCATGGTGTTTTTAAAGGTAATCAGCGCTGGCTAAAGAATTGATGGGCCAAACATAAGTACAATGCATTGTCTTGGTAAATTCTAGCTTTGACCTGGAGATATATTTTAGAGGTGTAATGATAATCCAAATAAGTATAAATACCGGACCTAAACTTTCACATAGCATATTGTGTTTGATCTTGAATCTGAACGAATACAGTCAAAGTATCAACATGGGTCGTATAAGAAATTCGTACAATGCGAAAGACAAGCTAACCATCATTGCCATTGCAGAAGACCACTCAGAGAGCGAGGACGAAGACGAAGATGAAAGCTATTATGCAGCAACACTAAGAACGATGACAATCGAGGATATACAGCGACTTTTCAAGAGTGATGATGATGAACAGGAATTTGAGGGATTTGATGCAATAGATTGAACTCCATCAACTAGGCGAACCTTTAAAGGGCCCTTTTTAGGGCCAACCATAAAATCGGAAAGATATGATATCAATATTGCCACTTTTTTCATTCACTATGAAAACGGAGCGAAATAGTCACGATTTTGAAATGTATTATATCACATGCGCGTTATATGGCAGAACTACATTTTTTCCACTCATTCTGGGTCGAAAATCGGTGTGCGCATTATACATCGGTGCACTTTATACACAGCTAAATACAGTACATATTAGCTGTTAGCGATTTTTATTCAATCTTTTAGCCAATTTCAGGCTGCTCCATTCGATCATATGCATGACTCATCCTGGTCACCACGCCCTTTGTTTTGCATTGAATAAATGTTTTACCAATTTCATGTCTTCACTTAAATTTTGAAGGCATTACGGTGTTATCTTCAAAACAGAAGAAACAGTGCAATTTCCTTGTGCAAGGAAGATCTTATCTAGAACAAGTCCAAGTGTGGGAGCAGAGATGACTAACAACCAAATCCTTCACATTGTACTTCCTGCAGATGCAAATTAAATGCCGTGGCCAAAGGCATTTGTTTCTGACAGTGAAAAAGGAAATTATTGACAACACCCTCTCACCTTCTACAAATTGACATAATGGCTATTTAATAGTCACTTTTGTGTGAAATTTCTATGTTGCTTTGTATCTATTTAGGTAGAGTTTGGATGCCAATATTTCCTGTATGTAACACAGTGAACACGCTACAGTTAGTTATGATTGGTGGTTATTATTTTACCCTGGACTTGAACAAACAATAACCACTAATCAGAATTGCATGTAACATATTTCACTGCATGACACACCGGAAGTGTAACCTTCAATTTGATCCAAGTAGACAAGATGCGTTACAACAGATAAATTTCGCATCAAAGTGGTTATTAAATCATCAGTAATGTACTTAAATCATACATGGGGAACAAATCTGCAATGTCTTCTTTCCGTTGATATATGTTATCAGAGGCTGAAGATTCAGATGGGATAAACTAATTAGCATGGAACTGGAGCGGGGGAAGGGGGCAGATTTCGAACCACGTTAGTTAGTCACTTTGTGTTAATTTGTAGAAGGCGAGTGGGTGTCGTCAGTAGTTTCTTATATATTTTACTGACAGAAATGAGTGCCTGTACTTGCTAAGGTTGTCTCATATGAATTCTCAATTTAAAAAATGAAAAGGCAAATTACTACTAATTATTCACGGCTGCTGAAGATTAAAGTAACCTGTATAGAGTAAGTATCGTTTTGTATAGATTCTTCCCCTTTTGTATCGATATGGGTATCAATATAGAAAAAGTATTGATACATCGATTAATCGTTTCACCCCTAAACTCCCAACATTTTCGTCCAATTTTCAAGAAATTTTCAGAACTAAAATGAACTGTGTCAATCACTATGATGTTGTTTCTGGGTGCAAAACACAAATTTCAAATAAATAAATATACTTATTATTGGGTGAAGCATTCTCCTGAAATCCAAGAGGTCAATTAAGTGTTCCCTAAATATAACTATCTTCAAAGTTTAAATCTATAACAAATTCTAACAACTTTTCAATAGCAGTATTGACAGTTCATGTGTTGGCATGAGATATATTTAGAATTGAAGAAAAAAAATTGGAAAATGCCAAGAAAACCACCAATATAAGTGGCCAATTACTCTTGTATGATCTGAAACCAGAGACTGGTTTGGATTTTTATACCACAGCAACACAAGTAGGTTATTTAATGCCAAGGCAATTGGAGCCAAGTGCCTTGCCCAAGGACACACCATGGTAGCTGACCCAGGCTGCTCCAATGGTAGGATCTGAACCCAATATCTGTCAGTTGGGAGTCAGGCAAGCTAACCACTATGCCACCATGGCTCATGCCTTCATTAGTTGCTTCCTATGACACGCAGGAGAGTGCATTGGATATATTCTACATCCCCGAGACTGAAAGGGATACCAGAGATTGAGTAAGAGACTATAAGGGTCTCTTTAATTCACAATAAAGAGAATTATGTATAATTAACCTATTATGTGTGTTTAACCAAGTCCATGATAGTAAGTCGCACTTTAAAGTTCTGGTCAATTGGTAAACACCTTGTTGACTGACACTGAGTTCAAGTCCAGTCTTGTTGACAATTATTCATAACTAGTTTGGGGTTTTTCCACAAGAACGACACATGTTCTGTTGCATTGTAGGTTATTAGAATATGTGTATATAATAGGGACTTGATATGAATTTATTCATTCTTGTTTTAAATCAGTCATTGAGAATCTGTTAATGAACAGAGTTTATAGTTGTGCTGTAGACATAATTCGAAAGAAATTATTTATTTGAACATTCATTGGAGTTGCCACAAAGTGCTCATTAACCTTTGGATTTAAATATATGACTTTTGGATATTTGTGGAAATTCTTAAAGATATTCTGGATTGTATCGTTGTGGTATATCAGGACATTCAAGACTATTCATTCAGAACGAACATTCATTCATTCGGAACATTCAATAATTTCTGACTTGTGTTTAGGACATTTAGGATTATTTGGAATTTAATTCACAAATTGTAAGTGTTGTCTGAATTTTCATTTTAATTACAGAGAAATAAATTGTCTGTTGATTTTACATACATTGTTGGTTTCACTTTCTGTCACATTATTTTAAGACCTAGAGTTGTAAAACCATCTAGTGACCATATCGGACGAAACATTGGTACCATTTTCATTTAGGACAGCTAAACATCGTAAGAAGTCTATTGGTGAAAACTCAAAGTCAATATGACCATCCATTCAGGAGGAATAGCAAGAAGCTTTTCAAGATGCCTTCTGAAGCAGCCGTATTAAATGTAAGATCGGCACAATTTCCACACTGGACCAAATGCACATCTTAAAAAGTCTTACGGTGAAAACGCCATGTCAGTGTAATTGACCTCCTAATAGGACCAGTAGCGATAACAAGATTTTCAAGATGGCTGCCATGGCCATATTGGAGGTACGATTGACACCATTCTCATTTAGGACCCACCAAACATTGTAAGAAGTCTTTTGTGAAAACCCCATGTCAATATGACCATCCATCCAGGAAGAATAGTGATAAAGTGATAAAATTTTCAAGAAGTCCATCAAGATGGTCATAATGGATGCAAGATCAGCAAGATTTCCATTTAGGACCAACTAGACATCATAAGAAGTCTTTTGGTGAAAACCCCCTGTTGTTATGACCATGCATTCAGGAGGAATAGCAATAACAAGATTTTCAAGATGGTCACACTGGATGTTGGATCAGCATAATTTTCATTTAGGACCAACCCGACACCAAAATAAGTCTTCTGATGAAAACCCCATGTCGATATTACATTCTGTTTATGATGTGAAGTGATAAAAAAAAAATTCAAGATGGCTGCCATGGTGGCCATATTGGAGATCAGACTGACACCATTTTCATTTAGGACCAACTAGACATCCAAATTAGTTTTTGGTGAAAACCACATGTCTATATATATATGACCATCTGTCCAGGAGGAGTATTGATAACAAGATTTTCAAGATGGCTGCTATGGTGGCCATATTGGCAGTCAGATCGACAGCATTTTCATTTAGGATCAACTAGACATCATTAGAAATCTTTCAGTGAAAACCCCAAATCAATATGACCATTCATTCAGGAAGAGAAGCAATAACAAGATTGTCAAAATGACCACACCTGCAGCCACATTGGATGTCAGATTGGCACCATTTTCATTTAGGACCAACAAGACATCATAGGAAGTCTTTCAGTGAAACCCCATGGTGATATATGACCATCCATTAAAGAGCAGTAGCAATAACAAGATTTTAAAAATGACTGCTGTGATGGCCATATTAGATATCTGAGGGGCACCATTTTATTTACTACCAACTAGACCTTGGGATGAATGTGTCTATAAAGTTTGGTGGCAATCCTCTCAGTAGTTTGGGAGGAGTAGCAATAACAAACTTGTTCTAATGGATGCCTGACTCCAGATGAAACACCATCGCATAAGCTCTTCTGGTCTATGATCAGTAGAGCAAACAATGTAGACACTTATGACAACATCAGCAACAATGCAGTTGAAAATGTGACACTTGTGTTTTGCACATGCTTTGCAATCAAGATAAAAACTATCCAACATTTGGAAACAGATGATTCGACTTGGTTTGGTTTGGTGTTTTATGGCATAGCAACACAAGTAGGTTATTTAGTGCAGAGGCAATTGGAGTAAAGTGTCTTGCCCACGGATACAATATGGTAGCTGACCCTGGCTGATACAATGGTAAGATTCGAACCTGCACCCTTTCGATCATAAGTCCAGCACAACAGCCAATGAAAGAGAACGGAAGGCATTTTGACACCTGGTCCTCATTATTGCAATCTGTGTCACAGAGGAGACAGACATAACTATTTAAGCTTCTTATGCAGCTACTCACCTCTCCCTTATTATCCTTAGCAAAGTAGTTCATGTCTGTGACATCAGCTACCTTAAGGAGGTTGCAGGACAGTGGAGGGCCAACAGCACCTGAGGAGAAAAATAGAAGACATACTGTACACTAATATTTAATCTGAAATACCATATTAGCTACATTTCCCCTACCCTTGATGGTACTATTTCCCCTACCCCTGATGGTGCTATTTCCCCTATCCCTGATCGTGTTAAGGCAGAATTTATCATGATACCAGTAAATATTACAATTTTATAAATGGTGACATTTCTGGGCTCTTCCAAGATAATTTTTTTTTAAATGATTTTTTTTTTCTTCTTTACTTATGGGAAAGGCAAGGAAAAAGACTGCTGATATAACAGCAATGTCAAAAAAATAAAATAAAACCACCATAAGAAGATTTTTACCAATCCATTTTGCAACCATAACAATTTATAATTGATATCTCACAAAACTTTCAGTTTACCTTAAGTAAGCATTAGACATTTGTAATGACAGGGAAAAAACATTGCTTACTTAATAGAAACTTGACTCACCACCTCATTAAATAATATTCAACCTGTAAACACTGCAAGATCTGTAAAATGGTTTCTGATACTACAAAATGAAATTGCTTTTTAACAAAATAAAATTTAAAAACAGGTGGGCCCTCTGTGTTATTACCTGACTCACTGTCTCCTGGAATGGTGAGGCTGCAGATGCCACTGCATTCAGTCTGACCATAACCCTCCAATACCTACAACAAACAAAATTAAATATATATATAATTTTGGTAATTAGAATATTGTTACATAAGGCAAAAGAGAGCAAAAACAATTACATTAAAATATGCAGCTATGAAATTATGGTCAATGCATCCATTTTCAAGGGTGCATCAGTTTGGGGGTATTGTCATATATAGAAATCTTAAATAGTAAATCTGACAATTTTCTGCTTCCAGGATATGACATCAGTATTCTATCAGAATTTGGATTGTCATTAATTTAGGATTAATATCCGTTACAATGCTTTGTGCAACAAATTCAAGATTTAAATACGGCAATTAAAAAAACTAAAAAGAGACCATTAGATAAAATTTAAGGACATTCACTCTTTACAATAATATCCAACTCCTACCAGACTTTCCTATGGTTGTTTTACTGTCAAAAATAGACACAAAACTCTAGAATTCAGGATCAATCCACAAAATCAACATAATTTTAAACTGAATTTCATTCTAACTTCCAGTAAACTGTTAGGAATGGGATCATTGTGATGCTTTTTAAAAAAAAATACTACTTACAGGGCAGCCGACACAACATCGGAGAAAATGAAGAACTTTGGGTGAGAGTGGGGCTGACCCTGTTGTTATCAAGCGCACTTTTCCACCCAGACCCTGTTGAATCTTTTTGAAAACAAGTTTGTCCCAAAGACTGTTCTTGCGAATAATTCCTCTGGAAAAAAAAGAATAGTTATTAATCAGCATGACACGATATTTCATCTCTATGCATGATATTATCAGAAACTAAATTTGTGTTTAAAAAACAAGTATGCCCTCACTGCAGATAATAAGATTACCATAAATGGCACATTATATGCCTGCTCCATGTTTAAAAGTCCTCCATTAAGGCACTTAACACACTAAATTTAATTTGCAGAAACCATTATTTTCTTATTAGACTTACCATGACCATGACCTCTGACCCTAAAATCTATAGGTTTCTTTATTACCCTAAGTGCAAGCCATACACAAAGTTTGGTCAGGGAACTTACTCTAGAACAAAAGTTATTCTGCAAAATCACTTTTTCTTTGAGCCACAATGACCCTGACCTATGAACTTCTGACCACAAAATCACTAGGCCACTTCCATACAATAAGCACAAGTCTTCCACAAACTTTACTCAAAGTATGTGATCTAGAACTAAAGTTATTGTGCAAAGACTATTTTTGTTCTTTCAGTAACAGTAACCTTGACATTGGACCTTTTGAACCCAAAATCAATAGGCTTCTTTCTTACCCAACATGTAAGACATCCATTATGTTCGATAACTTAAATTTCTGTGCAGAAACCATTTTTCTTCTTTTAGTCACAATGCCTTGACCTTTGATCATAGAATCAACAGACTTTTTCCTTGCCCTAAGTGCAAGCTATCCCCAAAGTCTGGTCCGTGTATGTGATTTAGAACTAATATTATTGGGTGGAAATTATTTTTATTCTTTCATTCACAGTTACCTGACCTTTGTTTTTTGATGCCAAAATCAATAGGCTTCTTTCTTATCCCATTCGCAAGCCAACCAAAATGTTTGGTAACTGTAGATGTTGGATGTCTTGAGTTATTGTGGAAACCACAACCTTGACCTTTGAACCCCAAATCAGTAGGGTTCTGCCTTACCCCAAGTGCAAGCCAGCCACAAAGTTCAGTAACTGTTGATGGTAGACAACTGGAGTTATTGTGTGGAAACCATTTTTCTTCTTTGAGTCAACAACCTTGCCCTCTGACCCCCAAAATGATACGGTTCTCAAGCCATTCACAAACTATGGTGACTTTAGATGATAGACAACTCACATCATTGTGCAGAAACAAAATTGGTAATAGACAGATGGATGGATGACATCATAACATAATATGCTCTGCCCTATAAAAAGTCTAAGTTGTAAATTTAAAAGAACTTTAATAAATGGAACAATTACTCACTGGCATGAAAATCTGATCAAGTCATCTTCATGTCCAGCAATTTTTATGTAACCATGCTAACGAGCTTCCTGGGGTGGACACATGGACAGAATCAAATCAAGATGCCCCTGTTGCAAAAAGTGGAGGCATAAAAAAGAAAATCTTCTCTCACTAAGTGGCTATGCATAATGCCTTTGAAGCACAAGAAAAAATCATATACTGCCAAGTTGTAATACATGCTTCCTCTAAAGACAGCGAGGAAGTGTACGTCACACAGATTTATGGAATATTGCATCTCAAACTATGAACTCATCTACTTGAAGAGAAAATGGATTCTGATTCCATAAATTTGTATCAAAACTTTCAAACCTGAATGTTAAGGGGAGATAATCCTCAGCCTCATTATTGTCTCTCAGTAAATGAATAAGGTAAATTATTCCTTGATGTTCAACTCTACAATCAGGGGTTTCAATAAGAAATAAAGTAAACCTCCCTATGGCTGTCCAGGAGGTAATGCTGGTGTTGTTGGTAGGGGTTTGCCCCATAAGCTGAAATGGTGTTGGTGTATCAACTTAAGCGAGACCAGCTTTTCTTGATGGAAAAATGTGAAATTTGTTTGAAAATAATTTTGTTGTAATATGTTCAGTTTTTTAATGGAATGAATATTCATTTTCTTAGCTGATAAATAAAATCTACATAAAAAAAAGTGTTAAAAAAGAAGCACGAGAAAAATCCAAGTTGCCAGGTGATAAAATCATGAAAAAAAAGAAAAAATGAGGTCTTATACTAATACACAAACTAAAATCAACAATAAAAATAATCAACTTAAGAAAAGGATGTATTGTGGTGTGGGAAAAGCCCTGGGCAGAAGATATTGCTGGCCTACTTTATAATACAGTATATCTGCTGAAAACATTACAGATTATAAATAAATTACAAATTTTTTTCTAAAAGAATTGAAGGAAGCAGATTTACTTTCAATAAATGTTTAATATATGTCACAATATGTGTGTTGTATTCATGTTGTGTTTTATGTTCAACATGTGCTTTTATGTTGTATTCATGTCTGAGTGTAAGCAAATTAAATGACATGTCGATCATCACTGGTATCATTCGTATATTGTCCCAGTATTACGTTTTTGTTTCATGCCATCCCCTATATACTGCACAATTTATAGAACTTTTTTTTTTTAAAATTTATTTAGCCAAAAGTAGGTCATGTACATTGCTTCGTTATTATCATGTGATCACCACTCCTGATTGTGATCTGGGTGTGCAAGCAAAAGAGACTGAACATTTATGGTTCTCTTTGATACAGATCAAATTGTGCATCGGACACTATCAATGATGCAGAATCTGAAAATTCAGGCATCTTCTAGGCTTAGACTGATCTGTATTGAATGAAGAATTTGCTGATCTTAATTGGATGAAATGTCTCTGATGGAATAGGTGATGTATTATACTTTTAAAATGAACTATTCCGCAATTCTGGAATTGTAGGTGGCAATTCCTGTACAAATATATGGTGAAAAATCACCAGCTGCCAACTTCTATTGCAAACCCTGTACAGTATTTTAGTCAACTCTGAAATGAAGAGTCATTGATGATTAACAGTTCATTCTTATAAGGTAAATTATTCCTTGATTCTCAACTCTACAATATTTTAGTAAATTCTGAAAAGAATGGTGATTTATAATTAACAGCTCATTGTTAGGAAAAAACCCAGTAATAATTTGACCCTATATGTGTGTGTATCTAAAATTGTTACAGGTGCTTAAGGTTCGCATGATTATCTTACTTTTTCAATTCTTCTGTTTTTGAGCACATGGCCATGTCAAGCATCTTTTTCTTTAATGCGCTGGCACTTACACCTGCTACAACCTAAAATAATGAAGAAAATTCATTTGTAACATAACGCAAAGCCAAATTAATCATAAGGGAGAAGCAGATACCCTTGTACCTAAAAGGAATAATTCCATTCACTATGAACATGTATATTTTTATGTCATTCTGGAAGGACTATTTTAAAAACCAAAACAATGATCATTATCAAGATAAATTCAAAGTTTAGGAATTGTTTAAGAGTTAATTATAGTTATAACATGGTTCCTTCCATTCTATAATCAACACTAGCAGGCATTAGGAAAGATATGTACATTTGAAAAGAGCAGATGCATGTACACAGGTGATTATTTTGGATCTTTAACATTTCCCAGTGAACCTATGAATAATATCTGACAACAAACCTTGACAATGTGTCCACTGAGAAAAAAACTATTTTTTTAGTAAAAGATGTTTCTTCGATAATGCTTACTGGATCATAAATACATTAGAAGAACTACTACTACCTCGCAAATCCAGCCCTCCTAGGGTAAAACTTTCTAGCTAAGAAGCTAAAAGTTATCTGCCCACATAGGTGGCATTTAGAGTTATCTCCCCTTAATACAGGGATTGTCGCCAAACTCTGTGAATACTTCAGTTACTACTGGAGCGGAGTGCACACTCTCTATATATATGTAACTGCGAGGAGGTTGGGAGGGTGTATGTGTATCATGATCGGGTAAGTATTATTAGGGTGTATGTGTATCATGATCGGGTAAGTATTATTGAGAAAAAAAACATTTACTAGAAAAAATTGGTTTCTTCTTCAAATATGTTACATTTTCAATATACCTTAGGAGAATAGGTAAGAGGTGGAAAGAGTTACATCCCCTTATCCCAGAGAGACCATCTCCAGTCCCCTAAGGTGTGTGAGGCAGCTTCTAGATAGATAATCCAGCTGGAGAATAGACTCCATATGCTGCGGCACGGGTTTTGAAAGGGAACATTTTTCCCTCCTGCAAATTGAGTGGAAGTCGTGAAGCCACATCCTTGGGAAGCTGCCAATTGACCCAAGAAGGTAACCTCTTGCACCACAGTGATAGGCCCAACCAGGTCTAGCTGAGCCTTTTGGGATGAAACATCTCCAAGGTAAAAGCTGGAGTAGTTGACTCTGAACTCCATCCCATGGCTTGTATGGCATCAGCAAGGGAACAGTTTCGCTCTACTGCAATGTTTGTTGTGACTGCCCTAACTTCATGAGCCAAGATAGGTAGCAAGTTCATTTGATCTTGGGTTAATTCCCGATATGAGGAGCGGATAACCCATTTTATCCAGGACAAAAGTGCCTGTGCTGATATGTTGTCCTTTCACTCTTTCAGAGGTAAGAATAGACAGGGTCCCTCAACGCACCGACTTGGTTCTTCTCAGGTACCAATTTAGAGCTCTCACCACGTCCTGTAGACAACCTTGAGATGAAGGGTCCAAGATAGAAAGAGGTTTCACGAAGAATGTTGTCCAGGTAGTTGGATGTTGCAGCTGTGGCAGTGGTCCTGAAGTGGGCCATGACCCTGTCCATAAGGCGTTTGTAGACCAAGGGACTGATGTTGAGTCCAAAAGGGAGTGCTCTGAACTGGTAAACTGTCTCCCTGAAAGCGAACTGCAGGAACTTCCTGGACGATCTGTGAATTAGGACAAGCAGATATGGATCTTTCAAGTCTATACTGATAGCAAAGTCTCCCTCATAAGCGACATTAAAAGCCCACCTTAGTGTTTCCATTTGAACCATGGGGCATGAATAAAATGATTGAGGACGTTTAGGTCTATAACTGGTCAAAGAGTGCTGCTGGCCTTTGGGACCAGGAACAGTCTCGAATCAAAACCCGGCAATCTGACATTATGAACTATCTCTACTGCCCTTTTTCTGGAGAAGGTTGTTGATTTCTCGCTGCTGAACATCTGCCTTGAACAGGTCTTTGGGGACATTTGTAGCTGAAGGTACCCTGGACAGTGAGTTGGAATGTTATACTGAGGTCCCCTGAAACCACTTGCTGGGTCGATTGATCATTGTGGCAAATACATTCCAATTCAGCTGCGAAGAATAGGAGCGTTTCCGCCACAGGGATATCTGACATAGGAGGCGTGAAAATGGTGTCATTTTTTGTTATAAGGAGGCTGGTGTGGCGAGAAATTAAGACAAAAACAATCGCCTTCTCTCTGCCTCTTATCCACTTTCATTCTCAAAAACTGTGGCCTTCTACGGGTGTAGGATTGGTAAGACTGCTTCCCTGTCGGCCATGCCCTCAGGGGCATCATTTCTATCTTTATGTTCATTTCCCGAAAAGTCTCACCTCAGTGAATATGGCTGTGTATGAGGGACGTTTGTCTCTTGGTGACTTGTTTATGTATATCCTTGACTTGACCATTGAGGAAGATTTTACAGGACAATAACTGTGATCTTAGCTTGACTTTGTGGTGTTCTTTCAGAAAGGTGGAAGTAGAGAGCACTGCATCTCTTTTCGCCAGTTGCATGTTTGTCACTGCTGTTATGGCATTGGCCAGGGTGTGCTGCACAGCTCTGTTTAGGACTCGCGCCATTCAAGGAACAGATTCCCACGCATGTCCTATGCGAATCAAAGTGGAAGATGATGAACTTTTCTCGGCCTGTTGTAGGATTGCCATAGATACAAAGTCCAACATAAAACCCAATGATACTACATTCTGCACCAACTGTTGTGCAGCGTTAAACGATTTCCAGTCCATGCATACTGAGTATGGTATTGACATTCCCAAGGCAGCTATGTCACTGTCTACTGCTGGGGTGTTGATGTGAAAAGCTGGAGTGGGGGTCTTATGGAACCTCCTACACATATTGATGCACAACAAGAATAGTCTGTTGACACTAGGGTCCTGTAATTATCTGTGCAAAATAACTCTAAAGGTCTGCAACTTTAACATCGCTGGTTCGTCCTTCTTGATTACCAAGTCAACTGATGACAGAACTTTAGACCAGGCTGTTGATGGAGAAGGAGGAGGAGGATAGAATTCCAGGGGCAACAAGCAAAAGACTTCCTTGATTGATGCTAGGAAGGCAGAGTCTTCTCTTGTCATAGTGAGATCTAGTAAAAACGATGAAGCTTGTGAGAATACTTCATCATTTGTAGGTAAATGGGGCAACTTCAATGCCTCCTGTGCAATCTGAATGAAACTGGAGAAGACTATCTAACCAGATGGCCAATCATGCTCGCAGAATGTCCTGACTGGGATACAGTTACTTCCAAATAACCACTAAGCAAGTGCACCCTTTGAATAACAAAAGCATGAAAATCCAGTGAATCCATATCCCGTGTACTGGGCACTAAACTGGGTGAGTGACTTGTGACACTATGATGGGTATGCTGATCCATGAGAGTGCCTGTGTGGTGTGGAGTAGGCAAACTGGACAAAGACCTTCTGACTTTTGGCTTAAGTGGTAAGATTAGCTGTGGTGGTGACCTGTTGTGATCTGAGACAAATGGCAAAGTCCAGTCATGACTGAACAGTGCCATTTTATTTTGCATGACATTGTCCCGATCTTTGTGTTGGGACAAGTTAGGGGATATTTGATCCACAAAACCGGTCTGTACATCTGATGTGCAAGATATTATCTGAGTAGGTTTACTTTGATCTCGATCTTGCTGCAATGTGGTCAATAAAGATGATTGGCTGTCAAACCCATGCGGTATCTGGCCTATTGGTTCCGCCAAGAAAGGTTTGTCAGGATGAGGCAGTGAGGATGGAGCTGGAGCTGGAGTTGTCCAGGATAACTTAAATAGTTTTGTGGCTGATGAGCCTTCTGAGGTGCAATAGTCTTCGAAAAGAAAATCGTTCATGCATCAGTATAATGGCGTCCTCATCCCTCAAGGTCTCAAGGTGAACTTCTGTGCCTTCCCCTTTGTGCCCCAGTACTGCAGCCCAAAGACATTCGAACCAAGCAGCGCATATCTGACATGTATTCGCAGATTTGCAACTGGAGCAAGCTATACATACAGAAAGATTGTCATTATTGTTTTTCCACTGTTTACATATTTTACACTAGTCCATGGTCTAAATCTGTAAGACAAAAATAGAGCAGACAATATATATACAGGTGTAGCCAGGCATGTGTCCTGCTTTATGAACTCAGAGAGTGGACGTACTGTGCTACACACTATGTGAACATTTATCTGTAACGGTCAATGTGGCAGCCTATACAGGTAGAATTATGAAAGCATCACTATTAATACTTACGAAGTGGAATTTATAATATGAAAGGCCACATAGACTGCCTATACAGTCACCGAAGTGTCGCGTATAATAACTAAGAAGTGGGCACTGTGACTAAAGCTATGTATAGAAAACTTACCTGTATGTATCTGCCCATCACAGAAATTATACAGCAATTAACCTGAGTGTTCTACAGTATACACAATACCTGCACCAAATGTGATGGGACACACTAGCAGCCTGTGCAGATATGTACAAGATGTCTATATGTGTGTACTACAAAGTAAAAACTGTATAAAAGACAGAAGACTTTGCCGCAGAAGAAAAAAAAGTTGGAAATTTATATATGGAGTATACTTTCCTTCGAAGAGAAATTCCTCCAACTTGCTTTAGGGTAGAATACTTCTAATTTCTCGTAGATTTGGATTTTGAGGCCTCTCATCAGTAGAGAATGTGCTACTCTGCATGAGTGCAAGTAGTAACTGAAGTATTCATGGGATTTGGCACCAACCCCTGAATCAAGGGGAGATCACTATCTAACTGCCCCCTAAGTGGGCAGATAATTCTTAGCTTCTTAACTAAAAAGTTTTAGCCTATGAGGGCTGAATTTGTGAGGTAGTAGTTCTCCTAAGGTATTATGATCAGGAAACATATTGGAAAAAGTTTGTTTTTTTAAAAATTTGTTTACATTTTTCAATTTTCTGAAAAATGTTTTACCCAAAAGCTAACAAGATATATATATATATATATATATATATATATATATATATATATATATATATATATATATATATATATATATATATATATATATATATATATATACACACACACATACATACATACATACACACAACACAGAAATAACAGAATTTGATGGCTTTGATAACTGTACAACATTTATAAATGTGGAGACAGGAAAGTCAGCAACAGAATGAATCAATTTAATTGTAGTGCTGGATACTAAACAGGAACACATTTGGAGAAGTCGACAATATACAGACTGTTACAGAGGAAAATACATTACTAAAGCCTGAAAATTAAAAAACTGTGACCTGTTTTTGGTATGGATGAATTACTCTCCTTAAGATGCACCCACATACCAATTTTCATGTGTGGGTGCAATAGGTTGCAAGATATAGAGTAATCATGTTGCAAAATTAATTGTCTTAGCTTCTTAATGAGTCATCCAATGTATGAACAAAATCCAGCAAGGTGTTTAGTAAATATAAGGAAATGACAATTCTTAACCGAAACCTTAATGCATATTTTCTATGACTGTGATCTTGACCCCAAAATCAAAGGGGCTATAGTATGTGCTCAGACTGTTACAGAGGAAAATACATTACTCAAGCCTGAAAATTAAAAAACTGTGACCTGTTTTTGGTATGGATGAATTACTGTCCTTAAGATGCACCCACATACCAATTTTCATGTGTGGGTGAAATAGGTTGCAAGATATAGAGGGTGTAATGAGAAGATAGCTGTAAATACAAATGTCACTCAGGCATGAAGATCAGGTCACAGTGACCTAGTTTTTGTTTCCACATACCAGTTTCATAAGAATAGGTGAAATATGGTCCAAGATATTGAGAGTATGCCTAATGGATAACTAAAAACACAAAAGTCACTCACGCATAACAATTGTCACAATAACCAAGTTTTTATATGGTAGGATTACTCACCCTGATATGTATCCACAATGGCATTTTCATGAGTGCAAGTGAGACTGGATCAATGATATTGATGATGTAAGGAACAGATAGCTAAAAATAAACAAGAAGGCCAGGGCCTGCATGATGAGCCCATGATCAAAGCACTGGTGTAAAATGTGATCTTGACCCCAAGGTCAAAAGAGAAGAGTAAGCATGTTGCAGAATTAATTGTCTTATCTTCATAATGAGTCATCCAATGTATGAACAAAATCCAGCAAGGTGTTTAGTAAATATAAGGAAATGATAATTCTTAACCGAAACCTTAACGCATATTTAATATGACTGTGACCTTGACCATAAGATCAAAGGGGCTAGAGTATGTGCTGAATCCTCTTAGATTATCCCAAGTATGAAGAAAATCCATCAAGACGTTTAGGTAACATAAGCAACTGAAAAAACTTAAACCAAAACTTTTACACAAATTTTCTATGATTGTGACCTTGACCACTTTATCTACTTTCTATTCACTGAAGCTAAAAAAAATTGAATGGAGTTTTGTAAGTACAGTCAAACCTGTCCTAACTGTCACCTGTACTCAACGGTCACCTTTTCACAACAGCCATTCTAATATCCCCCTAGCAAATTTCCTATATAAATGTCCTTTGTATGTAATGGTCACCTGGCTTCCATGGTCAGCGGCCAGGTGTTTCCAAACCAAACAATGGTTTCTCCCTGCCTTAAGCAGTCACTGGAGAGTATCTACAGTGACCACTCAGTCTATGCAAACTGAATTTTTGCTTCATAAGGAAGGCATTGTTTAGATAAAGGAATATCACGTTAATCAAATGTCTTGCTTGTACTTGTAAATCCAGTCACGTTGACAGTGTAATTCAAAGGTGTCAATATGTCAATTAGGGTAGAAGTTCGAAGCAATTCATTTGCTGGCTGGTGGGAAAAGTAGTCGGGCTATCGCAGCAGAGATGTGCAAGTGTGACAGGTATAGTTCGATATCTTCATCTATCTGCCTGTGAATTAAAGCTATCCCTAAAGAAAAATATCATCTTTGAGAAGAGATAAAAGTTACATCCCTTTTCAATCGAGTCAGGGGTCATTCAGTATTTAAATCCTGTCTGTAAACTCAGGCAAAGTTTCGGTTCATGGGTCACAAAGAATAGCCTTGTACTGCTTTTTTTTATTTCCTATTCATCACAGTCTTCTCACATAAGCCGACTGTCTTTTGATCTTGGCGAGTTGAGCAACTGGCTTTATTCAGATATTATTTTTTAAGTGTGAACAGCTGTTTCCAAATGAAACTTATACAAGCTGGCAGATGAAAGAGTCAGTCCTCTGTTTTACCATCATATGTAAGCTGCAAGTCAGTAGTGAAATTATTTTGTCATGGTGCACCAAAGAATCTAAGAACAGTGACTATTTTAAGTCAGTCTTGATTTAATTTATAGGATGGAATAAAGTGAGCAGGATACAGTAATCTTGTGTGGAACATAAATTTGGGAGAGAACAACATATATGTGTATTTTATGATTCTGCTGAATAGTGCACACAAAAAATACTGATAAAATAATAATAATAACGATAATAACGATAATGATAATGATATTTGGTGCATGGTACAGTACAGCTCACGTGATTTTTCGGAACTCCGCGCATCGCGGTGGGGGACTTAATCCCCTCCACTTTAGCTCCGCGATAGCACTCCGCGTTGGAGGCATAAATTGGCATAAATACCTACAAATCACCACCGCGTTTTCACAGGCACGCCGATGTAAACTCCACCGTGGAGGGGCTAGTCGACATTACTGATTGACATCTGAACAGCCAATGAACGAAGACCATGTATGGAAAGACTGAGACGTCAAGAGTGGTTGTAATTTACAACCGGACACCATCTGAAGAATCAGTCGTTTTTATTTCGATCATATATTTGGACAATAAAAAAATAATTTCAAAAGTCATGTATATTCAGTACACATTACTGTTTATAAAAGGCTGATCAACTTCTTTTGCAATAAGTTTATGATTTTAATTTATTTCAAAGAAATATGAACAAACTTATGCACAGACTTGACGAGAAGCAAACATTGCTGAGCCTCTCAAGCAGAATAAATTTATCATTTTGTTCCAAAGGAAAGTAATTCTCTGAGATATGGACAATTAAAATCCAAACTGATATCCGCTTCTGCTTACCCCCCCCCCCCCCCCAACAACAACAGCAAACCTAAAACACTGAATTTACACTGAAATGCAAACCGCGTGCTTAGTCTTTAAGCAGAGTCACGAGGCTGAATATTATGACTGCATGTATACCTTAAGGGACTGACCATTTAATATACGGGGTTTATATGTTGTTTTGTTTTTTTCGACCGGGATATTTTGTATTTTGTGTTCTTTCATCACAGCAATTATTTATTTTAAGTGAAATATGGAACGGATTAACGTCTGCTACAAAAATCAGAGAAAGACAATTGTTTTCATGCATTTACCCCCCCCCCCCTCCGCCCCCCATGGTTGGAAAATTAAATTGTCTCTCCCTAATAAAGACTTGACTTCAGCGGATGTTCTACAGAAATCAAGGCAGTGACCATTGTGAACACTGTTGTAAAATATTAACAAGGGTTTGCATCAAAGGATAATGTAAGTTTCAGCTTGCGAACAGTGTGTTTTTATCACATGAAGCCATCTGACTTAGCGCGTTGTACTTTACAGCCGCAATTATGGTCCCGCTATTAACAACGGAAGTTTGATAATTGTTAGTAATTAATCTGAACTCGGCTTATTACCGAAATGGAAATGAAAAATAATATGGAAAATTCTAAAATCTGAGATGTTCAGAGATTTTAATTTCCAACAAGTTTAGAGCATTTTGCATGGATGTATTGTCTCCACGAGTATCCTATTATTTGCTCATTATCCTACGGCGAAAATATAAAAATAAAATATACTTTTTTAATTATTTTTACGCAGATATTAAAGAATTCAGTTTCCTGTTTGTGACTGTTAGAGTCTTTGGTTATTGAGCGTGTTTCTGTTTCTTACCACTTGCAAACTTTTCCAGATTTCAATTTACGATAACTTGTGCAGTAGTGATTTGGATTCCATATTTTATGTGAGAGAGAGAGAGAGAGAGAGAGAGAGACAGAGAGAGAGAGAGAGAGAGAGAGAGAGAGAGAGAGAGAGAGAGAGGGGGACTTTACTAAGAAGAGTTAATGATCTAAAATTATTCATCTTATTTTTCTGTATTATGCAATAGGAAAATGAACAGAAAAGAAAAAGTTTAACATTAATTTCATCTGATGCGCAAGTTTTTCAAATCAATGGCAAAGAAAACAAACCCGCAGAAGCGTTGCTGTTGTACTTTTAGGTTAACAGTTAGCACATGAAATTAACACATCAATATCAAAGAAAACACGCAGTGCTGATGGCTTCTATTGTGCTAGGTTACTTGCACGTGTCAACTACATGTATCTAGGATGACCTTTTGCGACCATTTGTGATTTTAAAAAAACCCGCTACTTTGGTAATTAATGCAAAATAGTACAGTTTAAAATAAAATAACGATGTGAAATCTTAATAATGCTTTATTTAAGCGATTGGATGTCAGAAAAAAACGTACAATATGTGAATGAGTACTCATGCATGGAGTAACCATCGGAACTTTTGCGATTTTGTTTCACTTCAGTCAGGTATGACTGCAGCTTTGTTATTAATTTGTTCGATGTTTATCGTTCTTTTCATTGCAGGTAGTACAATATCACTGACTTTCATATGATCATTACAATTTTGTAATTGGGTTTACTGAAAAAGAAATAAGGAAATGAATGCATGTTTAGATTCCGATAACATAGTATTGAAGAAAAAGAAATTAGATTCATTGCGCAAAATGTAGTATTAATACAGTTTACGAGGCATTGTCATTACGTTATCATCATCTTAAATATGATTTGGCACTATGTATCATACATTATCTTTGTTAGAACAAGGAAATATTTATAATTAACTGAATTACTACGTTTTCTTCAGTATCAAAAAGTTAGCAAATTGCTCCCCAGAGGGAAAACGATGTAAATAAATCGGTGGCCCCCCCCGTCTCTCTCTCAACCTCTGCTTGCATGGGTAATAAACAGTAAACCATGCCCATATTATCGAGACCACGTCAACTCCGCGGTAGTGATCGGATGCGACTCCGCGAGAAAGCGTGGTGTGCAGGGCTATTCTCCGCGACAACTCCGTCAGGACGCGTGGAGTGATGGTGGAGGGGTTTTTCTTAATCCTCTCCACTCACTCTCCACCCCCAATGTGATGCGCGGAGTTCCGAAAAATCACGTGAGCTGTACTGTATCTGTTCAAAAATAAATTTTAAAAGGTGAACCTGTGTTCAGAGGTCACCTGTGTACAACGGACAGTTTTGCCTTTGCCCATAGGTGGCCGCTGTTGACAGGTTTGACTGTAAATGACTTTTTTCAATGTGCATTGTGATAATGTAAGCTTTGATGAAACTATCCCTGCAAAAAAGTAACTTTGCTACCAGAAGTAATCCTAGCTGGAATGCTGATAATTTGGAATAACTGTAAGAATGAGAAATGCCAACTATTCCTCCTTTTTATCCCCTTGCAAATGAAGTTGGAGAGATATAGTGCTTTGGACATTTGTTTGTTTGTTAGTTCATTCATTATGCCCTCAATATCTCTAACCCTATTTCACCAACATTTATGAAAACTGTCATCTGGACACATTTCAGGAAGAGTAACTCAACCATACAAAAACAATGTCACTGTGACCTAATTTGCATGGTCAAGTGACTTTTGTATTTTTAGCAGTTCATTCATTACACACTCAACATTTCACTTACACTCATGAAAATTGGTATCTGACTGCATCTCAAAGAAAATAACCAAATAAAAACTCATAAACTAGGTTAATTTGACCTAAGTTGCATGCTTAAGTGACTTGAATTTTCAGCTGTTCATTTGTTACACCATCAATATCTTGGACCCTATTTAACCTACACTCATAAAAACTGGTATGTGGATATATCTGAACAAAGGTAACTCAACCATACCAAAAAACTAGGCCAGTGTGACCTAATTTGCGCCATGAGTGACTTTTGTATTTTCAGTTGTTTGTTTGTTACACTCCCCATCTTTTGGATCCTATTTTACATACACTCATGAAAACTGATATGTGGCTACATCCAGACAGAAGTAACTCAACTATAACAAAACTTGGTCAATGTGACCCAATTTTCATGCTCGAGTTGTATTTTCAGCTGTTTGTTATGCACTCAACATCTTGGACCTTATTTCCCCTACACTCATGAAAATTGGTATGTGACTGCATCTCAACCATGCCAGTGTGACCAAATTTTAATGTTAAATTTTAAGCAATCTTTTGGTTACATCCTCAATAGCTTGGAACCAATTACATGATAACTGGTATGTAGATACATCTTGATTAAAGGAACTCAGTCATACTAAAAGTAGGTCACTGTGTCTAATTTTCATGCTTGAGTGACTTTAGTATTTTCAGCTATCCATTTCTCACACCCTCAATTATCTTGGACCCTATTTCACCTACACTCATGAAAATGTGGATGTATCTCAATGATAGTAGCGCAACAATACCAAAACTTTATCACTGTGATCTAATTTGTACACTTGAATGACTTATGTATTTTCAGCTTTTCATTTGTTACACACACAATATCTTGGACACTATTTTACATGAAAAACACTATTTACATGAAAACACTATTTACATGAAAATGAAAACAAATGAAAACACTATTTACATGAAAATGAAAACACTATTTACATGAAAATGTAAAGTGGATGTATCACAAGGAGAGTAACCCAACTATACCAAACTAGGCCACAGTGACCTAATTTTCATACTTGAGTGATGTTTGTAATTTCAGTCATTTGTTTGCCACATCCTCTGTATATTTAACCTTATTGCATTTAGACTAATCAAACTTTGTTTCAACCCTACAGTGATGAAACTTTGTATGATGTTCCACCATAATGAGCTGTATATGTACAGTAATATTTCCTTCCTCCACATGGTGTCTTAGTCATTAGCTTAGATTCACAATCAATGGGTAACAGGGTTCAAATCCTGTCCAGGCCAGCCTGAATCAGCTGTCACAGCATATCTCATTGCAAGGCTGTTAACTCCCTCAGCATCAATCCTTCATACAAGTCTGTATATTGTCACCTACTCCAAATGTGCTCCTGTTGGTGAGAGATTTGTGTTTACAAGTGAACACCTTGCTGTATTCTAAACAAATGGATCATTATTGCTAGTTTGTCTGCTGGATATTTTTCCACTGGTCTAATTATAACATAATACCATGTGACACCGTTGTGTGATAGTGAGGCCGACGTATACTGTACAACCCATTCAGTCCTGATTGGTGTAATTAGTCTTCCCGTAACTAATAAAGACTTGGATCAGCTTGGTTCATGATTGGTGTAATTAGTCTTTTCATAACTAGTAAGGACCTGGATCAGCTGTTTTCATGATTGATGTAATTAGTCTTCCCCTGACTATTAAAGACTTGGATCAGCTGTTTTCATGATTGGTGTAATTAGTCTTCCCCTGACTATTAAAGACTTGGATCAGCTACAGTGGCATAGCAACATTTTCTGGACCCCCCACAAAACTGAATTCTGGGGCCCCCTCCCAATAAAAAAAATATGTTTTATGGGAATTTTGGGCCCCCACTGGGACTGGCCCCACCCCAACTAACCCCACCCCCAGTGGCTGCTTAGGGGTGGTTGCTACATCACTGAACTATAAAAAACTTGGATCAGCTGTATACATAATTAGTGTAATTAGTCTTCCCTGACCATTAAAGACTTGGATCAGCTGTTTTCATTATTGGTGTAATTAGTGTTCCCCTGACTATTTAAGACTTGGTTCAGCTTTTTTCATGAATGGAAAAATTAGTCTTCACCTGATTATTAAAGACCTGGATCAATTTTTTTCATGATTGCTGTAATTAGTCTTCCCCTGACTACTAAAGACCTGGATCAGCTGTTTTCATTTTTGGTGTAATTAGTCTTCCCCTGACTATTAAAGACTTGGATCAGCCATTTGCATGATTGGTATAATTAGTCTTCCCTTATTAAAGACTTGCATCAGCTGTTTTCATTATTGGTGTAATTAGTCTTCCCCAGACTATTAAAGACTTGGATCAGCTGTTTTGATGATTGGTGTAATTAGTCTTCTCCTGACTATTAAAGACTGTTTTCATTATTGGTGTAATTAGTCTTTCCCTGACTATTAAAGACTTGGACCGGCTGTTTTCATAATTGGTGTAATTAGTCTTCCCCTGACTATTCAAGACTTGGATCACTTGTTTTCATTATTGTTGTAATTAGTCTTCCCCTGACTATTAAAGACTTGGATTAGCTGTTTGCATGATTGGTGTAATTAGTCTTCCCTTAACCATTAAAGACTTGGATCAGCTGTTTGCATGATTAGTATAATTAGTCTTCCCCTGACTATTAAACACCTTGGATCAGCTGTTAGCATGATTGGTGTAATTAGTCTTCCCCTGATGATAAAAGACTTGGATCTCCTGTTTTCATGATTGGTGTAATTAGTCTTCCCCTGACTATTTAAGACTTGCATCAGCTGTCTGCATGATTGGTGTAATTAGTCTTCCCCTGACTATTAAAGACTTGGA
Source organism: Margaritifera margaritifera (assembly GCA_029931535.1). Lineage (NCBI taxonomy): Eukaryota > Metazoa > Mollusca > Bivalvia > Unionida > Margaritiferidae > Margaritifera > Margaritifera margaritifera. The sequence goes on along the minus strand of JAQPZY010001012.1, from coordinate 220,507 downwards.
TCAGCCGTTTGCTTGATTGGTGTAATTAGTCTTCCCCTGACTATTAAAGACTTGGATCAGCTGTTTTCATGATTGGCATAATTAGTCTTCATCTGACTATTAAAAGATTAGAGAAAGATAAAACAATGTAGATGGTTGAATCTACAACTACAATCTTCTGGTGACTTGTGAACTGTGATGGGACATCAAACAAGTAGCACACTGCTGACGATGTAAAGGGCTAGTTGGAAAAGGGGCAGAGTGTCATTAAATATGGCAAGGTGCACTGGAAAAAGGGCAGGCCACAATTTAACTTGCTAGAATAGGGTCAGTGCACTGCTAGTCTGTGATAACTGGAACACTAATGATGTCAGGAATATTTTGGTGAAGTCACAGTGACATAATCTATTGTGAATCACAAATTCTATACAAATCCAACCCAAATATTTAAAGAAGATCAATGAAGCCTGAAATAGATATCACCATAACCACTTTAAGGGATACAGGTGATATCCTCATGGAGATACGCCCTCATAATACTAACCAAAATAATCAACACTAATTTAAAACTAGAGGGGCATGTGTATATACTAAGCTTGATCCCTTGGGTGATCGCTTGCTGAAAACTTACATGCTGTACTGTATACACTACGGTGGTAAGTTATTGATTTTCAATGGCAAGACAACTACATTGCCTTGCAGACTGCATACTAGTCTATCTCTCCCAGAGGCTCTGTCTGGTTTGGGTTCCCACTGCCCAGGGATCAAAGCCATCTGACCCAAGCTAACCATATCATGTGTACAGTATTTGTAACTTTTAGCATGGCAGTACTCTGGAAGTTGATGAACAAGCCAAAAAATTTACTCATATTATTCTTTGTATGATTCATAATTATCCTAATAACTGTCAATAAATTCTATGAAACAGTTCTCAAGTTATGCTGTTCACATACACAAACAGACCAGATTGACAACAGCTCTTCTGCCATGGCAGTCAGAACAATACTGTATATACTCGATTATAAGTTGTGTCCAACTGCTAACAACATAGACCCTGATTTGCCATAGCATAATGCACCGGCAGATCAGGGTCTGTGTTGTTTGTTCTACTTATTACTCCTAACAAACTGCATAGACTCAGATCTGCCAGTGCATTACGTGATGACAGATCTGGGTCTGTGCAGTTTGCAGTTGGACTCAACTTATAAACGAGTATAGATGGTAAGCCTGATGCAGATTCATTAAAGCTATATTTTCTGAGATGTTTATTGGACAGAATATTTTCAAGACCCAATCAGACACATTATACTGACCTTGTCATAAACTCTGTTCAGGAGTCGAGGCACTGATGGAAAAACTGTGGGCTTCAGTTCCTTGATATCATCCATCAATGTTCTTACATCTCCTTGGAAGAACCCTATTCTGGCCCCATTGATGTATGTAGTGACCTGATGGAATGTCATGCTCTATTAGTCTCCTTTCCATTATAATAACATTCATAAGATATAATGTGGCTTATATTAAAACAACACCGTTTTATCTGCAAATCAAGCTGTAATAATGTTATGACTTTCAAGCCTTTAACACAAAAATTCAACACAAAATCTTAACATTGTTGATGACAATAATGGTGGTGCTGGTTGAATGTGATACCCATGGCTTGTGATCTGCTGTTGAGGGGGAGATAGTTATATGTTCTGAATGTATGCTTCATCCCTAAAAAGATGCAGTGATTGTTGCTGGTTAGTTTTTCATGGCATTTTGAGCAGATCATTGGTTATATCATGCCAAGAAATGGAAGCCAAGTGCCTTTCCCAAGGACATACTGAGGCAGCCAACCCAGGCTGGTCAGGGCAGGTATCAAACCTGCAACCCTTGGATTAGGTGTTTGGCACTCTACCAACTGAGCTACCACGGATCCCTAAATAAAGTGGTACCCTCCAATCCCACAAAATAATTCATTGTCTGCAAATTCTAAAGATATAAAATTGCTGCCTTGGACTCCTTCAAAAATGCTTGTATTGGGATATAATATAGTGTTTGTTGTTTGGTTTTTAACAGCATTTTCAACACAATCTTGGCTATATCATGCCAAGGAATAAAGGTATTTTCCAAAGACACACCAAGGCTGGCCTGGGCAATTATTGAATATACAACGCTTGAATTACAAGTCCAATGTCCAACGCTCCACCAAATGAACTACCACAGCTCTCTGGTATAATACAGGGATCATACACTGTTTGCTGTGTGTGAACATTTGCTAGTGCATGCAAGAAGCATTTTAGCTAGAGGGTTAAAAGTCATTCCCATTCCAGCAAATGTTTGCACACAGCAAACCATGTATGGTCATAATTCTTCAGTGATCGATAACTAATTACATAAAGATTTTTCTATTTTTATTAATATGAATATATCTGATGGCACCATTTGTACAAATAAAAAGGCTCTAATCCCTGGCTGTTTTCTGTCAAAATAGTCAAATTCTGTTGAGCAGGTTACAAAGTTTTTAGAAGGATTTTTTGTTTTTAGTAATGGTTGCCTTTATTTGGTGAATCTGCATCACTTGTAGAAATTTGTAAGGCCTTTATGTCAGGATGTTTTCTGTCAAATTTGGCTAAAATCTGTTAAGTGCTTTTTGAGGAGCTGTTCAAAGATTTTTTTAGTTTTAGTAATGGCAGACATATTTGATGGTGGATCAACAATGTTTGAACCATGTTGAAAGGTCTTCATGTCATGATGCTTTATGTCAAACTGGATCATATTCCGTTAAGAGGTTTATGAGAAGAAGTTATTTAAAGATTTTCATATTTTTAGTAATGATGTCTGATCAGCACCTTATGTATATAAAACAAGAGTCCCTTGAAGGGACTGATGATCTACTGGCTAAAAAGAATTTCCAGGAATTCAAGATAAGACTATTTCTTCCTTTTAACTGAGGAATGTTGAAACCATCTTTGATATTCTTCAGTGATAAGAAGATTTTCAAATTGGCTGCTGTGGTGGACATATTGGATGTCAACTTGGCACAATTTTCATTTAGGATGAACTAGACATCATAAGAAAACTTCTGATGAAAACCCCATGTCAATACGACTTTCCATTCATGAGAGTAGCGATAACAAGGTTTTCAAAATGGCTGCTGTGGCAGGCATATTGAATGTCTGAATGGCACCATTAAGACCAACTAGACATCATAAGTTGTTTAGTAAAAACCCCATGCTGATACAGCATCCATTCAGGAGGAGTAGTGATAACAATATTTTCAAGATGGTCACTGTTGTGGCCATATTGGACATCAGATTGACACAATTTTCATTTTGGACCACAAGACATCATGAGAAGTCTTCTGGTGAAAACCCCGTGGCAATATTACATTTCATTCAGGAGATGTAGTGATAACAAGATTTTCAAGATGGCCACTGTGGTTGCCATATTGGACATCAGATCGGCACCATTTTCATTTAGGCCAAACAAGACATCATAAGACGTCTTTAATTGAAAACCCCATGTTGATATGACCATCCATTCAGGAGGAGTAGCAATAACAAGATTTTCAAGATGGCCAATCTGGTAGCCATATTGGATATGAGATTGGCACCATTTTCATTTGGGACCAACTAGACATCATAAGAAGTCCTCTGGTGAAAACCCCACGTCAATATGACTTTCCATTCAGGAGGAGTAGCGATAACAAGATTTTCAAGATGGCCACAGTGGTGGTCATATAGGACATCAGAAGAACATAAGAAGTCCGAACATAAGAAGTCTTTCAGTGAAAACCCCATGTTGATATGACAATCCATTCACGAGCAGTAGCAATAACAAGATTTAAATATATGGCCACCGTAGCGGCCATTTTGGATGTCCGAACGGCACTATATTCATTTAGGACCAACTAGATCATGGGATGAATGTGTGTGTAAAGTTTTGTATCAATCCTCCAAGTAGTTTAGGAGGAGTAGCGATAACAAACTTTGCTAACGGATGGACAGACAAACGATGGACAACAGACAGCAGATCATCCCATGACCAGATGAGCTAAAAAAACAAAAAGATTGGTTTGATATGGTGTTTTATGGCACAGCAGCACAAGTTGGTTATTTAGTGCCAAGGCAATTGGAGTAAAGTGCCGTATCCAAAGACACACCACAGTATCTGATGGTAGGATTCTAACACCCACTCTTTTGGTTGTGAGTCCAGCACACTAACCACTGAGTCACTGTGGCTCCTACCACCATTAGCTGCCCCTTACAACATGCAGGATGGTGTATCAGGTCTATTCCACATCATCAATCCCATCCAGGGGGGAAGAGGGGCAAATTTTAAAGCCCTTTACACCAAGATGCTTTCTGTCAAATCAACAAATTGGTCAAATTCTTTTGAGTAGTTTTTAAGAAGCTGAAATTAGCAAATGTTGACAGATTACACACAACAAACAATGCATGCCAAAAGCACGAGGCCATACCATAAGTGCACTTGGCCTTAGAGCAAAGTGGGATAAAAACTTCACGCTGATGCCTATGAAAACATCATCATTATCAGAAAAGTGATACCAGTGCCTTGCTGAAGCAACACCAACAAGTCAAAGCTCAATATCTCTATCAATGCCATCATAACTGAAGATGTACTATACCTCGATTTGACCTTACCTCACAAAGCCTCTCATAGGAGTGAGCAAGAGGGAGATAGGAGATCAAACAATCCTCATTTGACACATTGTATCCAGCTGCTGACTGAAATGGAAATGATCAATTCAGTGAATTTGTCTCCTGCCTACTGTTGTGGGGTCCAACTGTAACTGTTGTGAAAAAGCTGCTGAGTTAGTAGGCAGACACTGAATGCAACCATGTTTCATGTCTCTACCTCAAAGGACATTACAGCAAAAGCGCAGAAAAAGGGAAGATGCTGATCAGTGACCCCGACCTTGAAAATAAAACCTTGAATGTGATATATGAGATGCCATCAAACAGAGAACCTCAAATATGGCTCTAATTCTATAGAATGGAAAGGAAAGTATGAAGGAAAACTTAAAATACTGACCCATGACCTTGACTTTGCAGACAGAACCCCAGATGTGGTACACAAGACACTTTCTAATAATAATGTATAAGTATACCAAGTCTCATCCTTAAAGCTGAAAGGGCTTTAAAGTTATAGAGTGGAAAGGAAAGTTTGATGGGAAATACTGAACTGTGACCATAGCCTTGATGATAAGCCCTCTAATGTGGTACACAACACACCTTTTAATGAAGCTATATAAGTATACCATGTTTCATCCATTAATATCTGCAACTCTGAAGGTATAGACATGAATGGAAAGTGTAATGGAAAACTTCAAATAAAAAGCCATAACCTTGACTTTGAAGACTGATCGCCAATGTGGTACACAACACACCTTCTAATGATGATGATATGTGTGTGTGTGTGTGTGTGTGTATGTGTATATATGTATATATATATATAAAGTTTCATCCCTTAATTTCAAACAGCCCTAAAGTCACAGAGTGGAATGGAAGGTGTGATTGAAAATGGAAAATACTGACCTGTGATCTTGGCCTTGAAGATAGGACCCACAATGTGGTTTATGAAACAACTTCTAATGATGATGTATAAGGCTACGAAGTTTCATCCCTTAATCTCAAACAGCCTTAAAATTATAGAGTGGAAACAAAAGTGTGATGGACGGATGAACAAAAACATTGATACTATGTCCCCTGCTTTTCACAGAAAGGCGGGGTACAAAAACTTAAGTACCATGGTCTCTTGCTCTAAGTGCCTCTGCATAGAACAGTCCTTCATTTAACAGGAGTATTGCCATGGATACTATTGTTTAGATGAATGTAGTTATGATACTGGACCTATTTCAATAAAAAGCGACTTAGCTTGCAACATGATACACTTTTGTGACTCTCTTGAATAGCATCATATTGAGGGCAAATTGTGAGAGGTTATACATTTGATATTGCATCAGTACTTGACCTCTGAAAAGGTTGATACCTAATTTTATGGACCTGATCAAAATTATATTTCCCAAAGGCATATCTGGCAACATCAAGTCAACAGAACTGCTCTAATGTCAAAGATTAATACATTTTTTTTGTACTGAAATATTTTCTAATAAATTTCAGAAAATACTGCTTTATATCCAATTTTTGACTCTTCATGAAATTTGTATGCAAGGGAAGAGGGTTTTTTTTGTTGCTGTTGTTAGTACACTGACACTATCCAACAAATAATCCACACCACAGAAAAGGAATGAAAAATTCTAAAATTACAATAGGGCATGTATAATGTGGTAAAATAATAAAGTACCAAGGCTGACAATTATTTTCAAGTGAATTTAAGGAATATTAATTTACATTACTCTAAAAAGTTCTTAAAAATGTACAAGTTTACTTACAAATAACTGGCAAACCGAAAGAACAGGACACAAAATGTTTGCATGGGTAAGCATAGCTCCCTTTGGAAGACCTGTGCATAAATAAGAAACCAACCATTAATCATGAAAATAATTAAATATATGAACAAGGGCTATAACTCCATCAAGACTAGCACAATATTTCATTAGGACAGGACACCAGAATACCCCATATAACACTTCAAGGTTACAGTGTGTACATAAATTGCGTACTTCCTGTAAAGGATTCCAATATTTCACGCTACAAATTTCAAAATTCTGAACACTCTAAAGAGTAAGATGCCATCAAGTTGGAACACTAATGACGTAAAAATGTACCCCTCATCACTTTAAGTTCGGAATACTAATGACATCAAAAAATCTACATGTACCCCTCATCACTTTAAGTTTGGATTACTAATGACATCAAAATGTACATGTACCCCACATCACTTTAAGCTTGGAATACTAATGATGTCAAAATATACCCCTCATCACAAGTTTGGAATACAAATGACATCAAAATGTAGCCCCCATCACTTTAAGTTTGGAAATTCAAAGAAATATAAAATCTTTTCACTTCAGAATATGTACCGAATCATTTTCATCAGATAAAAATTTGTTTTTCTTTTTATAAGAAACAATGATATTTGGGTGAAATCAGCGCAGTAGACAATGGTCATGTTAGTATCAGAGATGCCTGGTATCTCCTTGATATTTTTGTGGAGACAACAGGGTTTCTAAGGCCAATAACATTTATTAATTTCATGATGTGCTAAAGTATACCTCATGTCAGGGTTGACAAAAAAATCTCTTGCTGAAAGTATGGGACAATCAGAATTTTTAGCTTGTAGACAAAAATTACTTTATTTCTAAAGTAAATTTTATACAAAATATGATGGAGAAAATCTGGAATTTTTAAAAGTTTTTAAGCCCTGTCATGCACTGATGTGCAGTGAATCATTAGTCCTTACTTTTCATTCTTAAAAAAAAAGAACTGCGAAAAATAATTTAGTATTGATTTAGATTGTAAAATAATGACCAACACCAATCAAGAATGAACCATCAGATGGCTCGTTATTAACAAGAATGGATGTCAGGAGACAGCAAAGCTCACCTGAGCATATATTGACTTAAAAGTCGGCTGATACCAATGACTATGACACTGGGTGTATAGCATACACTCTCCTGCACTTAGTGCAGGTGAGCTAACAGTCTATGTCAAGAAAGCTATCTAATGGAAATTAAGACTTGATCAACATAAATTTCAAAAATTCTGTGCGTAAAACAAAAGTACCTGTTGTTCCACTGGTGTAACAAATAACTGCCATATCATCTGGTTTAGCAAGCTGGAAGAAAAATTTAAGTTACATAACAATCATCTTTAAATGTGAATGTGCAGATCTAGCACTATAAAAAAAAGAAAAACAATTGATCAAATTCACTGGGGCTCCTAATACTGGGGAATAACTTCCTACTGCCTTTTAGCTTTCAACCATTCAATCAGCTTCAACTAAAAAATTAAGAATGCTTTTAAACATACTTTAACTATATGCATGTAATGTGTTTTAAACATAAAGTCAAGCAAATTACCCTGACTTCCAGAGTACACTGTATATGAAGAAAGATAGCTGTAGTTCCCAAAGCCATGATTTACAGTGGCTATAACATCAATGTCATTCCACCGTCTGACCAATCTGATCTTTGTAATATAAACAAAGCATTTGAAAGAAGATTATACTAAAATTTACCTTTATTGAAAGCAAAATAAATTAGAAAGTATTTTTGTGAGCAAAAAACGTGCATCCCCATGACATGTAGACAACAGGCAGAATGTCACGATGTTACCTTGAAAACTTGGTCAAGGTCAGAAGAATCTATTAGGTATTGAGAACTGTCTAGGGTATCTACATATCAAAGCATGTCATGTTTGGTCTTACAATATTGGAGATATCTTGTTTACAAGTTTAAGCCCTTTTTCAAAGCCGTCACCAGATCCTAATCAGGTAATAGCGTCATTTCAAGGCATCTACATACAAATTGGTCAGATTCCATTCAAAAGTTCCAGAAATATTTTGCTTACAAGTTCACTGTGACTGATAGCATATTTGCCATAACACGTGTCACGCAAAAAACACGATTTTGGACTCCCAAACCCCCCCCGACACGATCGTGTTTAAAAAAACACGATTTTCAGCAATCTTAGCAACAAACAAAAAATTCCACCCAAAAACAAAAAAAAAAACAAAAAAAAACCGAATATTTCTTGATCACTATTATATATGCCTGTAATCTGTGGTATATATAAACAGTAAACAGTATCCTCGGGGCAGGTTTATACACCTGTTTTAGAGGCAATTAAAAGATAAGGCAATCTGAGATAAACAGCCACATTTCAGAGATTTACTTAATTGGCTCACAACAGCTAGGGTGATGTGTCGTGTCAAATCCTTTTGACCACTGCTGCGGGAGAGCCCATTAGGCTAATTTGCATAGGTAAAGTACATTAAGTGGAACAACCCAATTTAAAGTTAAGTACATCAAAGAGATGCGTGTTGAAGAACAAACTGATTGCATTGAATGAGAATGTTGAAGCCATCTTTATTAAAGTTTGTGAACAGCGGCACCGTTTCTTTGAGAATGTTGACGCCATCTTTTTTAAAGTTTGTGATCAGCGGCAACGTTTCTTTGAAGTCAGATTTTTACTCCATATATAAAATGGAAAAGTGTACAAGTGTGATTCATTTTTGAAGGAAAAATGTCGAAACGTAGTAGCGATTCAGGAATATGGAGCCATCTCCGAAGCGAGCAAAGCCCAGCAAAACAAAATTCCAGAACTCCTGGTTGATGGAGTTTGACTTTGTGAAGCGCAGCATCAAAGGGGAACATTTTATTCTGTGCACATATTGCAACCACCATATTGACATTAGTCATTCTGGAGTATATGACATTCGTCAATATAGCAACACCACCCAGCATCATCACACAGCAAAAATGCAGAGCTCGATACCCAAATTAAATAGTTTGTTTAAACAGTCGTCGACAGACAATGTAACTAGAGCTGAAATACTTTTCTGCAATTTCGTTGCTGAGCACAATCTGCCATTTTCAGTAGCAGATCATTTTACAGACCTATGCAGGTGATATTATTTTACAATGCTAAGTCTACCATTTTTTTTGTTTGTAAGTATATTAAATGCTTCAGAGAAAATAGATGGTATTTTCTTTTATTCAGATTTGAATTTCCAGTCATTTGCTATAGGCTGATTTGAAAAGATAGCTTATTCTCATTTAGATGACGTTTTTGGGGGGTCACGCGCACTGACCCACCTTGGGACTCCAAAATACACTTTTTGAGTCTCCAAAGCCCCCCAACACTGTCTGGGAATATGGCATGTATGTGATAGACAGATGACAAACACAAAGCTCGAAACCACTGTCTCCCTTGGGAATGGAGGAGGTACAGAAATCTGAATTTCATAACTTGGAAACTGTTCACAGCCCCATCGTTAAAGTACATACCACATCTGATTAGAAATATGGCCTCGAGAGTGTTCACAAGCTCAGCCAATCAGATGCAAGATCACCTCATTAAAATGCATAGATGTTGCCCATAAATGAACTGATCTAAGATCTTGATGATATAAGCTTACATACCAAATCAAATTAAAATCTGATCAGAAATGTGTCCTACAGAATATACACAAGCTGAGTCAATCAGATGCAAGATCACCTAATTAATATGCATGGATGTCACTCATAATCGAACTCATCCAAAATCTTGATGATGCAAGTTTACATACCACTGTGACATCTGATCAAAATCTGATCAGAAATATGACCTCTAGCATGTTCATATACTCATCCAATAAGATGCAAAATGCACGGATTTTGCTGTTTACCCAACTCATCAGAGATCTTGATGATACAAGCTTACATACTAAATCTGAGCTAAGTCTGATAAGAAATGAAGCCTCTAGAGTGTTCACAAGCAATTGTTGATGGATAGACAGATGGCAGACAAAAGTAAGATCAGAAATATGGCCTTTAGAGTGTTTACAAACTCAGCCAATCATATGCAAGATCACCTCAATAATATGTGTTGATGTGGCTTATAATCAAACTCATCCAAGGTCTCGATGATACAAGCTTACATACTGAGTCTGAGCCAAGTCTAATCAGAAATGAAGCCTTTAGAGTGTTCACAAGCAATTGCTAATGGATGGACAGACGATGCATGACAGGCAAAGGAAGCTCAATTGGCATATGGCCAGTTGAGCCACAAACTTAAGATGCTAGGCAGGCTTACATTGGGCTCCTGTGGGTTATCTGATCCAAGTTTCTGAAAAAAGGAAACCATTTTAGTACAAAACTCCAGCAAACAATCAAAAAAAAAAATATCAAAACAGTAACAATTAATAGAAGAATTGTGAAATTTGATCCTCTTGTCATGTATCTAAGATTTACACCAGGGGAATTTGGTTAAAATAAGAGCTCAGAAGAATGCAAACCTTACATTCAAGAACTTTCATTTCCTTTCTTGGGCTATGTATAGTTAGACAGTATGTATGTATTGCCTAGCATTTAACGCCACCTCAGCACAATAATGGCCATATGGTGCCAATTAAAAGTAAGTACTGAAAATGCTTAAAAAATAAGAATTGCGCAAAACTTTAGGAAGATAAACTCATTCCAAATAAATTTAAACATGAAGTACAACAATATAAAATATAAAAGGTAAAGATGTTAAAATTCTGTAAAAGGTATACAAAATAAAAGATAAAGGTAAAATATAAAAAATCCTTAAAACATTTGGTCAAACTTAGTTATATAAACAGCATTCTCTCAAAAAGTCCAAGATTTCTCCATTGATTTCACATTATAATATTTCTGTCTCACAGGGTGGAATTTGACACACTTGACAAGAATGTGTCCCACTGTCAGTGGACTCTGGCAGGGCATGCACTCTGGTCAAGGTTCATTCTTCAGGAGGTATGCAGGTATGTGTATCATATACATGACTGGCACAATACCACCTCATCTCTGCAATTTGTTCTATACAAGGGATGACACTCTCCAATGGTGGGTTTGATGTTCTAAGTTTATTCGTAGAGTTTTAATTTCACATATTTTGCCGACTCGAGAAAAAAAACACTGTTTACCTTATTTGTATGAAGAAACTTGTATCTTGCCAAATATTAAAGATAATTACTAGTATTGCACAATTTGCATTAATTGCACACTACAAAATGTACAGTATCTCTGGACTAAACTGAGCAAGACTTATAGCCTTGCAGTTAAATATTTATTTGCCATGGTCCACTTGGCAACTAGGTAATTATTATGATGAGCAAGCATCCACATGTGTGGTACAGAAAATTATCTCATAAAAGTCAAGCATGCATATTATTATACTATTTTTCAGGTGGACCAGTTTGTAAGAAATATTCTAATGATTGGTCCTACCACCAAATCACTTTGGAAGTGCCAGATTAAAACTTTTTTTCATAATTCACCCTGTACCTCAAAGTCTCTGTATTGGATTGTCTCCATTTTCAACTCCTGGGCCTTGTTCTTGTTTTCACCACTGACTTCCTCCATTACCACGATTTTGTTTACTTTTGGAGTCTCTTTCATGTGATTGAGGAGATTTGACACCTTAGCATTCTTGTCACATATCACTATATTTATCTCCGCTGTGAAGAAAATCACACAGAAACATTATTAAGATCTCAAATAAAGTTCTAGGGAAAAAAAGAACTTCAAGATGTAACACTTTCAAGTTGTTACAGAGATTATTGTAGAAACAAGAAGTTAACAGCTATAATTATTTGACAAAGTGCGGTTCCATAAAGCAGGTATGATAACATATGCTTGAAATGATTGGTTTTATGATCTGTCTAACCTGATATATTCAAAGTTCTAAAAAGAGAGATGTGCCTGGAGAGAAACTATACTACCAGACCCAAAAACCTGGACCACAGAAGACCACAAAGGCAGGAAAAGTATGGGTCATTTTTTCCAATATGCCTGTGGCATGATTTGAAGTAAGAAATACTATATTTTTTATCCATTTTCATGCAAAAGTACTCCATTAGCGCAGACTGATACAGAGAAAGAAGGGTGCTGCAGCATCTGACCAAGGGTCCAAATGATCCTTTTAAATTAACTTACAGCTTTGCAGTTTAAAACTGGCAGCAGGTTTAGAATTTAACCCAGAAACAACTGATGATTGGCTTTATATCAAGGTGTTGATATTTTTTTTTATATGCAAGACTGAGATGGAATTTCTAGCACAAGAAAGTAGATAACTATGTTACCATATATACTTGTGTATAAGCTGATACCAACTGCAAACTACATAGACCCAGATCTGCTGGCGCCGGTAGATCTGGGTCTATGCAGTTTGTTAGGACTAATCAGTAGAACAAACAACACAGACCCTGATCTGTCAGTGCATTATGCGATGACAGATCCGAGTCTATGTTGTTTGCATTTGGAACTTGATTATATGCGAGTATACGGTAACTACATTTCATTACTTCACATGTGATACATCCTGAAAATGAAATGATGATTGGCTTTACCCAGGTGCTGATACTATTATTTTTATATGCAAGACAGATGTAGAATTTCTACTTTAGAATGTAGTCAACTTATGTTAACTACATTTCATTACTTCACATGTGATACTTTCTTTATACAAAATGCCTCCAACTGAGATGACACTTCAATACATTTTTGTTTTATGAAAGAATAACTTTTTTTTGTGCAGGATGAACTTTATCCACTCTTATGGTTGGACTAATTTCACCTTGCAAGCATGCTTGCTTACTCTGGTGGTACCTGTTTCAAGTTCTATGAATTCAAGCCAATGGAGATGTCAGAATGTAGCTGAAGGAGGAGGGGCAGAGTCCATTAATAGCAGAGGAAATGCACACATTTTGCACCGATGTAATATCATGTTCAGCCCCTAAGTCTGACAAGTATCATTAAGGGATTGCATGTCCAAAGTCAGCTGTTTTATTCTGGTTGTTTTATTTCCTCCATCTTAAAAACAACCCTGCACCAAAAACTGAGCTGTTAAGAGTACTAAATATAAGCTGCTATGAGCACTAAATATAAGCTGTTAAGAGTACTAAATAGAAGCTACTATGAGCACTAAATATAAGCTGTTAAGAGTACTAAATAAAAGCTGCTATGAGCACTAAATATAAGCTGTTAAGAGTACTAAATATAAGCTGTTAAGAGTACTAAATATAAGCTGTTAAGAGTTCTAAATATAAGCTGTTAAGAGTACTAAATATAAGCTGTTAAGAGTACTAAATATAAGCTCTTAAGAGTACTAAATATAAATATATGCTGTTAAGAGTACTAAATAAAAGCTGTTAAGAGTTCTAAATATAAGCTGTTAAGAGTACTAAATATAAGCTGTTAAGAGTACTAAATATAAGCTGTTAAGAGTACTAAATATAAATATAAGCTGTTAAGAGTACTAAATATAAGCTGTTAAGAGTTCTAAATATAAGCTGTTAAGAGTACTAAATATAAGCTGTTAAGAGTACTAAATATAAGCTGTTAAGAGTACATACTAAATATAAGATGTTAAGAGTATTCAATAGAAGCTGTTAAGAGTATTAAATATAAGTTGACAACTTGTTGACACAAATTTTTTTAAATAAATAAAGTTAAAACCAGAAATATATTAATGAAACATGGATGCTGCACCCCAATGCCGGATAACTGATTATATTGCAACATGTGATGGACAGAGAGACAAAAGGATGAACAGAAGGACAATGGTAACACTATGTGCCCATCCACTGTTGTGGTTGTCACACAGAATGGCCTGTGATAAATTACCTTGGTTAAGTATAAAGCTGCAGGCCTCTGCTCCAAGTGTATCATACAATGGCACAATAGTCATGGAGTACATGTAACAAGCCTGCTCTACTATGAAATACTGTAAAAGAGAAAAGACAGTCAAGTTATGCCAATGTAATTGTTAAGATATTTATGTTACTGTATTAAAACATGTACAACATGCACCCAAATGTGAACAGAAAAGACACAGCTATGGCATACTGCAACTGTAGATCTGGATGTATGCTGAACAGCAAAGACAGCTATGGCATAATGCAACTTTAGATCTGGGTGCATGCTGAACAGCAAAGACTTTGCTATGTCATCATGCAACTTTAGATCTGGGTGTATGTTGTTCACTTAAAGCAGAACAACATTGTACTCTCTTATCTGCTGATGCATTATATAATATTATCATGCAGTTATGTATTACTCAAGGATATGTAAGGGACATCCATAGAAAAGCACTTTAACCAAGACAGTCATAAAAATTGTACACTGTTCTCCTGATTGATAACATTATGAAAACATTGTACACTGTTCTCCCGATTGATAACATCATGAAAAACTGTATACTGTTCTCCCGATTGATAACATCATGAAAAACTACACTGTTCTCCTGATTGATAATATTATCGTATTCTATAAACAAGTTCTGTGATTTCTGTTTAGCCTAATTTGCATGCTGTTATTACCAATATAATTTTTCTTCCTTTTTGTGTCCAAACATATACATAGTTTTTGGCACGATTTTGTTTTTACAAAACCATGAAATGAAGTTTACATAAATCATCATCAAACAAAATCATATTCCTATTATTGCACTCCCTGACTATAAGGCCCTTCATTATAACACAGTCAGTATGGTCATAGATCCCATTTCATTAAGTGGTAGTGAAATTATATGTATCACATACTTCCTTATAAGGTGGTCTCATTATAAGCTAGTATACTGTATGGCTCCCATGGACAGTGTTATAATGAAGAAGTGCTCTAAATGAAAAGATATGTATAGCCAATCTCCTTGGACTGAGATATCTGACAGAAAAATGTGCAAGAAGATGACTTTTTACCTCTGGCCTATTCTGTGAATAGATGCCTATCCTGGCTCCTGTAGACTGTCCATGTTTTTTCAAAGCTGCTCCAATATTAGCCGCCTTCAGTAAAACCTGAATAAGAAAACAAAAGTGAATGACTGAATTAGAGCAAAAGCAATTATTAGAAATAAAGGTTATTTTACAGTAACTTATTATATTGTCATACAGCTACACTACTGTCAATGATGTCTAGATATGTCTCTGCCTCAGCAGTGCTGTCCCTTGTGAGTAATGGCATGAGGATGCACCCTGCCCTCATGACACTGTACCCTGTTGCCCTGAAATAGCACACTTATGCCCTGATAATAAACTGCCCCTTTGCAAGTTCAGCCACAAAACACTAATGATTTCTTTAAACAAATCAACATTTTACTGACATCAATTGCTTTCTTTCAAAAGAATGCATTTCTGCTTTTTAAAAAAAGGGATAGAATTTATGCATTTGTAATTATTCTATGGCAAGCAACAGTGTTGCACATAGAGCACGGGCTTGCGGGTTTCCCACAAATTTTGTTGTCTCATGTCCCCCAAATCTTGACCTTGTGCATCCCTCAGGGCACACTTTTTGGTCAGGAAAAAAAATATAGCAATTATGCCTACACTTTTCCTTTGTGGATGTGCATACACATCTATATTGGCACTAGCAATGGCCAAAGTCGCTAAAAGTGATAAAACCTGTAAGATGGCAATGAATATCTATTTCAAAACAATGAATCTGGCAATGAAAACATTCAAGGTTTGTGGTAGTCAAGTTGCTAAAGTCTTTGACCACCGCTATTGTAACATATTTTGGAGGTTCTCAGGCTGAATTAATGAAAAAAGGTACCAATTTATGCAAATACACAATTTGTCATTTGATTAATGATTTAATACTTTTAAAAGAAAAGTAATTAAGAAAACATGGGTATTTATTATAATAAATGCTAGTAGATAATGAGTGAACACTTAAGTTAAATGAGAGCAAGATCCGGAATGGAAAATTCCATGGTGCAGATCATTTCAGGTGAACCAGATATTCAAACATGTTAATGTTTTCATGAGTTACTTGATCACATGATAAAACATTTATTGCAATAATGTATATGTCCAAGGAAACTATGAGAAAGTTGAGGTGGCAAAACTCTCGGAGCAAATAAGATTATCTCATTTCTTTAGCACTTTCTAGTCCATTATGTACTACAATTTTCCTTTGTCCCTTTAAAATGTTGTGTGTCCCCCAAATCTGGAGGATGAAGGACAGTGTCCCATGACCTTGGGGTCCTATGTGCAGCACTGAAGCAACAAATAATAATGGTAGTGATCTTCAATTACTGCCAATTCACTAAGCAGTTTTGGTTTGAAAAATGGTTTTATCCTGCTTCAAGTGCCCTCATTGGGAAACTATACCCTGCCTTATTTGATGGTCAAGAGACAACACTGCTCATATTCATAATTTTCATCAATGATCCCTATTTTTATTACTGTATATACTTGCCTGTAAGTCAAGTTCAACTACCAACTACACAGACCCAGATCTGCTGTCACATAATGCACCAGCAAATCTGGGCCTATGGAGTTTGTTAGGAGTAATCAGCAGAACAAACAACATATACCCTGATCTGTTGGTACATTATGCAATGGATAGATCGGGTCTATGTTGTTTGCAGTTGGACTTGACTTTATACACAAGTATTGATGGTATTAGTCTTATCATTTTGCATCTTCCTATCTTTTCCAAACAGATATATTTCTACTGATACCTCATCCTTACTTTCTCTTGTTCTTTGCTTCTGTCTGTGCAATTTAATTATAGAAGAGTTAGGACTCATTTCTTCCGTCTATGACCGTCTATCTGTCTGTCACTTTAATATACAAGTTAACAAAACTCACATCATTATAAGATAGCCATTGGTATGGTTCACTTGAGCTAGGTTTCCATCCCAGGCACGGTCCACCATCTGAAAAGATTCAACATAAACTGTCAACTAGAGCATTCCATTACAAAATCTGTTTTTCATGATATACCAGTATCAAATTTGAACAGTACATGTATCATTTTAGACCATCAAACCCTTTTGGCCCCAGCCAGTATATACAGTATAAAATGACATAACTGGTCCAACAGCAAACAACATAGACCCTGATCTGCTCTTGCACAATGTGCTGGCAGATCAGAGTCCATGTCTGCTCTACTGGTTAGTCCGAACAAACTGCATAGACCCAATTCTGCTGGTCCATTATGTGATGGCAAATCTGGGTCTATGCAATTTGCAATAGGATCCAACTTATAAACAAGTATATACAGTAAATGGTCATAACTGAAAAGTTGTTAAACATATTATGCATCTTCTTGTTATAACTGTATTAATCCGATTTTGTCATATATTTTAAAAATCGTCACTGTTCAAAATTTTTTTATATCTGATCTTTTAACCTAACCCTACCCCCAACCTCCATAAACCTCTGGAGAAGGGACCTAATGACATGTTTATTATATGGACATGAGCAATACCAAATTTAGTAAATTTCTATCCAGAAGTTATGAATTAGGATAGAAAAAGTGACATGTGCTGATGCAAGGACAGAAAGACACAGGCTATGAATATTCATAATGCCAATGCAAGGGGATAACAACAGGGTCAGATTTATATATTAATGTATTAATGCAAGTTTTTACTTCAAAAATTTCAATTAAAAGGATACAAAATTTTAAAAGATTTTGTTCACACTGTTTTCCAAACTTTTGACTAAGCATGTATCTTAATAAGAGTAATCAATCCCATGAGCTTTTAGAAAACTATATCCCTTCAAGGTGGGCTGATATAGATCACCCTGGGCAGTTGACATGTGTCAGCTTGTGAATGAAAATTCAGGGAGATATTGAAACTGTAGAGGGAAAGAAAAGCCTGGAACACAAAGTTTCTATATTGTCTATTAATGTTGCTGTGGTTTTTCTTCTTTCCAATTCCATATATACAGGATCACTTTCTCTGCATAAAATGGAAGGGTTTTTTTTGTACAACCAGCATTGTCCCCTGGATTTCTCCCAGCCACTGGGGACTTGGCCCAAATCATAACTTAGAAACTGTTCATAGTCCCACCCTTGAAGTATATACACTTACTTAGCATTACAAGAGGAGTAAATCTGTAAAGTCAGCATGGATTCCAAGATCTATCCTTATACCCTGGGGTCCTACCCCTGGAGTCATAACTTGGAAACCATTGAGATCTGCACTCAAGAGAGCTGCAGTGACTCAGTGGTTAAGTCACTGTACAGGTGACCATAATGTTGCAGGTTCGAGTCCCACCATCTGATCAGCCTAGATCAAATGCTAAATTTCTCAGGAGTTTTTTTTAGCTCTTGGGTATATTTGCTCTTAGTAGGTAAATTTGGAAGTGTTTCAAATGGAAATCATAAGAAGTTATTGTTTTTTTATTTATTAGAATCTAAAAAAAAATACAAAATAGACATTATAAGTAATCCATGAGCAATGGCACTGAATATATGAAATGCCTTTAAATAATGCACAATACATATCATAAGATACAAACAACAAGGAACTTAATATGGCAATACTAGCAACTGTCAAACTTTAACCAAACTTAGAAAAATGTATTCAAAATATTCAAGAATTACTGATGTGGTTAAGTTTTTAGCAGTAATTCTGTGCAAATAAATTTATAAACTTGGACATGGTTTTTGCAAGAAATATGTTCATGCAAATTTTTTTTCTCTATCTTGCATATAATTAAATATGTAAAGAAATTCTGATACTTGGAAACATTCATTGGTGTGCATCAGAAATACTTTTAGTTCCGTCTGCTGGAGACTATAATTAATTATTAGTAAATTCTCACTATGTTTTTTTAGTTAGTAAAAAAATTATTAGTGTCCATCAGACATACACAACAACATTTCCAGTTTGGTAGGACTAACCCTTCATTACAGTATTTTGTCTAGTGGCTTTAGCTGGGCAATGAGAGTAAAATGTCTTGCCTAAGTACACAATATGAAAGTCAACTCAGCCTGGTCAGGGAATCAAACCCAGTATTCTGGAACAGGAGATCAGCATGCTAACCACTGGCTTACTTACTTAATTTGGATTTAAGTCGTTTATCAGCAGCTACTGCCATGTACGAATAAAACCACTGGCATTTTATAAACTATTCTTATAAATATAATCATAATATCAAATTATTGTCAACTGCGATTGTTACTTGTTATATTGCTATTTTATATTTCTCTTCAGATTCAATTATATTTTGTTATTTTTTAAACTTGTTCTATTCAAATTTATGCATCTTGTATTCTACAAATAATTTTTATTTTTTATTTTAAACTCTATTCTGCAAGAGGAAAAACTCTGCATAACCCCAAACCTGTGATTCTAAATAGTCCTTATCATAGGTTACTTCCCTTGCTTTACTCTTACAAGACATATAGGGTGAGTAGGATGCTTTCTGTTGCAATTTCTTTCAATACTGCTGACTGAATATATTATGAAAACAAATGTTTATTTAAAGATTATCAAAGTGTCTGTATCTTCATCCATACCTGATGGCACACAGCATCATTTGTCCACTATTGAAAGACCCCTATGCCAGGAAACTTGTCAAAGTTGGTCATATTCTGTTCTGCAGTTTTTTTAGATAAAGTTGTGTAAATGTTCTTCTACTTTAACTAACAGCAGCTGCATTGGATGCCAGAACAGCTTCATTTGTAAAAATCTGAAAGGCATTCAAGTTATGACACTTTCTGTCAAAATTGATCAAAGTCTGTCAAGTGGTATTTTAGAAGTTGTTAAAGGTTTTTCTATCTTTAGTAATAGCAGCCATACTTGAAGGCAGGTTGGCATAATTTGTATAAACTTTAAAGCCCTTCATGTCAGAATGCTTCCAGCAAAGTTAATTCAAATTCTGATGAATAGTTTTTAAAAGGAATTCTTTTTAAAGGGTTTTATTTTTAGTAATAGTGGTCATATTTGATGTCAAATTGGAATTATTTTTAAAAATGCTTTCTGACAAATTTGGTCAATTTCTGCAGAACAGTTTCTGAGACAAAGTCGTTTAAAGTTCTGTCTATTTTTCATAATGGGAATTATATTTGGTGATGGATTGGCATCAGTTGTACAAATCTGAACGCCCTTTATGCCAGGATGCTTTCTGTCAATTTGTTCAAATTCTGTTTAGTGCAAGTTTAAGATGTTTTTCAGTTTTTATATTTAAGTAATGTCAGCCGTATTTGATGGCAGATTGGTATCATGAGCATAAATTGTTTGCCATCTATGCCAGAATGCTTTCTGTTAAATTTGGTCAAATTCTGTTGAGAAGTTTTGAGAAGTCATTTAAAGGTTTTTCTTTTTAGTAATAGCAGCCGTTTTTAAAGATCAATCAAAATTATTTAAGCAGATTATGTGAAGAAGTTTTTTAAAGTTTTTCTTTTAGTAATAGGGGCTATATCTGATGGCTGATCAGCATCACTGGAACAAATTTGAAAGACCTTAATGCCAGGATGCTTTCTGTCAAATTTGGTCAAATTACATTGAGTGCAATTTGGGAAAAAGCTGTTTCAAGATTTTTCTATTTTGAGTAATGGTGTCTATATTTGATGGTGGATTGACATCATTTGAACAAATGAAAGATCATCATGCCAGGATGCTTTCTGTTAAATTTGGTCATTTAAAGGTATTTCTATTTTTGATTACAGCAACCATATTTGATGGCAGATTGGCATCATTTGAACAAATATGAAAGACCTACATGACAGGATGCATTATGTTAAATTTGGTCAATTTCTGTTGAGCAGTCTTTGAGAAGAAGTCTTTTGTAGATTTTTTAAATTTTTTAGCACCAGTGGCCATATTTGATGGCTCACTGCCATCATATGAAAAATTTTAAAACTTCATGCCAGGATGATTTCTTTCAAATTTGGTCAAATTCTATTAAGCAGTTTTTGAGAAGAAGTTGTAAAAAGCAACTGTGAATGGATGACGCACAACACACTATGAAAGGCAGATGACACATGATGGACAAAAGACCCTATCGTAAGTTCACCTGATTTTATGGCCAGGTGAGCTAAAATTAATGTCATGGGCATGGGAGTTCTAAGTTCAAAACCTTGATTTTGTTATGACATACCATGGCATGGTTGGTATATGCCAATTTTAATGGCCACTTGTCCAAGGGTCAAGTACAACTACAGTACGGAAAATCCATGTTCCCAAGGTGGACTTTAACCCTTTCAAGCTGTTTCCATCACGGACTAGATATAGTGGTCATTGTGGATTGTCCACATCATGGCTCGTAGTGGATGGATTAAGTTTTATTCCCCCAATTAGAAAGTCAGCAATATAATTACGTAATAGAGGACGTCCACTGTATCGCATGAAACTTACCTGTTGGCTCAGCTACAGTACACAGTGCAGAATGCTCTTTACAAGTTGTACACAATGCCGTTTAATATTCAAAGACTAGCCTACTAAAACGCATTCACATACGTGTATTGCGAGAGATGAAAGATAAATTTCAGATCAAAGAATCCTGAGACTATTTAGGTGCTTGACAAAATATACAAAGTTTAATGACACTAATTTTAATGAGAGAGAGAGAGAGTGAGAGAGAGGGATTCTGCTTTTAAACAAACAAAAGGAAAAAGAAATCACACATAAGTATTAGCTGGTTTCATTCCATTATTAAAATAAAAAAATGCGAGAAATGACGTGATTTATTTTTTCATTCCCCCAGTCATTTTTAAATTGTTTGCTTAACATGTTTCCACACAATGAAATATACAGAGCACTATCCAAAATATAACCTCTACTAGTCCAGCCTCTGTTTAGTAATTGCGACCCAAATATACATGTCCATGTGACACATTTTCTCATTAACTAGACAAGTGTTTACTTTTACCGTAGACCTACTGTTTTTATGCAGACTCTACAAAGCACATGATGCTTGCATTCTATAACCAACAGCTTAAAAAATATACTTAAGACTGCTGGTTTGGTCATCTGAGGAGATTAATATTACCAAATGGATGGGTGAAAGTGATGAAAAAGTGTAATCACTTAAATATTTTCTGTAGGAGATAAACTTGTATGTATTATTTTCAGTTAATGCAGGTACAATTTATTTGGTAGAGTACATTCTTTCAATCCACATGACAAATAAGGCTGCAACATTTACCAAAATGTGTACACGGTTTACGATAACCAAAACGATGCCATTTAATCAAAACAATTAGAAACTCAAACTTTTCCACTATCTACCCATTAGGCACACAGCTGACAGATATTATAATGTACATGCCATACCTCGGTCAACTTTTATTTGTTTCATTTGTTGTACATCTTTTACCTCTTATTATAACATGATTCAGCTTGTAAAACATGTCTTTATTGAAAATATGAATTTTAGTAAAACATCCATGGCATTGTCATCATACTGTTTTCTACTGTTACAGATATGTACATGATGAAAAATCAATAATTACATCCTGATGTACTCCCAAACATGCGCACATAGGATCTACAATAACTAAGAAACTATGCAGTGGCTTACACACTTGAAATGGCGTTTCTTTAAAATAAAATGTTACTAATCAAAGTTCTGTTGACAAATATTTTGTTTAAAGGTAAATACCATAGTTTAAAAAAAAAATTTTCAGCAGTATCAGTAAATCAACCTGATATGTAATATGTGCTATAAGCAATTCTCATCTACTTGTGCCTTTTTCCTAGTGCTGTCGCATTTGATGTGAAGATGTGAAGATATATAATTTAGTTGGAATGGGTAGTTCCTGTGTCAATGACAGCCGCATGCATGTTCATTTACATGTTTACTGATTTAGTAAACGTTTACTGGCTGTAAACTAAACTAAGCCGTTTACACATGTAAACGTTGCAGCCTTCATGACAAATACTGCAAACTGTTCCCAAATGTCAAGTGAATATTTATCAGTTTAGTTACAAATTTGTTACATTTTGACCCAATTATCCTTTTTAAGAAGTTGACATGAATATAAATAAAATTTTGTCGACAAAGGATGCGGACCAAATGCGTATTTATACAGGGTTTAGCAATTAGGCAAAGAATGTGAAATTACTGAAATTATGCCCATAATCACCATTTTTTGTTAAGTATAGACTGGTCCACTACCTGATTGTATTATAAAATTATAATGAATCTGTGAGATAAGTTTTCATGTTGAAGAAACCCGTTGGTTTTCTTGGAAATGTGTCATATACAGCTGCTATAAATAGAAAATAAGGAAAGTGCATGTAGGTCTACAATGAACAAACATACTCTTACACTATTCTTACACAGCAGTCTTCTTTTTATTGCTTTATTTTTTTATTTTTCTTAATGTACCAAAAAAGCGCCATCCATATACAGGCGAGCGTAAGACGTAATTAGGTGGAAAAAAGGTGTAATGATTATGCCAAAAGCATAATGGTTGGCATGTATGTATATACCGCTAGAAACCAATTTTACACGAAAATATCGCAACTTAACCTCACTGCATTTCTCAGTCCATATTACAAGTCCAAAATTCGTTTTTCCAGACATCAAAAAACATTTTCATTCAGAAGTTAATGTTTCTTTTGAAACAACAGTGTTAAAAAATAACATCGAAGCTCAACACCTTCCTGACTGGCCATTGTTAACAAGCATAGCGGCTGACTTCAAAGTAAAAATGTCACTCCTCAGCTGGTGCATGATGATAGATTAACTAAACAAGTGATGTAAAAAGTAACCTTTTTCATAAAAATCACTTCATTTATGATATGAACAGCCACTGATAGAGAGCAGCTTTAAATACAGTGGAGACGAATTCGACGCATTTAAAAATTGTCATACTATCAAATAATCAGTCATTTTCTTTTCTATGGATAAAGGTATCTGTATACTGCTTTCAATAATTTCCTTAAATGAAGTTTTGGAAATAGTATGGATATTAAAGGGAAACTATCACAAATTAATAATCAGTACAAGAAGCACTTTTATGAAATATCATTTACTAAGAAAACACACTGAATTTACCGCTTGATGCAAAACAATATCTAACTTTCCGCAACTGCATAATTATGCTTAACAGGTACAAGTACATGTAGCAATCAAAAGGTATGTACATTGTAGCAGGCAATTTTTCTGATGTACACCGTCATGGACATGGGTGGGAAGATATCCAAGAAATTTAAAACCTCGTATTTTTTTTCTACGTTTTGTGTATTCGTCTTTATGTATCCCTAGCTAGGCCACTGATACATACCACAGGAAATGTTACCACTGTATAGTTTGTACAGGTAAAGGTATGAAATTGACACCTGCCATGGTCAGATTTATGGCATCGGGTTTCTCCCATCTGTTTGTTTAGTGTGTCGACTCACAGAGTGAATACAGTAGAATCGGCGAGGCATGCCATAAAACCCATTATGATTGTAAGGCTGCAACATTTACCAAATTGTCTAAACTTGTACACAGTTTACAATAACCGAAATGATGCCATTTAATCGAAACTATCAGAAACTCAACTTTTCCCCCTATCTCCCCACTAATCTTACTGAACAGCTGAGAACTATTATAATATGCATGTCGTACCTCGCTCAACTTGCAATTGTTTCATTCGCTTAACATTATTCACCTAGTATTACGACAGGTTCAGTTTGTAAGACATGTCTTTGTTGAATATATCGGACAATTTCAGTAAACATCCCTAGGATTATAGTGATTTTGTTTCCTACTGTTACATATATGTACATAATGAAAAAATAAAAAATGGATCCGGATGTACTGCCTAGACATGCACATGGGATGCTTTTGTAGGATCTACAATGAATAAGAAACTATGCAGTGACATACAAACTTGAAACAGTTTCTTTTTTCAAAATAAAATGTTACTAATCAAGGTTCTGTTAAGAAACATGTTGTTTAAAGGTAAATACTGTAGTTTAAAGAATTGATTTTTATCAGCATTATCAGTAAATGAACCTGATGTGTGATGTTGTGTAATGTGCACTGTAACTAATTCTCATTAACTTCTGCTCTTTTCATAGCAATGCCACATTCGATGTGAAAATCATAGATACATGCTTTAATAAAAGAATTAACATAAAAATCCTACTAAACAATCCTCTTAAGCAAAGATGTGGTAATATATAATTTAATTGAAAATGGTTGTCCCTGTGTCAATGACAGCCATATGCATTTACACGTTTACCGATTCCGTAAACGTTTACAGGCAGTAAATGAAACTAAGCTGTTTACACGTGTAAATGTTGCAGCCTTATACGACTAGAATAAAATCCATGACAGACTTTCACTAGATTGAGTAGATTTGCACTAAAACTGGGGAAAATCCACCAGACTGAATGGACATCCACTAATCATTGTGGACTTTAATCCCTTGCCCCTCTGTCCACGTCCATCGGATTGAGTGGGCAATCCATAATCTACGATGAGTGTACTGTACTTGTCAGCTGATGAAACTATACTTGTAATTGTCAAGTGAACAAGCCCAAAAATCAAACCTTGTAATAATTAGTTGGAAAGTAGCATGTACCAAAAAGTTTCTCAGTTATTTGTGACAACACCCTCCCCCAGGATATGTTATAGAAATGAAAATTTATGAGAAATCCACCCCACCCACCCCTTTGAAAAAAAGAGTGAATTTTCTTTAAAAAATGAAGCAATAAATGAATGGCTTAAAAATATGATGCATGGTTTTCTTGCATTTTTAATTTTTTGGCATGATTTTTTTAGAAATTAATGCGAATCCTGCAACTATGCATCCTAGAATAGACACTGCCTCCCATCTCACCCCACTCAAAATTGTAAACCTTTGATGCTGCAGAAACTATAGTAGAGCTTGACTAACTTGACATACATGCTCCATGACTTAACATACCAGTATAGCTTGACTTACTTGACATACGTGCTCCATTTTTGAAGGCCTCATGTAAGGTTCTGACATCTTCATCTAAATACACGAGAGGCTTCTCATCTTTACAAAATCTAGAGATTCTAGCACAGTCTTTACCCTGCAACAATAAGAAATAAAGATTGTGGAGAGTTCGTTCGTTTGTTGGATTAACAACGTGTTTGGCGATTCGGCCATTTACGTTGAATTGTGGAGAGAACAAAAAATATATGAAATCATATTCAGCAATTGAATCAATATGACCATATCCACCTATTTTGGTAGGAGTACAGTATAACCAGTCTTGAGAGACCACCCTTGCACAAAACAATTTTTTTTTCTCAAATAAAGGTGATCCCTCAAGAGAGGCCATTAAATAACCTACCATATGTACTCACGTATAATGTAGGTCCAAATGCAAACATCATAGACCCTGATCTGCTGTCGCATAATGTGCTGGCAGATCAGGATCTATGTTGTTTGTTCTACTGATTAGTACTTACAAACTGCATAGACCCAGATCTGCTGGCACATTATGCAACAGCAGATCTGGGTCTACGCAGTTTGCAGTTGGTATTGGCTTATACGCAAGTATATACGGTAGCATTAAAAAAACTAATCAAAAATTAGATTTGATCTCCCCAAATAGTACTGTGATCTTAATCCAACTAACGAACGAACGATCAGTGATCCAGACCTAGAAGATAAAACATTGAATGTGATACATGAGATGCCATCACAATGAGAACCAGAGGTTTACCATGGTTCATCCCTGTACCTAAAACAAGCTTTTAAGATATAAAACAGAAACAAAAGAAATCTTTATACATTGACCTGTGACCTTGACCCTGACCATGAAGTAGGATCCAAATGTGGAATGGAAAAAAATCTTCTAGTGACATACCAAGTTTCATTCTTTTTTCTTAAACAGTTCTTACTCTATTCAGCAGAAGGGAAAATGTGGCTGAAGCCTAAAATATTGACCCTTAAGCTTGATCATGAAGACAGAAACCCAATATAGTACGCAACACACATTCTGGTGATGATATACAAGTAAAGCAGGTTTTATCCCTTAATCTTAAATAACTCTAAAGAGTGGAAAAGAAAGTGTAATAGAAGACTTGAAATACTGAACCATAAAATTTTGACCTTGAAGATACCAATGTGACACATGAAACATCTGATGATGATGTATAAATATACCAAGCTGAATCCCTTAATCTCAAATGGATCTAAAATAACTGAAGTGGGGTTAAAAAGTGTAATGGACCTTGACTTAAAGATAGGACCCCTCCATATAGCATGTGACACATCTTCTAGAAATTATATATAAGTATACAAAGTCTCATCTATTGATCTCAAACAGGTTGTAAGTTATACAGTGGAAATGAAAGTGTGAGAAAAGCTTTAAATATTGAACTCTGACCTTGACCTTAAAGATACGAGTCCAATATGATCCACAACATCTTCTAAGTGATGATATAAGAATACCAAGTTTCATACCTTAATTACAAAATGGAGAGGAAAGTGTGACAGAAAACTTAAATATTGAGTTGTGACCTTGACCTTGAAGACAGGGCCCCAATGTGGTTCACAAAACACCTTCTATTGATATTTCATACTTTAACCTCAAATGGCTCTAAAGTTAAAGTGCAGAAAACTTAAAATATTAAGCCATGACCTTGAACTAAGCAATACACCTACTAATAATGATGTAAAAGCATACCAAGTTTCATTCCTTAATATCAAATGGCTTGAAAGTTGCAGATCCAAATCAAGAGCAATGGAAGACTTAAAACCATGGTTTGTACAGCCCCATCGAGTTGATATTCACTGACTTTTCAAACCATTTATAAGGACTTCCAACAGTTTTCAATGTTTTTTATTTCTTCTCATAACAATTGAACTTTCTCCATTACTTTGTTAATCACTTCAAAGTAGAAGAAACAACACGTAACTAATTAGCACAACACTACAGCAAAAAGATGCTACTCCATCTAATAACCCATGTTGTGCATCTTTTGATCCATGCAATATTTATCTCATTTGACCAACTTCTTATTTCAGAAACAACAAAAATAAATAAACTTCTGAATTTAAAAAGTGACATATATATCGTTTTTTCAGTGTTAATGTTTTTGCATTCCATCAGTTAAATTCAAATAGTTTTGGGAAAATTCAAGTTGATCAACAAATTCTAAGACATTTCAAGGACCAAACCAACTTTCTCCAATTTCAAGGAGTTTTCAAGGCAACCCATCAAATTCAAGGATTTTTTCAAGGTTGTACATATGAAAATATTGAGCTGTAACCTTGACCCTGAAGCCAGGACCCCCCCCACACACACACACACACATACACTCATGTGGTACATGACACCTTCTAATGATTATGTACGAGTACGCCAAGTTTCATCACTCAATCTTAAAATGGCTTGAAGTTATAAAACAAAAAAGAAAAGTGTGACAGAAGGATGGACAGATGGATGGATGGAAAAAATGTGAATGCAATGATCCCAGCTTTTTGCAAAAAGACAGAAGATAAATATATGCTTTAAATAGGCACTGGATTGGAGTAGAAAGGGTCATCAGCTTGTATAGGTTTACTCATTTTTCATTACTTTACACTATCCAATTAAACACAGTTGCAAAGTAAGCATATAATTTTTATTACACAATTACAGAATCCAATTTCACACATCAAACTTCAATATTTACAAAAACAAACAAAATACTGAAACATTCCATATGCACCCTGTCACAAAAGTTGACTTTTTAAAAGGTTGTTTATTTATGTTTTAATGACATCTGATGAGCTTGTTTTTAGTTTACTATAATATTGTAATTGTCATCCCCTGTAATGGCTCATCCGCAAAATACTCTATCAGTCACTCTATCATGTGGTATCACGGTACCAATTGCGCAAGCCCAGGGGGGCAGAGCTTAAGGTGTAGGGAACATTGTATTCAGAAATAAACAACAAAACAAGCTTTTATTGGTTTATTATGTAAAAATTGTAGTTTCTGTCTGGCTTAAAAAAATCTGATGAGTTTGTTTTTAGTTTACTATAATATTGTAATTGTCATCCCCTGTAATGGCTCATCAGCAAAATACTCTATCAGTCACTCTATCATGTGGTACGTATCATGGTACCAATTTTGCAAGCCAATGGGGGGCAGAGCTTAAGGTGTAGGGAACATTGTATTCAGAAATAAACAACAAAACTAACTGTGATTGGAGTATTATGTAAAAGTTGTAGTTTCTGTCTGGCTTAAAAAAAAGTTGTCTCTCTTAGCAACATGTGAGATTATGTTAATTCATAATTCATATGTAGATCAATTTTTGTGTTTTTTATCATTTTTTAAAAATGTGATACACATCACTGAAAATGTGTCTGTTGTGACTGGATAACTCTTACCCTTGTCTAGTTCCAGCAAAGTTATCTCTCTTAAATGCAATGGAGTACCTGGTTCTGTCACTGTCAAATTGACAATCTAATATTGCTCTCTATGACAGTGTGTGACACGCATGCTAAAGTAAGAGAGAAGGTATATTTATTTCACCAAACATTAACATTAAGGTCTATGGAAAAACAATTGGTACCTTGATACCATGTGTACGATATACTTGCGTATATGTCAGATCCCCTGTAATGGCTCACCAGCAAATTGCTCTATCACTCACTCTATCATGTGTACCATATACTAGCATATATGTCAGATCCCCTGTAATGGCTCATCAGCAAAAAAGACATCGATATCATTATGACCAAGAAGTCTGATCTGCCATTTTGTCACTTGCTTGGTCTAGTGGTTAAGTATGGCCACATGCCACAGAAAGGTACCAGGTTCTAATCCCACAAAATGCTTTTTTCTTTTTCTTCAATTTTTATGTTTATGTGCTTTTTTTCCCCTTGAGTTAGGAGAGAATAATGTTACTACTGATATTTTCTGTGTGAATATACACAAAACACAGAAGAACATAAACCGCAAACAGCCGACATTATCACGTGGGATACCGTAAGAAATCTGCTACTTCAATCTGTTATACATATTGTGAGCCAATACGTTTGAGCATACAATAAAAAGAAAATTTGCTTGTTCTGAGTAAATAATGGATATTTTTCATTTTGTGGTTGAAAAGCTTAAGTATTTTGCAAGAGTGGCAGAGTTTTTCAGCCACTCAATAAAATATAACCATTAATCACTTGATACAAGCAAATATCCTCTATATCTTGTGCCCCATATAGACTCTTATGTATATGGCAGATACAACTGCAAACTGTACAGACCCAGCTCTGCAATGTCATATTTCAAATCATACCGTATATGCTTGCATACAAGTTGGATCCAACTGCAAACAGCACAGATTCAGATCTTCCATCACATAATGTGCTGACAAATTTGGGTCTATGCACTTAGTTGTGACTAATCAATAGAACACACAACACAGACACCGATCTTCTGGCACATTATGCAATGGCAGATCTGGGTCTATGTTGTTTGCAGTTTAATCTGACTTGTACGTGAGTATATACATGTACTATTATGTAACTTCACAAATGCACAGTGACAACCTTCATTCCTTGTGCAAGAGTTTTTTCTGGGACACTGAGACTATACTTAATACTGCTAAAATTCCAGTGTCCAGATAGTTGTATCACAACCAACTTCAGCACTAATTTGTAATAGTTATTTTATAACTTGGATCAAAGTGGGTTTTGAAAAAGAACAATATTTTTAAAAATACAGTAGGACACCGCTATAGCACGCTTCGTTATAGCACGAATTCAGATATAACACAATCGTGGCATGGCTCCCGAAATTTCATCTATTTTTTCGTACATGAAAAAAAGTTTTTTTTTCAAAGTATGAAAAATAATGTGTAAAAAGTTAATTATCATTTTGGGGAAGAGATCGTGTATGAATTCGGATATAATACGATCGTGGAGTGGCTACCGAAATTTTACAATAATTTCGCCAATTTCTTGAACTACTGCAAAGTTTTGTGCCAAAATAAACAAGAGTTTGATTTAATAATTTGGCAAGCTGGATTGTATTCTTGAAGAAAAAGTGTCTTATGATTGCATCTTTCATTATATGAATAAAGATGCTGAACATTTCTATTTGTGAATGTTCATTTCAAATGTGTCAGTAGTCAATCACAGCACTTTGATCTTGGTTTATTTCTGAAAGATGTCAGCTCATTTTAAAGCTGTTAAGTGTTAATCTTATTACTACTTATACATGAACAATAAAGTCATTAAGTCTTCTTTGTGTTTGTCTTCAATACATTCTGTGTACAATCGTTGTTCAAACAATAGCCGACATATGTTTGCTCATTTAACTGCATACACAGCCAAGCACCAAACAATGCGGTGGTTGATAAAAGATTCGCACCTGAAGTTATAAATCAATTAATTTAAGTAACTGACAATCAACAAAGTCAATCTCAAAGCTAAAGGTTGTTCAAACCATGCGGCAAAAAGCCGCCAACGCTCACACGTGGCTTGGCGGTGTTGTTAGACAATCGCCACGCAATCAGTTGACCAGTGAATAATATTGTACATTCCCTATACGAATGACCCCATTGTTGATTAACAATTATTCTTCCTGTAGTCGCTCAAACAAATAGGTGTCAAGAGTTTTAATTAGTAGTTATTTACAATGGATAACAGTATACGGAAACGTAAAGCTTTTACTGTTAAAGAGAAGCTTGAAACCATGGACAGGATTAAAACCGGTGTTTCCGCAAGTCAGATTTAATTCCCAAGTGATATTTCCCAAAGTTATCTACCAGTGCATGTCGGCCGAGTAGAGTTCTACAACTTCCTGTGCATATGCTTTGACCTTAATCCCTTAGCTGGTAAAGACACCACACTCTTTGTTTTCCCACGTGACAACCCTTTGATCAAGCCACGAGTTTGATACTTTCAGTGCCAAGTAACAGAGGGTGGTTATTTGAACTCCCTGTGATCTTGCCGCACACGTGACACGTGTCCAGTAGCACCCTTTAATAGATTTCTGACTTTATGATCAAAGTGTTACTTGCAAGAGCCCAAGCTCAGTCTCTGCATAAGCACCCACATATGACAGTAAAACTGAGGAATCAGAGTCGGACGTGATTTACGATGACTAGACGACGATGATTTACAATGACTAGATGACGATGTAGGATTTCAGAACTTTATCAGACAATGATATTATACTTCTGTGTGCATATTTTCGATGGAATTATTATGGACTCATTCCTACGCATGCCATGAGATCGGTTGATGAGTACACGTTTTGATCCTTTAACTATTCATGCTATACAATAGACATGTACATATAAATGTACCAATGCATGGTTCTCTGAAGTAAAATATTATATGTGCAATCTCTGTTTTCACTGCATGTGTATTTCTCGCTTAATATGCATTGATTTAAGATGGTAACTGTGCCAATGAAGCACATTCTTTTGAGCCCACAATTTACCCCACCCACCCCACACCCCACCCATTTGTTTGGTGCATACATCATTTTCTTCATCTAAATGACTTGGTTTTGTCTAGGTTGGTTATAGCACGGTTCGGGACATAGCACGATCTCGTTTTGTGGACCCCGACCATCATGCTATAGCGGGGTACTACTGTAATATTAAAGGTGTGAAACTGAAAGAGGTACTGTTCAACTTGTGCTAGGATCTGATAATAATTCAGAGAAGATGGGTTTGAGTTTGTAAATGTTCATAACCCTCTTTTCTTTCCAATATGCAGGAAAATGTATATAAAACTCTGGAGTGTTGAAAATTAAAGGACAAAAATCCCTGCAGATGCTGGCATTAGACAACAATGGAATAGAAATACAATGTGAAGTTGTATTAATGTCTGATATACTTGAAATAATCTTAACTTTTAAAATGTTTAACCAATAAAAACATTTTTCATGCGCTTTGATCTTGCACCCATATCATGGTGCTGGCTATTTCATGTCAAAGAATGAATTTTGCCAAAATTTCTACAAAGATCAACCATGTTTTTCAAGCAACACTGCCTTTGACTTACAACCCAAATTGCGGTGTTCTGCTTTTTGTTTTTTGTACACTTGTCTTCATGAGGTAATATACAGGTCATACATCATGGTTTGTCACATTCAAACTTTTGCTAGAAAAGATGGGAAGATTGAGAACCCAAAGTTCATAGACATGTTTTACAACTGGACATGCAACAGTATCAGAGAAACTGAGCTAGATAAAAAAACTAAACATAACCACTGAAACATGAAGAGCAGGCCAATGTAACCTCCATTTACCTGTAATTAGTACCCTCCAAGTTTCAAGACTGTACATAACAACTTGGTCAGAGAAACTGAGCAAAATGCAATAAAAAGAATGACAACACCACTGGAAAAGTAATATTTATATGTCACCTATACTTTGTAGGTGAGACAATAAAATTAAAATACACTGGTGACATTTCATGACTGTACACACCGCAGAGTCAGAGAAATGAAGCAAAATGCAACAAGAGGACAGTGAACAGCACATTATATGTCTGCCCTGTGTTAATAGTGATCTATTTAGGCATAAGTAATGTATGGTTGACTCTGGAAATTACTGACCAACAGGTCTCAATGACCTCAACCTTGACTCAAAGCAAGTGGTCTTAAAGTAAACTTAATGTGCACAAACCATTATTTTCTTACTAGACTAACCATGACTGTGACCTCTGAACTTTCAGACCCAAGAATCAATATGTTTCTGTATTACCCTATGTGCCAGTCATCCACAATGTTTGGTCTAGGAATTTACTCAAGAACTGCAAAATCCATTTTCTTTAAGCCACACTGACCATGACATTTGACCTTTTGACCCCAAAAATCCTCCATGCCTTAAGTGCATGTCCTTCACAAACTTTGGTCAAGGTCTGTGGTCTAGAACAAAAGTTATTATGCAAAGACCATTATTCATCATTCAGTCGGTGACCTTGACCTTTGACCTTCTGAACCCAAAACTGATCAAAGTTCTTCCTTGATCCCAAGTGCAAGCCATTGTCTGCAGCATGAAAAGTAGGTCAGTGATGCAATTTTTCCCAAGTTTAATGACTACATAAAACAATGTCAAAGATACTGACCTAAACGAAAAAGTTAATGTAATTTCCTGAGCATGAAAAGTAGGAAATCATGAAAAAAATTTTGCATGTGGTAAGTGTTACCTCCAAGATAAATAAAGTTTCATGACTGTACATAAAATGGTGCCAAAGAAACAAAGTTAAATACAAAACCTTAATGTAAGCAATGGAGTATGAAATGTGGCTGATCATGATCTACTTTTGCCCATGGTGAAAAATACTCTATAGTATTCACCTACTCCCCCCCCCCCCAACAGTTTGTACCCCTCTACCAATTTTAAAAATTAAAGACATTAAGAATATAAAACATGCAAAAAACTTCATTTCATTCATCAATTTATAATTTCTAACCTGATCGTCGCCATGGGGTCTCTAATACTGTCATCTTGTTCGCTTTTCAAACCAAAATGGGAGTTTCTTTACTAACACTGGTGCCATATTTGAGTGGGCGAGTCTATTTTATCAGACAACAGATGTGATGCAGTTTGCCGTCTTCGATAAGCTCCAAATAATTCTGTAAATTTCCGTAACTTTGGGAGTTACATCCTTTGAACACATGTTTATAAGAGTTTATTACGCCTTTTTATTTTGTTCAATTGTTTTTTAATAGAAATATATGTATTAAAACTAGACATTGCAAATATTGGATCCAGGTAGGTAGGCAGGTAGGTAGGTATCATACATGTGACAAGACAATGCAGAGATTTGTTTCAATGCAAGTGATTTGCAGTCCAATGCAGGTGTTTATTAAGTTTTCAAAAAATGAAAAGAAGAAGAAAAAAAATTGAAGGTTTTTTAAACTTCCAGGGGAAGTGACAAATGAATTAGTAGAACATAAATAAATTAATATCACACCTTTAGTCATATTTAGTCATATTTTTTACACAGTCAGATATCATTAAATATAAGCAAGTAAATTATAATTGTATATTAATTATACTACTGTGCTGAATCTCCATGCCAATTAAATGGTGATGTTTTACCTAAAATATCAATATAAATGTACATCTTAGAAAATAAACAAAGAAAGCACTGTTCCACTTGAGACTTCTTAATATGATATATAAATTGTTTCAAAATCCAATTATTTTACGTAGAGCACCTCTCAAAATTGTGCAAGTGTGTGTGGCAAAAGACCTATATACTAGCAATGTGCAAAATAAAATTAACAATATTTGTCAATTATTAGCTTAGGATTCTCATGCAGCTGTGGGGTAATCTCCTAAAATACTCAATTTCAATGCAAATGTTCCAATGACCTTTGCTGGTAATGAGTTATCTGCCATAACTAAATGTCTTGCATACCCATGCCATGTAGTGGTTAATGGATAAACAATTTGTAGACAGTATATTTTGTTCGTTTTCTCTGACTGACAATAAAGTAAATAATTGGTGAATTAAATGTATTCCATAAGTCCAGTTTTTTTTTTATAGCATGTGCCATTTTGGAAGAAGGTGGAGTTAGCAACTCAACTTCCTGCTAAAAAATAACTTATTGCCTGGTATCTTAGACCTATTTTTAGGAGAAATACATTAAATCCATAATCAGGGCTCTGGAAAACCACTCATCCACTCCTCCTGAGCAAGTAAAAATTGGCTGGACCAAGTAAAACTTTACTACATACTCGTCACTGGGCCAAGTAGATGCAGAATCGCATCTTGAGAACAAATCAGAGTGCATTTTCTATCCATAACAAGCGCCAAAGTTCAACATCGCTTAACATTTGGCATGAGTCTGTTATAAATATCCAATGACTAATCTGCCTACTTGTTGTCAGTCTAGAACATGTTGCAAAGAAAACGACTTCGTTTTTTTACACAGATACCTGATGTAAGCTTGATATTAAAGTTGGAAATATTATGAACATACTATGTTGCAGTTTCGTGCTTAGCCCTCAATTTTATGATGTGGAGAAAGATTTCCTTTCAATGAGCTATCACACATCTTTATGATTCAGACCCCTGTTAATTTAAGAGACAGAGAATGTCAAAATTTGTGTGATTTTTCATCTGGCCAGACAATGTTACAGTTGCTGCAGGTCACTGGTATTTTCAAGACTGTGGCTTTATTTATAAATTGTCATGCCAAAGGGAAGATGCCAGAGATATTTCTATAAGCATGCAACTACTTTTCACAAGAAAAATTTTGCCAACTTTCACTCAAAATAAGTATTTTAAGTGTCTCAGCCGATTTCCATCTACTTTCACACAATGCATCCTGTTGTAATCTATTTATAAACTAGATAATGTTGAAATGACAGCCGACTGGACGAATTCTAGTTGGGGTAATGACCAAGAAATGTTCCAATTCTTTGGGCCAATCAGCAATCTTTCTTTTTATGGCACCCATGTGTAGCTTTCTAGAATGGAGGTTTGACCAAAATGGATCATTTAGTACGAAAGTTGGTGGAAATTGAGACGGTTGGAATTCTTTCAAATGCAAGTTACTGACATTTGTCTTGTGAAAAGTAATTACATACTTATATAAATATATGCTGGCGTCTTTACTTTAGCTTGACAATGTATTAATAAATCTGCATAGTCTTGAAAATACTGGTGATCTGGGGCAAGCGTAACAATGCCTGACCAGACAAAAATCATAAAATTTCTCCCATATCTAACTCATGAAGATGTGTGATAGCTAATTGAAAAGGAAAATAATGACACCTAGAGTACTGAAAGGTTTCACTGTAAATGTGAATACCAATAAGAAATCAAGGGCTATGTGTGCAACTGCAATTTCTTGAGCTACAATCCTTGTCTCTTATCATATGTTTATCTGAGGAGCCATGTATTAGAACATAATAATTTCATGATACTGATCCATTTTAGTATCGAGCTTGCATCACATACCTGTGGTTCGTTAGTAAAAGCATAAGCAGTGTAGTGGAGAAGTGTACTGTGTTGAGTATAATGAGGACAGGGAAAAGTAACTCTTGCAACTCACTCATATCAGGGACAAAATGAATCTCATAAATACATAAAGGTTACTGTAGTATCATTTATTTTCGTGGGGCTCAATTTTCGTGCTTTTGTAAAAAAAGACATTTTCGTGGGTACTTAAATTCGTGGTTTTGCATGTCAAAGTTTGCATATTACTAAGTGTTTAATTTCATGGTTTAACCTATACAAATACCCAAAATAAAGAATACAAAAGAATAAAACTGCCGACACAAACGGCGGTCACTTGAATGTTTATAACAATACTTTCACATGTATGAGCACAAATCAAAAACCTGACAAGTTCAATACTGACATCGTGTTTTTGTCCAAATGAATAACATCAATGGAAGCCGATGCAGCCAACAACACTAAAACAATACTACCGCCTCTATGATCACAAATAACACACCTGTCAAGGTCAATCACTTACACGGTGTTTTCGTCTGAGTGCTCAATATCAAAGGAAGCTGACGCAGACTACAACACTATGTCAATCGGTTATTAAGGTAACCTGTATGATCTCTAACTTAAAACACTATCCATAAAGGGAACAAAACACGTGACCGGCTGACCTTTGCTCAATGCAATCAGCAGACAGTGGCAATATTTGATGTGTCTAGAGCTCATCAATGTGAGAAGATGCTAACTAAATTGAAAGACAGTGGAATCACGCGTTTGTTTGTGCCTGCCTCATGTACAGACCAACTCGACCACTAGACTTGAAAATAAATAAAGAGTACAAAGAATAATTACAATCACACTTTCATAACTGGTATGCTAAACAGGTCATGGAGGCCATCACGAAAAAAAGGAAGATGCTACTGGTGACGATCATTGATTGCAACCTCATTAATCAAGCCAATTCGGGCTGAATGGATAATTGCAGCACACGTGACAATGAGTGAAAGATGTGACCTAATTATCAGTGGTTTGGAGAAAGCTGGATTTGTTTAATTCTGCAGTTTGGGGATTATTTACCTGACAAGCATTTGTGTGTACATTGAGACTTGATTGACACGATGTTGATACAGTGGCTTTGTCCGAAAATCAGTGAAGTGTGAGCTTTAATAATCTGCTGCAATTTGAGTATATACATAGTGTTTCATTAATAATAGTGCTTCAAGCAATAGTTCTAGTATTTTACAGGCTTGTTGTTCTTTTGGATTAAAAATGCATGGTTAAAATGAAATGTGGTTTCAGGAGGATTTAAATTGTGTACATTGAGACTTGATTGACACGATGTTGATACAGTGGCTTTGTCCGAAAATCAGTGAAGTGTGAGCTTTAATAATCTGCTGTAATTAGTGTATATACGTAGTGTTTCATTAATAATAGTGCTTCAAGCAATAGTTCTAGTATTTTACAGGCTTGTTGTTCTTTTGGATTAAAAGTGCATGGATAAAATAAAATGTGGTTTCAGGAGGATTTAAATTGTTTAACAACATTTGTACTCGAGTGAAGGATCGATTTGAACAAGTATTTAATTTAATTTTCATATACTATTATTTTTTTATTATTCTTTCTTTCATTTTCAACATTACTAGTGTTTGAATAACTTATGTTTTTTCTCATTTCTCTCTATCCTTACCTATCTCGCATATCGATTTAAGGCAGTGAGTGGAAATTACACCTATTGGATATCTTATCGACACGTGTGCATTGAAACAATATAAAATGCTTTATAATTCTTTTTTCAAAGGTTTAAAATAAAACAAACATGTGTAAAAGCTAATATTTTATTTCCAAATTACAGTATTGACGTTGATTTATAAAATACTAGTAGGTTCCTTAATCTCTGGAAATGACACACAGTAAGAAAATGAGGGGGGGGGGCCACCATCATCATACGTGACTAATATTTCGTTGGGTATTTAAATTCGTGGTTCGGGGCAACAACGAAAACCACGAAAACTGATGATACTACAGTATATAAAAAAATTTGGAGATTTGGTCTTCTGGCCAGGAGACAGGGAGTTTTATTGATTTTCCAGAAGACTCATTGAAAATTTGCATGTATGAAAATGTATGTATGTATGTATGTATGTATGTATGTATGTATGTATGTATGTATGTATGTATGTATGTATGTATGTATGTATGTATGTATGTATGTATGTATGTATGTGAATGAAAATCTGTCTTTATGTATGTATGTATGTATGTATGTATGTATGTATGTATGTATGTATGTATGTATGTATGTATGCATAGGGTTTAAAAGCGCATCAGCACAATTCTGGCTATATAGTGCCCAGTTCAATTTGTATACATTTGTCTTGTTTCTTGGTGCAAAAGAGTATTTAAGTTGAATAAAAAACAAATCTTACTCAAATGCCATCCTTTTAATTAGGAAAAAAGGATGCATAAGAAGACATTTCTGCAACTGCTCCCTCCATCTTTACTGCAGTAACTTCACTCAACCTTTGTGATTCTACTCTACCATCTGAATATTTGCGGAGTCATCTGAAGAATGTATTATTTTTTATTCCCTCTTCTGAGGTCCCTGGGATGAAGGTCAAATGTATG
Source organism: Margaritifera margaritifera (assembly GCA_029931535.1). Classification (NCBI taxonomy): domain Eukaryota; kingdom Metazoa; phylum Mollusca; class Bivalvia; order Unionida; family Margaritiferidae; genus Margaritifera; species Margaritifera margaritifera. The sequence continues at coordinate 180,696 of JAQPZY010001012.1, read as the reverse complement.
CAAAAAACTTTCAATTACAGTGAAAAAATTGTAATATTCTTTTTACCACATTTCATAAGTTATCATTATATATCAGTTAAAAAATTCATCAAGAGTGAAGGAACAAAGATGACAAATAAGGCATATTGTAGTTGAAATTGTTGTTGTTGTTGTGGTTATGGGTTTAACGTCATTTTTCAGCACATGATAGGCTATACATGGCGCCGGTATATTTGGCGGAGAAAGAACCCGAAAAAACCCTGAGAAGAGAGAACCACCTACCCATGGGAAGCTACTGGCAAGCTTTCTCACATACCCTTGTTAGTCGAGTCCGAGACTTGAACCCATGCAGACAGAGGTGAGATGTCAGTGATCTGTAAAGGCGAGTGCCTTAGACCACTTGGCCACCAGGGGCCCCTAGTTGAAAGGTAACTATTTGCTGATGAATTCTTGAACAAATTCTTGGCATTAGGGGATATCCAACAAAAACATTTATAAACATGTTCTTGGCATCTGGGTGAACATTCTACAACAAGTCACTCAAAGATCTTCTCATAATAAGGGTCCAACCATTTAATTTGGGCAGGGAGTGGGACTAGTATTTTCTTTTGACCTGGGATATTTTTTTCCTATACCTCAAGATAATTAATTTGTTTCAAGTAATAAGAAGAATGTTACAAACATAGTCCATGCAGCAAAATCAGCCCACTACAGTACTAAGATCACTGAAAGTTCCAGCTGCAAAGACTTCTTCGAGATTACTAACAAGCTAATGTCAAGGAACAAATGTACGCCACTTCCAACTACCTTCTCTCCAGTTGACCTTCCCGACCAGTTTGCAAATTTCTTCCGTGACAAAGTACAAACCATTAGAGATAAGCTTGACAACACACTTTCAATTGACTAGTCGTCGCCATACAGTTGCGATACAGAATTTCAGCGCAACTGTTAGCAGCATTTGAACCGGTCTCTATGGATTTAGTACGTACAATCATGATGAAGAGTGCCCTAAAGTCATGTGAACTTGATCCGATTCCGACATCACTGCTGCTTGAGTGCTTAGATCCAATATTGCCTTCACTAACTGATGTTATTAATACTTCTCTCTCATCCGGTGAATTCCCTTCATTCTTCAAAACTGCCATTGTAAAGCCTCTGCTGAAGAAACCAACACTTGACCATAACGATTTAAAGAACTACCACCCAGTTTCTAACCTCCCATTCATGTCAAAATCTTAGAAAAAGTTGTTCTATCCCAACTTGTATCTCATCTGAATTCAAACAGTCTTTTTAGCAATGTACAGTCTGCATATCGCCCTAGCCACAGTACCAAAACTACCCTTCTAAAAGTAGTTAACGACCTTCTCTCTGCTTTGGATAGTGGAAAGATTACAGTCCTCACACTCCTTGACTTGTCTGCAGCATTTGACACAATAGACCATGATATATTACTTCACCGTCTCCATCATGTATTTGGCATTCACGATACAGCGTTACTATGATTCAAGTCCTACTTGGTCAACAGGACACAAATTGTGTCAGCAAATGGAAAACACTCCAGCCCAGTTGATCTATGTTTTGGTGTTATACAAGGTTCTGTTCTTGGACCTGTTCTCTTCTTTCTCTACACTCAGCCGCTCTCAAGTGTCATAGATCGTCATCCAGTGTCTCACCAATTGTACGCTGATGACACCCAAATATACAAATTGAGCCACCCAACTGAAGTTGATGCTACCATCCAAGGTGTATTTCCGATGTGAAATCATGGATGACATTTAACAAGCTGCAGATGAATGATAAAACTGAAGCCATTCTGATTACAACACAAAGACTTTCTCATTCACATCCTTTACCTCAAACAATAAATATCAGCAACACCAACATTAAATTCACACAGTCAGTACGAAACCTAGGTGTTACTCTAGACAGTACTCTCTCATTGCACCAACATGTCATGAACATATGCAAGGCTGCATATCTTGAGCTGAGACGCATCAGCTCCATTCACAATTATCTTTCAGTTGATGCCACTAAAACACTTGTGTGTTCCTTAGTACTTTCAAGACTAGACTATTGTAACTCAATTCTAACTGGTTCGTCTCAGTATCTACTCCAGAAACTTCAAAAAGTTCAAAACACAGCTGCTCGGATCATTCTTAGAGTGCCATGAACAGAGCACACCTCCCCCCTGCTCTGTACCTTACACTGGCTACCCATTAGATCCAGAATCAAACACAAAATTTGTTCTCTGTGCTACATTTCATTGACTGGCTCCAGTCCAACATACCTATCTCGCCTCACTCATGTGTACACACCAGCAAGATACTTACGCTCCTCTTCCGACGCTCGTATTCTCATTATTCCCACTATCAAAATGAAGTCATACGGACAACGTTCCTATGCATACCAGGGCCCAGCAACGTAGAATGAATAGCCCACTGAACTTAGACACAAAGACACAGTGATCTCATTCAAGAGTGCTCTTAAAACTCACCTATTTCGATTGCAAGAATAGACCTAAAGATTTAATAATGTTTTCTTACCTTAACTATTTTCAGCATGTTTTTGTTTTCTAATTTCATGGTGTTTGTTTTTCGTAATCATATCATTATATACGTTTTAGGTGTTATCTAATGTTGTAAAGCGCTTAGAGCTTCTAAAGATTAGGCGCTATACAAAGTCCTCATTATTATTATTATTATTATTATTAATATAATGGTTATAATAGGCTATTTTTTTCCATAAATCAGAGCTGGAATACTTGTTTCGAGCTGATGGCCTGAAATGTGTTGTCAAATAAATCCTAGCCCCCACCCCCACCCCCCAATAAAATGATCAGTCTCTAAGGCTCAACAAAAGGATGACACACTGTAGCTGGCATTAATCACTACATAAACATATCATGATTAAAGTCTGAATATGTTACTTTTATACATGAAAAACTGTTAAAAACATTTGCCATGAGATTTCTCATATCAACCTGTCAATCTGAAATCTGGTGTTAAAATCTAAAGGTTCCAATCCACATCTGCAGCATTCACGGCAAGCAAATTGACAGTGGAAACACTGCACGGATCTTTCAAATGGGAAAGAATTCTGTTTGTTGTTGCCGCTGCTTTTGCTTAGTTAACCTTTGATTTCATAGTTCATGACAATTAAGTATTTAAAACATGGCAAAAGTTACAAATGGGTGGTGGTGTGGCAGATGGGGTAGAAATCTTATACCAGAACCCAGCTTATCCATACTATTTTAGGTAGGTCTCAAACATTTTTTACACACTTGGTCCATTTGTTCAATATGATTCTGTTTGCAGATTGATATCATCTGTCTGTATACATTATTGAAACCTTATCCACAGTAGATAAGATGTCTAGGGAAAGGACAGGTGTATGTCAATCTCCACATCCATTTTAGTCATCGGCATTAGTTCACCTGTACCCTGAGTTGTGAATAATACCTCAAGTAGCTTGGAGCTATATTTTACAGATGTCAGTTTTCGGTTTCATCACTTTAAAATGGGCTGTGGTACTTCCCATGACAGAAAATTTACATTACCTAGTACTTGTGGTCCTATAAATCATCCCTTTACAATGGGAAAGGGCAAGAACCTTACTAAACCTATTTGGCATGTAGAAAATTTAGGGTATATCTAATAAAACAACCCCAAAATTGTATTCTAGTACTGACATAAAAAACAACATAAAATCGTGAAAATATGGGCTGGATGTTTGATTTATATATATTCAAATTTACAGTCCCACTGAAGTTCCTGTATGAACAAAGTTGGCATATTTATTACTATTCATACCAAAGTAAATCATTGAGATTTTATTTGTTGGTAGCTAAGGCATTAAAGAAGAGTTATGAACAATGCTTTATAGGTAAAAGATATTTAATTTTCACAAATGCTTCAAATAATATATTCTGAACCAACAAACTTTGATTTTGTCATTTCTAGATTCAATTTCAGTTATTATGCCAAATACTTTAATTTGGCTAAGAAATAAAGTTTGATCAAGGCTTTACTTTACTCATGAAATTATAGTAGTCCATAGTAAGGTACCAGTAAAAGTCGCACAATTTACAGTTTTATTTCAAGCAAGTACCGGGTACTTTCTAAATTGTGGTCACTAGCAGGATAGAGTTACCAATCGTGGGTATTTTTTGTTTGAACTTTTTCTGAGAAAATAAAATAAGAGTCACATATTATTCTACATTTGTGATTGTTGTTATCGGCCTCATTAGCATCCACAGTTTCAGGTGGAATTTTTGCTGTATATTTGATTTGTTTTTGCCAGCAAAATTTTTCTGAAATTTCAATATTTTATGAATGAAAACCTGTATTTTTGCTAAGTATTCCACACATTTTGCTGCCTGTTAAAAATCTCAGTGAAAACACTGCAATGGTTACACCTGTGTTGAAGTTATTCTAAATAAGAGGTCCAGTGGGCCTGAGATAGTTCACCTGGCTGGCATCTGCCTGTCAGCCAAATGCAAGAACAGTTGGCCAAGAAATCTGGGCCAGTAGAAATTTCTTAAAATACTGTTGGTCACATATGTTATGAAAACATCTGGTTCAAAGTTTCTCAATTTTGTTGTATCTTCATCCACATTTGATAGCACATCACCATCGTTTATTCAACACTGAAAGGCCTTTATACCAGCATACTTTCTGTCCAAGTTTGTAAAATTCTATTGAGCAGCTTTCTTGAGATAAAGTTGTTTAATTTTTTTTTTGTTTTGATTTTGTATTTTTAGAAATGGTAGCCATATCTGACAGTAGATCGACACCGCTTGTAAAACTTTTTAAGCAGTGCTCCAAGTACCTTTCAAACTTTGATAGCCATAGGGTGACCTACTTGAAAATTTTTATGGCCATTTCAAATTTCTGAATTTGTCAAACCCTATTAATTTGGCAACTGCCTCCAGCAAGTGCTGCAGCATTACTGGAAGCAAAGATTCCTCATTCAAGAGACTAAAGGAGGATGCTGAAAAAAGATCTGCATTCAAGGCTATGTTGACAAGCATACAAGCTTCAAACTCCAGTGCCTCCAGCATCTTGACTGGAAGACGAGCCCAAATTAGTTCCCCATCAAAATCCCCACTTGCGCAAGCAGGAGAGTGAACCCTGAAGCTGGATGCTTAAACTAGCACCAACAGCATAGTGGAGGGAACAGACCACCCCTTATGCTGCCTGGAGAATTCTTGACCTTTTGAAATCCTTTGGGAAAGTTACCTTACCATGGTCAAATGAGGGAGTAAAACGGGTTCTGGTTGTGGTGCAGCCCCCGAGTATCTCCAAACTGGAGAGGATTTTCTTGTCATCCATGCTCAAAGGCTTGGGACACTGTCTTATCAAAAGACCATATCTCTTTCTCTGGAGAGGATTTTCCTGAACCAACTGTCTCTGCCAGTTTCTCAAGTCCACAAAAACTGAAAGGACATCGTTGTCCCGCTCCTGTTCCTGATAGAATATAGGACTTCTCAACCCAGAGTCTCTCTGATGAGAGGGAGACTGGAGAGTTGGGGTATCCTCATCCCACAACTCCTCACAGGGTGTAGTGGGACTGCCCCTACTAATGGATTTTTTAGGGGGTACAGGAAACAATTTTCATCCCTTTTATCAGGGTATCCACATTCCACAACTGCTCACGATAAGTGGTGGGACCACCATTACTCGCAGACTTTTTAGGGGGATGGAAACGCTTACCCGTCCAAGATCGTCTGGTGGGACAGGACCACCGCCCCCTCCTTTTGTTTGGCTCCACATGAGGATAAGATGTAGGTCCATGACCTGCCACATGTAAACTGTTTGGAGGCCAAGGCATGGGCATCAAATGCACTGTTAATGGGAAGGAAGATTCTTAGAACAGTGGATTGGTCCTCGGCCAAGAATTTTCAAATTCTACTTATGTGATATAAATTCAAATAAGACTTTTGTAAAGACAGTTCTAAAAATGAAATGAATGTGTTGAATTTGAGTGTTATTGTTGTCTTTCTATAAACATGCTAATTTATATATGTGAAACCAAAGGCTTACGAAAAATAATGGGCCTCCATCCAAGCATACTTTAGATGTGATGAATGGGGGGCATTATTGGAGTAAGCCGGAGGCTGAGCATATATAAACCCTCCCAATGATATGTTTCCACCCTATTATGAGGTGTTATAGCCCAAAAAAACAGGGTTAAAATATGACGTGGAGGGTAAAACAGCTGGTTATATATAACTAAGTCCCGTGATTTTATTTCTTTTTGAAGAGCCCCTCTCAAGCAAGCTCGTAGGTGAAAATGCTAACATGCTCAACCTCCGGCTTACTCCAATAATGCCCCCCAATCCATCACATCTAAAGTATGCTTGGATGGAGGCCCATTTTGCTACATTCCTGAAAAGAAAAGTATTTACTGCTGCAGCTAGTGTTCTCTGAAAAAAAAACGAATATTATGCAAATATTTGATTTCAAATAATACTGTAAAAGCAGCAAAATAAAGTTATTTAAACACCACAATTTAAATTCGTACTTATTGATACAACAATTTAATTTAAGCTGCCTAAGTGAGTATTTATTCTAAATGTACTGACAACACAGTGCTATAAAATTATTTCAATGCAGTAATTTGAGTGTACATGTACTAAGCAAGTACTTCTTACTTATTCAATTTCCACAATTGATGAATAAAACAATCAAGGGCACTTCGTAAGTTAGTGCTATTAATTCCAAATTTGATGAACAAAGGGAATTTAGATTGCGATAGCACAATAGGGTAGTAATACTTAACCTAGGCAAAAATATAACTAGTACAGCCTAAGCAAGTATTAAAATAAAATTCCAGAACTGCCACACAGGAGGAATCAATTACCCTAACACCAGAAGAGCACCGCTAAATGAATATGGCGCAATAAAGTCCCCTAAACTATCAAGAGAGCTAAATTCACAAACAACTAATGCAAGGACTGTGGGGATAATTACTCAATTAAAATGGAAAATTATAACAATTTGCAGAAGAATCTATTTAAACATGAAAACAAAGGCAATTTTCAGAAAGCAAACTGAACACGTCAAAGTGTTACATGCATCAGAGAAAAATAGGATGAGTATCCCACATCAGCCAATGACGTTGTTAGTCAGACTGGTTCTGGGTTCTCTCTGTTCTAGATTTCTAGAATGTTCCATATAATGGGACCTTGGATTATGAGCTCAGGCATGGAGTCTTCCCATCCCAGAAGGTAACCAGGGCAACAGTGACAGGTTATGTATTACTGCTATTAACAAAAAGATTTTCTAGATGGCTGCCATGGTGGCCATATTGGATGTAAAAGTGTAACCATTTTCATTTAGGACCAACTAGACCTTGGGATGAATGTGTTTGTAGTGTTTCATGGCAATCCTCCCAGTAGTTTATGAGGATCAGCAATAACAAACTTGTGCTAACAGACACCAGATGCCAGATGAAAGATGATTGCACAAGCTCATATGGTCTATGACCAGGAGAGCTAAAAATTAAGAAAATGACTTATTTTATGCCCCATGTATTTCAATTGTGGTGCAATCTCACTTTCTGGCCTATCTGGAAAAATCAGATAATGATTGCAAAATATCTAAACAGATTTTGTCCTCTTGACACCATTTCTGGGTCCCAATACCAACAAAACCAACCTCCTTGAGGGAAAATGCCCATTACATTCAGCCTTGTCTTTTGTGTTTTGGATTCCAATACCAACCTCCAAGAATGCAAATGTCCATTACATTCAGCCTTGTCCTTTGAGGTTTGGGTTCCAAAACCAACCTCAATTAGGGCAAATGCCCATTACATTCAGCCTTGTCTTTTGCATTTTGGTTTCCAAAAACCAACCTCCTTGAAGACAAATGCTCATTACCTTTGCCTTGTCCTTTGTGTTTGGGATTCCAAAACCAACCTCCTTGATGGCAAATGCCCATTATGTTCAGCTTTGGCCTTTGTGTTTTGGTTTCCCAAACCAACCTCCTTGAGGACAAATGCCAATTTAGTTCAGCTTTGTCCTTAGTATCTTGAGTTCCAAAACCAACCTCCTTGAGGGCAAATGCCCATTTCATTCAGCCTCGTTCACTGTGTTTTGGATTCCAAAACCAACCTCCTTGGTGGCTTATGTCCATTACATTCAGCCTTCATCTTTGTGTTTTAAGTCCCTTTCACATAAAAGTTGTGTACTGGAATATAGAGTAACTGAAATCTGTATATGGTTTCATCTTGACAGAGCTATTAATCATGTCTGTAGAAAGGTCAATACAGTTTTTTTTCATGCAACAATGAGATTTACTGTAGTTCTGCATTTTGAACAGTTTCTGGGTCACTGTTTGATACAGATACACCATTACCAACAGTGCCGATGCATTACTAATGTACAATTGTGTTTAAAGGTCAGCGGCCTTCTTTTCATGCTTTACTAAATTTACATACTTAAATGTCTTTGTGTTGAGGTCAATTTCCTAAAATATTTGTTCTTACTGGTCAACAGAAGCATGGGTGAATCTAAACCAAACAATCAGCATCATCCAACAAGTAGACACTGCAAACTTCAGAACAACTACCATGAAAATAGATTCTTGACCGCTGAAATTTTTTTTTTAAATTTTAAAAAAGAAAGAAAAGATTTTTGTTTCACTCATTCATTTCATATTTTTTTGCTTTAATTCTGAAAGAACTACTGTGCAAATTAATTTGTGTGACCCAATGTAATGTGCACCTCAAGTGTAGACACAACTGTAAAACTGAATTCCTCACAACTGAGTTAGGATATTTGTTTACAATGATACACTAAAAATCTGCAGAACAATTTGCCTACTTGTCTCATTTATATGCTGCAGACATCTACCGCAATCCTCATCTTTACTGAGATCCACAGGCTTATTTTTATTCAGTCTTGATTGCTGCAGATGGAGTCTCTATCCATGGCTAACATATTGCCTTCTGGGTTTGACAAATCCACGACTCTTGAATTACAAGTCTGATGCTCTACCAACTGAGCTACCACAACTCCCAGTAAGTATGCTTGTTTTCAAGTAATAATTATTTTTTAAAAGCAGTAGAGTGCAGTAAAACACTGTTGTTGAATGAAACTCTTTGGCATACTTTTCACAAAGAAAAATCAGTTTTATAAATGAATAGTTTGAGTGAAAGCATGAAGCATGGAAGGGTAACACTTTAAGTAAAGCAACAACAAATCCGGAACTGAAAATGACACATTTCAGGGTTCTCCACAGGATTTTTAAAGCTGCAGCCCAGGACTGCTTCCTTGAAAAAAAGTTGCATTCCCAACACTAAAACTTCAAGTCCCAATAACAATACCTTTTTTTTCACTTGCAATAATTTAGAACATAATGAGTATTGTTGTCTCACAAATATATATGTCACCAGATTGCTAATGCTCATTCATTGTCAAATAGTTAGTATTATAATAAATGAATTAAAAATTCAGGTAGTTGATAACTGTGATAATTGTGATTGTTTTTGATGTTACAACTAGAACAATTCTCTATACCTTTACCTAATTTTGCGTGCAACCGGAAGGAATCAAGGAAAAGATTACACTTTCTTTTCTATATTAATTTATTTAATTAGCATAATTCCATTTGAAATCAACCAATTTTCCAAGACACTGGAGGAAGCAACACATGACAATATTCCATTCACTTTTTTTCATTTCATCTTTAACCAACACACCATACTACATTAACTTTTTTTTAAACCAAACTTTAACAAATTTCTCCATGGCAGGTTTTGGAACCAAATCCTTAAGTTCTGGACCTACCTCCATCACCATCATCAATTTTGTTTCAGTTAAATGTTTTAAACATCAATGGCCCTTTGTCCTCATGCAGTTATGTTGAACTTTGCAAGTTCAGTGTTCCTTGGGTTGCCACTGCATTATTCCTTCCACAGTCGCAATACCATGTGCATACAGCTAATAATGTTCCATTGTTTTCTCATTTTTTCTGCCCATGGGAATGTCCTATTCCATGACTGATTCCATGAATGTATCAGTCTCTTTGGCATTCTGTTTCCGTTATCAAACGAGATCTATTAATTTCTCGCAAGAATTGTTCTCATCTACAGCCTTGTGCTTGGCACCAAAGAAATTATGTAAAATTGCCATCATAATAGTACAGATATGATAATCACTTGAAAACAAAGGTATATCTGTACATAACACCGAAAAACAGCTGATTTTATGATGATTTATTATGATTAACATTAGAGTTCGTATTCCTGCGACATAAAAAATAAATCCTAAAATCTTGGCATTATTTTTCTAAATATGGTATATGGTAACATGCAAGTGTTCCAAACATTGCTTAAGGATTTTTAATATGATGGATTAAAATTGCTGAGTAATGCTTATCAAAGAGAAATGTCAATGCACACAAAATGAACATTAGGCACTGACAGTCGATTAACAGGTGTCTTAACCCTTTTCGGACCAAAGCCCAATCAGCCATGCAGTTGTGTAAAACTGGACATTTTTTCAGTCAATGGTGTATCAGCATGAGAAAATGCAGTGACATTGGTCAATCTGGCTTAACAGGACAAGTTTTTCAAATAATTTTTCAAAGTTGAATACATTTTTAAAAAGCATAACATTTTCTTTAAAGTCATATTTTTTCACTGAAAAAATTTTCAGATGTAAAAAATTCAGTTGAAAGTAAAGTTAGGTAAACTAAAAGAACATGCTTTACATTTTGTTTTATAACTTGCTTTCAATGCAATTTTCCTATCGTCAATATTAATTTTACTTCCTATATGTAAGTGTATGAAATGTGGGACAATTTACACCATTTAAGGTGAAAAAGTAATAAAAATCCATCAAGAATGTCAAAGGTTATTACAATTTTATTAAATTTACTCACATGAGAATTGATCAAACAGAACAATCCTTACTGGTAAGTCGACAAAGTTTTTCATTTTGGTTCAGTATTTTGATTCCACAATAAATTATATGTAATAATATCAGAATTTTGTTGGGTTTATTTTGGACCATTTCCAGGAATGCAGTAGAATTTCATATTATGCACACATCCAACATTGGTATATGGGCAAACTTTATGAGAAGTGAAGTTCTCAAAATGAAAAACATCCAAGTCTTCATCATCATCAATATCTGAGTCAAAAATGCCAATTAACTAGTTTTCATCCGCACAGTTCATTAGATGTAAACAAGATCATGATCCCCACTGCCTAAAATATCATTTTCCCCCATAAAATTGTCTACATTTTCATCAAAATTGGCATCCACACCACTGTCATCACTTGCCGCTTCAGCACTGTCTGCCAGTTTGATTGCCGCATGTTCAAATTCAGTTTTGAAATCAAACTTTTTACTAACAAGTTATCATCATCTCTGTTCATTTTGGCGAAGTCAAGATCATGATCTGCACTGCCTAAAATGTCAATTTTTGCCACAAAATTGTCTATATTTTCATCAAAATTGGCACCCACATCACTGCCATAACTTGCCGCTTCAGCACTGTCCACCATGTTGATCACGTTAAAACTCCTGCTTAAAATCCAATTTTCAAAAAACCAGTCATCATCAGCTCCATTCATTTTGAAGCAGTAAATATAACAACCCCCACTGCCTAAAATGTAAATTCTCCACACAAAATTGTCTTTATTTTCAACTAATTCAGCAAGCACATAACTTGCCTCTTCAGTAATGACCGTTATTTTGATCTCTGCATGTTAAAACTCAATTTTTAAATTGTATTTTTACCAGTTTGGGGTATCTTTTAAACTCATTCTGTCACTGCATTTGTGTACCTTCTACCTTTATTTTTTTCCTTTTCAAAAGAGTACATGTAAAATGATGACGTATTACATGGTTAAATGCACACTTCCGCAAAGTGGCAGATGGAATGTAGTGAACATACAACGGAATTATATCCCACAAGAAAAGGTAAAGTACAACTGGAATTGTATCCTGTCGGAAAAGGGTTCATCTTCTTGTCTGCTAAGATCTAACCTATGTGGCTTCAACTAACCCCATTAAAATCACTTGAACTTTGTTTGATAGCTCATACACTACATGACTGATGCTCACTTTGTAGAAACAAAACAAATAAAATAGAATTTTGCCAACAAAGAAGCTTGCATACCTAGGACTCAGGCATTGGAATTTTCACACATCCAAAAATGAAAAGCATGCATACTTTTATATGAATTTCATAGTCCCGGAGAACCCAGACATTTTCCAGTATTTTTAATAATTAAGTATATTAATGTTTTCTTTTTTGTTACAACTTTTTATACCTCTTTTATATGCTTTTGTATTAAATTTCACAAATAACTGGCTGCCGTGTTAATTTTCAGAAAAGAAAATCCAGAAAGCACCATTAAAATTTTGGGATCCCTGATATATATATATATACACACACACACACACACACATACACACACTTACTGTATATGTGCATTATAATATTAATAACGATAATAATGTCTTTATTTTAAGAGGATGACTCAGTTAGGTCTGAGGCCCTCTATTATGTACAGTGTTTACAAATAATGTATGTATACAGATGTCACGCTTAGATCTAAACACGATTTCACCACCCCTTCACTCAACCATAAAGGTTAGTGTCACTAAACTTACTTCATAGTCAACTAAATCACCCAACAGGTACCAAAATTATCTTAGTCTACTCAATTCTAATATTTCCCATGACATGAAAATAGCTCATTTAAGTACATGTATTATCAATGTACTGCTATGTTACACTAAAATTACTATTTTTAAAAATATTTTTGTAATGTCCCTGACTTAATTTTTGGTTCCTGCATGTTCATTTTTAGTTGCAATTCCTTTATTTCTAGTTCATTGAAATTTATTTTCAATGAATCTTTATTCCTTTTTTCCAAAAAATATAATGAACCTGTTGAAAGAATAACAGTTGTTTAAGGTTGAAGTGCCATTCTTGGTCATTAGACCATGTATTTTGGCATATGACTTCACATGAGCACAGCAGAAACTATACACTGCAATTACAACTGATAGGAGAATCTAGATTACAATATTGTAATTACAAATAGGTATAAATAGTTAATTAACTGCCACTAGAACAAGCAATTTTGTTTTCAGTTTTCAAAAACTTCACCCAAAAACTGACAATTCAAAAGATTAAGACTTGGCTTTGAATTAACCCCTAAACATGTAGTTGTAAAATTGAGATTACTCATCTGTAACATCAGTGACCCTTATGGTTTGAATGTTGTTGTTTGTCCTTCAAGTTCGAAGATGACCATGACATCACTAACTGGTTTGATTTCTGTGTGTACACGAGTTGCTGATCAGGACAATTTGTGCTCTGAACTGTCTGTGGCACTCATGACAGGACATGCCACTTGGGTTTGCTTGATAGACACAGACACAGACACAGACATAGATATAGACAAATTTTATATAAAGTTGGAATTGCATTACGTAATAAGAAACATTAGCTTGTTGGAGCTATTTTACCGACTGTAAACAATAATATAACAATTTAATTCAACCATCAGATATACAGTACTTACAATCATAACTTTTTTTTGTTTGTTCGTTTGTTGTAAAATTATAATTCTAACCTAAAATTGCATACCCCTCCCCCCCATTTATAATTTATATTTTAATAATCAATGCAGGAAAATTATTTTACATGAAAAGATTCTACTCTCTCTGCAATCATATTCAGTGTTAAAATACACATAATGGCTGGCCAATACACACTTAAGATATTCCCATCCCCCCCCCCCCCCATTTATAATTTCTGTTTAAAAAATTCAATGCAGAAAAGTAAATTTACATGAAATAGATATACTCTATGCTTACACGCGGTGTTAAAATATACTGGTTAAAATAATAGCTGGCCAATACATCCTTAAGATACCATTTACATGCATGCCGATTTTAAATATACAGGGACAAGGACACACTATGCAAAACATACCAAGAACACATCTACATTAAGTGTTATTGCATTGGAAGCATATAATTAAAAAAATTATCTTCTAAAAGGGAAAATCCATTCAAAACTATGTGTAAGTGACACAAGTCAACATTCAGGGCAATCAATAGCTACAAGCATATATACAACATTTAGGGCAATCAATAGCTACAAGCATATATACAACATTTAGGGCAATCAATAGCTACAAGGATATATACAAGACTAGAATCTAAAACACTAAGCATGCAGCTGATTAAGGTAGCAGCGGCAACTTATTTACTTGTGTTTACATATGGAGCATTTACACAGTAAGCTGCCAGACCAGTTCTTTAAGAGGGATTTAAAATTGTTAAAATCTGAAGGTGTTCGTAAATTATTGGGGAGAGAATTCCATAGTTTTGCTGCTGCATACCTAAATGATTTTACCCCATACCTGGATGTTCTTACTTTAGGGATCTCCAGTGTTTACATACCTAAACGAGTAAGAAGATTTTTTTAAACTACCAGAACATTTAAGTATGCTGGACATATCTTGTTTAAAATTTTGAATATGTCAAGTGCCATGGTCTTCATCTTTTGGATGTGGAGAGTTGATACATCTACCAAATCCAGAGGTTTAGAGTAAGGTTTCTTGAAATCAATGAGGACAAATCTCAGAGCTCGTTCATGTAGTTTTTCAAGTTTGTTCATATTAGTGAGTCTGCTGAAATGCCAGTTTAGTGGACAGTAGTTGAAGTTTGCCATGATGAAAGAGTGGTACACAGCCAGTCTTCCTTCGGTTGTAAGGTATTTTCCAATTTGTTTAAGCACATTTAATTGTTTAGATGCTTTCTGACAAATTTCAGTGACTTGCTGATTAAAGTTTAGCATAGAGTCTAAAGTGACTTCAAGTAGTTTTACTGAATCTTCACAAGATATATTAACCTCGCTGGAGGAGAAGGTCTCAAGTTGTTCATCGGTTTTCTTTCCAAATGCAATAGCATGGAACGTATCAGGGTTTCCTTTCATTTCATTGTTGGTAAACCACCTAATCAAATTATTGCACACTGTTTCCAAAGTAGATTTCATAATATTAAAATTGTGGTGAGCGTAGGCAAGTGTGTTGTCATCAGCATAGTTGTATAGATCAGAATCATTTATGAAAAAGATGTCATTAATAAAGATATTAAAAAGTATGGGTCCAAGAATTGATCACTGGGGTACCACTTTATATTTGCCCATGAACTAGCTGAGTTTCCTTTTTTGACACATTGTCTTCTGTTTGAGAGGTAATCTGCCATAGTGTTTACTGCCGAATCTGAAAGTCCATAAGCTACCAGTTTCTGGAGGACGAGTTTGTGGAGTAAACAGTCAAATGCTTTTGATAAATACAACAAAATTGCTGCAGCATATTTGTTTTGGTCTTGGGCTAAGCACAAGTCTTCTAGTAGTCGAATTAGTGTTGTTTGACAGCTGAAACCCTTTCTGAAAGCAGAAAGGTATGGGTGTAAGATATTGTCAAAGTAATAAGTGATCTGGTCACAGATAGCTCATTCAAACAGATTCGATATAGTTGGGAAAATACTGACAGGACAATAGTTTTGTTTATCAAGTGTATCGTTTTTCTTTTATACTGGGAACACCTTGGTTTCCTCGAGTCAATAGAGGACAAGCTGCAGTTCTCAGATTTACGTTGCTCATGCTTCTGCACTGCCTCTCCAGTTCTCCTCCGTTCAAAGTCTGTAGCTCCAGTATGGATGAGACTTGGCCAGGTGGAGTGAGCCTGTGCGAGATCTTCCCAAGACTCAGGGTCAATGTTGAAGTGTTTCAAGGATGACTTGAGGGAATATTTGAAGCGTTCTTTCTGACCACCCTGAGATCGCTTTCCCTCCTTTAGCTCGCCACAGAAGATCAACTTTGGTAGAACTTTTTATACCTTTTTTTATCTTTTTATACTAAATTTCACAAATAACTGGACGATCATGTTAATTTATGGTTTGAATAGATGAACAGTAACACATATGCTCATGTATAATTATTGGGGTTGTTTCAAAACAATTCTGAAATGTTTACGACTTTGTCATTTTCTGATTAAGTTTTAGAAACTAAAAACACAATAAATTGCTTGTTTAAGTGGCAGCTGATTAAATATTTGTACCTATTTGAAATTACAGTACTGTAATCTAGGTACTCCTATCCGTTAAAACTAGTTACAATGTATATATTGTTTCTGCTGTGCTCATTGGCAGTCATATGGCCAAAATACATGGTGTAAATTCAAGAATGGCACATAAACTTTAATTTTTCAATTCAAGGTCTTGTACTGAAACATCTCTCTCTCTCTTAAAAATCTAGCTATTTCCAAAACTCCAATTTATCTATTCATTTATCTGTATTTCTATACACATGATATGTCTCACTGATTTTTTTAACTACATCTACATTCTAACCCTTCCTTGTTTGCTCATCTACATATCTATCTACATCTACTATCTACATGTATCTTTTTTTGATAACTTTAATTATCGGCATATGGTTTTAAGGTGCAAACAAAAAGAAAAAGAAAACAAAAGTCCTTATTTGTAAAATAAATATAATGTGATTTCCTTAAAACGTCTCATATTTTATTTTACCTAAGGCACAAAAAAAAATATGTGTGTTTCCAGTCGGCTGACCATCCCTGTTCTCATTGCCGACCCTAGCACTTTTTCCCCCATGGTAAAAAAAAAATTTACATTGCCGAAATTGATTTGTGCATCTAACTGTGCCATTTTTGCCCAGTACTTTGAAGTGCTTGAAATATTATTTTATTTATATACATGTATAATGTTTTAAAAAATAAAAATAAAAATATCTGCCTACCCTAATTTTAAAACCAGTGCAATAGGAAACACACATATTTTTTGGTGGGCCTAATGTTTAAACTTTAGATGTGATATTATGTTGTCATATTGTGAGGCAAGCTGACTTTTATAAAATTTGTTTAGCCCGGACTGCTCATTTCCTTTTGTTTTTGATGATTAGACATCAAAAATCAAGAAGTACACTAAGACTTACATACAAGTGACCAAAAAAATTCTAAAACAGTTTTTGGGTCTGCCTAATTATAATGCGTATCCAAAGCAATGTATAAAAAGTTTTCAAACTGTCCCACAGTGAAGTAGTTTGCACTGCCAACTATGCCAATTCAGATTCATTAAAAATCATAGCAAATTTAAAAACAAACTCTAATGATAATGTGAGGACCCTTATATAAAACCTCTGGAATACCAGGTTGGCGTCTGCTTTTGTCCCTGGGAATTTAGGGCGAAGACTCCAATTATTTGCCAAAGAGTTTTAAAATAGCACACTTATATCCCATCTGTGGCTATTAATATGTTCAGGTAGCCAATGCTTATTAGATTACAACTTCATTACAACCATTCTGAAGTTTTTACTTGTAAACTGAGTAGACATAGGACCTATTTACTCATGCACTATAGCTACAAGAACAATGTCTGTAGCTCTATCTGTAAATAAACATTCCCCACAAATTGGTCAACCATATGCCTAGCAATAATGACAACAAAAGTGATAAAGTGCTAAGAGATATTTCTCTTGATTAAAATCACCTGTTCTGTGACAGGTAAAATGGTAAAGGCCTAACAATTACCTCTAGAGAGAACTAGAAGTTGAACATTTCCTTATTTTAATGTGAATGGCCAAGAAGGCCTTGCAGAATTTAATTTCACTGAACAAGTCAGTATGGCATGTTGATCTGTCAATTTGTGTATGTATATATACACATTTCCTTTTCACACACTTCTTAAGATGTGCTGGTATGGTATATGAAATTTTCTTAATACAAGACCCATATTATGTTTGACAACTCTTGCAAGTGACTCCACATACATACAACAGGTACTTACTTCTATGTAAGCAGACTGTTTTGTATAAGCCTCTGAAAAGGGAAGAGGTAAAGACACTGTAGATCCCATGATTTCTATCTGTCCACTATAATCTCATTGACTGTACGGAAATGTTACCACTCTATGCTGCACACATACACTGCACATGAAACTAACACATTTTATGGTACAGGTGCAGTTAGCTTTACTGTATTTGGTGTTGGACTGATCTAAACTCACACAAATTATATCAAGCAGAACCTTAGCTGTATGTATCAAAAGCCAGGTAACTTTATTATGTTTGTCCCAAGGACATGTATGAAACACCTGGCTAGAGAAGATTAACTTTAAAATAAGAGGTTCTTAAAATCTTATGCTGTGCTCAGTGCTTCCATTATACACAGAAATACAGGATGCATTACTCACAATACAAGGATATATTATTTACCACATAATACAAACAAATGATTGGTCACAGTAACAAATATACTTTGTGATGTAAAGACTCACACATATTGCAACTCTTTGATCTAATGTGACTCTATAGTTTCCTCCATGCAATGACCAACTCCAATTCTGAATGAACTCTTAGTTAAGCTCAATTCAGTGGTTACATAGGAGTCACTTTTCTGCCAGTGGTGTCAACATTTGTTAAGGTTCATGTACCCAATTTGGTCATTTATCAGTATTCAGGTCATGCGACTTCAAATGAGCACAGTAGAAAGTATACAATGTCACCTAAAAAATGTAAACTTCACCTTCTTCTGTTAGGAAAGTGAAAACGAATTTGCCCTGTGATTTTTTAGATGTACAGTGTTGCGTTGTAGTCTAAGGCGAAATGTATTGCATGCAACAAATAGTTAGTGTTGATATCATTTGCACCAACAAACAAACTCTTGCACATTCACAGACATGTGTTTTAATTGCTGACTGACCATAAACCTTTTCTGAGCCAGTTATCACTTCCAGATTTCAGCAAGTTATCATTTGATGATGAAAACAGACCATCTTGTGTTTCGAATCTAACATCAATATGTAAATAACAATTTGTGTTTTAAGAATAGAATCAGTGAAAAAAACTTTCAAAAATATTTTTTGGGAAGATTTTAACTGCCGCGTTTGCGTTATTTTCTTCATAAAATCAGTTTGAAACCTAAGTGAACATGTCAAGGGGTAATAATGGCAGATATCGTTGTGTCAAGGAAGTACTTCTTCATTAATTTGTCTTTTTTCATAAATCATTGTGCAAATAAATTAAGGACAAAGTATAATTCATAGAAAGAAAAGTTAAAATATTATGTTAAAGAAGATTTAGCCTAAAAATAAAAATATGTAGGTCAGAAACGTATAGGACAATGTTATATTGTGGAATTTAAGAAGTGCTGTTGTAGGGTCAAGGCTGTTTTCTAACATCACTCATTTTTGTGAAAATATGAAAAAAGTTGTGAAGCAAATAATATCTAACCAATACACAATGTACGTGGACAAATATATAAACCATAAATTTGCAATCCTATACAGTGGCTGCACGACGGGGAGCTGTCGGGAGCTTTTTTGTTTATAGCTGTAACCAGGGCGTAGATGGGGGAGGGGGTTTTGGAGGTTGGCAACTGACATAAAAACTGTTCTCTGTGGCAAAGTAGAGGCACCACTAAAGAACATTGCCCCCAGGCACCTCAGTAGGGGCGCCAATAAAGAACATTTCCCCAGGCGCCTCGAACCCTCATGCCACCACTGATTCCTATATGTGGATTGTTGTAACGAATCTAGAAAGTGGTCATATTAAGAAAATCTTTCTTTCTAAAACTAGATGCACCCATATGGCTTGCGTGGCACCATATTTGTTCCTGGCTGTGCACCAATTCGGTTGGAAAGAAGGGTCTAGTTCATTCAAATATTGACTTTAATGCAAGTTTGTCGTCAATGAATAGCAACAGTAATGTTTAATCGCCAACAATGAAATTAAACATTAAGGTTTTGATGGTATTATGTGCACTTCTTGGTCTCTACACCAATATCATGTATTTTGGCCATATGACTTCACATGATACATATAACTAGTTAATCAACTACCACAAGAACAAGCAATTTAATTTTTCTGTTTTTTTAAAAGGTCAACAAAAACTGAGTCGAAAAGGTTCGCATTTAATTTTGAATTAACACCCTAAACATGTTGTAAAATTCAGGTTACTCATCCATAACATCAGTGACCACTGAAGTTTGAATGGATGAACACTGTGGTGTGAAGACACTTGTGCATCTGCTCACATGTACATGTTATAGGGATGATTTCAAACTAGTTTAGAAATGTTGTAGACTGCCATTTTCTAGAAGAAACTAAAGAAAAATTAAATTTGTTTTCTTAAGTATTTTTACCTATTTGTAATTACAATACTGTAATCTAGGTACTCCTGTCAGTTAAAATTAATTACAATGTATAGTTTCTGCTATGCTTTTTTGAAGTCACATGGCCAAAATACATTGCATATTTCTCTCCATCTAAACATACACACTTTCAAGTATGAATACACTGCATATGCGCATATGAGTATGATACATTCATACACTTGCAAAATGTGTTCGTAATACACATACAACATAGAGAATTTTCTACTTGAAGATAACGTACTCGTACTGTTTAAAACCAATGTTAAATCCAAATATGCATAATGAGATATACAGGACACAGTTCAAATATGAGAACCAGATCACACACACACACACACACACACACACACACACACACACACACACACACACACACATATATTGCATTTCTTGCTTTACTGCCACCTCTCCCTGTTCTGCTCTCACTTCTCCCTATTCTGTCCAAAAAGAGAAGCCACTTCTCCCTAAAATTCAAGTCTAGCTTGACCCCTGCACTGTAATTAATTCTAACTGATAGGAGTACCTAGATTACATTGGGGTAATTGTTAATAGGTAAAATATTTAATTAACTGCCAGTAGAACAACCATTTATTTACTGTCAGCTTCAGCCAATCATTTGCAAGATCACGATATGCTTGTGGTTTCAGATAAAACTTTACTCCTTGCAATAAAAAAATATTCAGATTTATGTAAAATACAAGAACGTCATAGAAAATGCAAAATTTTGTAAAGATTGTGCAAAATTAATTATAAAAATTGCAAAATCTCTTTAATTTTGGGAATTATTTTTTTATCGGAAACAAAAATTTTGATGGGCTTATTCATTTTCTACTTTTTCTTCCAAAATGCATTGTTTACAGATCTCATTGTGTGTCCAAAAATCATAATTTCACATAATATAAGATATGTTTTTTAACAAAAGGTACGAAACATGTATGTATCAAGGTTGTACAACAGAAGATAGGTCTCCGAGAAAAAGTGGGACCATTTTTCAAGTTTCAATAACATAAAATGTAATGTAATATGTTATATAGCTCATAAATTGTATTATTAATATTATGTGATAATCCTGTAATTTAGTTACATATTGATTGTGTGAAAATGTGAACATAAATGTGTATGAATATTTTCTTCTGTTTTTAATTGTAGATCTATACTAGTAATACATGTAGTACCATATATACTCACTTATAACACGACTCCAATTGCACACTGCATAGACCCAGATCTGCCATTGCATATTGCACCAACTGATCAGAGTCTATGCAGTTTGTCAGGAGTGTACTGTTGAACAGACAATACAAACCCTGATCTGCAGGTGCATTATACAATGGTAGGTCAGGATTTATGCTGTCAGCAGGACTCGACTGATAAGCAACACTATACGGTAATAAAAATCAAATTAAAAAGTCAGGATATTACAAAGAAAAAAAGATAATAACTCTCCATACACCAGGTCTGATGATGTTGAAGGGGAACCGTAAAATTCTGACAATTTATAGATCATTAAAAAATATATATATAAAAAAGACTACATGGCAAGATTAGATATTCCAAATTATTTGTTTATATCAGATGATTATCTTAAATGGTGCAGTACGGTGACCAGGCCAGGTTGGCTTGCCATTTTGTGTCCTTAGGCAAGACACTTTACTCTCAGTGACCAACAAAAACTAACCAAAGCAACTAGGCAAAATACATTCTGGTTTAGCTCAGCCAAACCAGGAATCTTGTTGTGTGTCTCTGATATGCACAAATAATAATTATCATCTCACTTAACATTTACAAAGTTGTCATTGCATCGGACACGAATAGGAAAAATTGGATAGATAAATTCTATAACACATCCCTATTTTTCCAACCAATTATATGAATGTCAATACAGCACCTGTACGTTAAAATTTGAAATACGGGCAAGATCTATTTGTATTTGCTAACGAAAACAATGCAATAAAATCAAATGACATTAAAACATCAAAAACATGACACTCAACAGAAGCAAATTATGAATACTGATATGCTGTAAAAAAAAAAAAAAAATTTTTGTAGCATTCCAGATTTTATTTTTTTGAGCATCACATGTATGGGGTGGTGTTTCTAGCAGTATGGTTATATCTGTTGGTTATGTCATGGTAAGTAAACCTTATCAGCAAATACAGCATTGTTCAATCAACCTAATTAGAATACAAGAGATAATTAATGGGCTGAACAAACAAAGCTGATATTTCAGGGATGTAGAACAGGCCTGATGCGCTCTCCTGCATGTCATAACAGGTGACTAATGGAGGCAGGAGCTGCAATGGTTCAGTGGTTAGACTCATGACTGAAAGGGTGTGGGTTCAAATCCTACCATCAGATCAGCCCAGGTCAGCTACTATCATGTGTCCTTTGGCAAGGCACTTTACTCCAACTGCCTCAGCACTAAAAAAACCTACTTGTGTTGCTGTACCATAAAACACCCAACCAAAGCAAACTAACTTTAATCATTGAAAAAAAAGACTGAAATGAAATAACTAACAGTGCATGAAAAAATTATTTCCAATTTTATTTTTAGTGTCCCAACATCTACAGTGTTCCAACATACACAGTAAATACAGTATTCTAACATACATAGTAAATACATAATTCTATTTTTTTTTACTTAAATGTACTATCAGGATAACATTCCTTGGTATCAGGTTCTCCTCACTAATAATGTGGGTCACTTTTATTGCTCCGATGAACAGAGCTATAAAGTGGAAGCAGTGTTACAGAAAAGTGACCCACTGCTACACATTACTTTTCTTCATATAGCAGTCAAAAACTGAAATCAAAACATGATCTTAAATCATGACACACATCATTAATTATGTCACCTTGGGCTAAGAGCTTACATGATCAAGGAAATACATACAGTGTAATGTACATCATAGCAGATCATAAGGCAAAAAAAAAAATATGTGTGTTTCAGGTCGGCCGACCATCCCTGTTTCTCATGGCGGTTGAGCCGGTTATGCCCAGTACTTTGAAGCACTTGAAATATAATTATTTGATTTATATATAATGTATATATAATCTTTTAAAAAATATTTAAAAAACACCTACCTGCCTACCCTAATTTTAAAACCAGTGCAATAGGAAACACAAATATTTTTTTTGTTTGCGTAACACAAACTATAAAAACTGTTACAAATTATGGAGCATGAGAGCAGAGACAGCTCTGCCAACATATTGGCATCAGAGCATATGTAAAAATAATAGTCTTCATTACAGCAAAAACTTCCATTGAAAGTACATTGATTTATCACTATATACTGGTACTGAAAAACCTATGACTACTGTATATACCTGTATGTAAGTCGAGTCCAACTGTAAACAACACAGGCCCTGATCTGCCCGTGCATTATATGATGGCAGATCAGGATCTAACGGTATGTTGTTTGATCTACTGATTAATCCATGGGTCTATGCAGTTTGCAGTTGGATCCAACTTATAAGCAAGTATATATCGTATTTGAATTAGTATATCTTTTATATTTTACAGTGACATTCATCAAGCTGTTAATGCTATTCTGATAAGTTAGACAACAAGCTTTCAGACTGACTGTGATTACATAACACATAACCAGGATTGCACTGGTCAGTGGGTCATTGTTACTTTGCTGGTTGCAATGTGTTATCCTTTGACTGACAAATTGGTGGTTGGTGATCAATCAAAAATAAAGATAGATACAGAATCATGTGCTTGTCAATTACAAAGACTATACAAGTATTTAAAGCAGAGCTTCCTCTTCAGATTAGGGAGTGTATTAACTGCAGAACTGATGCCATCACTGCAAATGCCATCCAAAACAAAAAAACTAATATGTCTTGCTTGTTGGAAGGATGGTTGGCTAGACAGACAGACAAACAGATATTTCCTTTTTATGCTTCTATAATTAGGAACTATAAAACAAAGGATTCTTTTTAATGCCTTAGCACTTACTTATAAGTCGAGTCCAACTGCTAAAACACAGACCCTGATCTGCTGTCGCATAATGCACTGGCAGATCAGGGTCTATGTTCTTTGTTCTACTGATTACTCCTAACAAACTGCATAGACCCAGATCTGGTGGTGCATTATGCAATGGCAGATATGGGTCTGTGCAATTTACAGTTGGACTCTACTTATAAGTGAGTATATATGGTACCTTAAACACCATACCTTAAATTCATCATTTGTAGTATCCTCTTAATCCCCCAAAACTGCTACACTACCAGTAAAAGTGAATTCTCAGTACATTCAATTTTGTAATTTATACATGTTGGTCCATCTGTCTGTCTGTAACTCTATCTTCCTTAACCACTTGATGGACATTCATCAAACTTGGTACAAAGTCTGCCCATCTGCAAGAGAGGTATGATTTTGGGAACTCTCCCTTGGGGTCCCCGAAAAGGGGATGAGGGCAAAAGTAAAATATAAAAAAGTTGGAATTAAGTGACATTTTTACATAATTTTGGACCAAACATTATACATACAATCATGGTGGAAGGTCACCAATGTTCATTTTAGTCTATACCATTGCACTACTGACCCTTATTTTTTCATCTATGATGCAAGAAAGTTTCATCCATAGCGCCTGTCCTGCACATGAAAAATACCTAATAAAATAAAGATAATATATAGTTTCTGTTGATTTTAGGCTAACTGAATCGAACACACCCAAGCTGGCTCAATGAATAGAGTGCACTTATTGCCAAAGAAGCACGAGACAATCAATTTCATTGGCTGACAGAAATGTCTTATTGATTTTGATTAGGCACATGGTCTACGATCATAGACAGATACTGTACAGAAGACAAGATTAAATCTTCATCAGAAACACTGGTGCATTTATTTCCAAAGTAAGAGTAAAGGGAGGAAAATATGTAGACTCAAGTGTCCAAAATAAATTCTAGAGGGGAATGATTATTCAAGCATGTGGAATTAAAATCCCAAAACAGAAATCCCATGGCTGGGAGGCTGTTAATTATACAGTAGGACCCCGCTATAGCACGCTTCGTTATAGCATGAATTCAGATATAACACAATCGTGGCATGGCTCCTGAAATTTCATCTATTTTTTCGTACATGAAAAAAAATTATTTTTTCAAAGTATGAAAAATAATGTGTAAAAAATTTATTATCATTTTGGGGAAGAGATAGCGTATGAATTTGGATATAATACGATCGTGGAGTGGCTACCGAAATTTCACAATAATTTCGCCAATTTCTTGAACTACTGCAAAGTTTTGTGCCAAAATACACAAGAGTTTGATTTAATAATTTGGCAAGCTGGATTGTATTCTTGAAGAAAAAGTGTCTTATGATTGCATCTTTCATTATATGAATAAAGATGCTAAACATTTCTATTTGTGATGTTCATTTCAAATGTGTCAGTTGTCAATCACTGCACTTTGATCTTAGTTTATTTGTGAAAGATGTCGGCTCATTTTAAAGCTGACAAGTGTTAATCTTATTATTACTGATACATGAACAATAAAGTCATTAAGTCTTCTTTGTGTTTGTCTTCAATACATTGTGTACAATCGTTGCTCGAACAATAGCCGACATGTTTGCTCATTCAA
This sequence comes from Margaritifera margaritifera, assembly GCA_029931535.1. Taxonomy (NCBI): domain Eukaryota; kingdom Metazoa; phylum Mollusca; class Bivalvia; order Unionida; family Margaritiferidae; genus Margaritifera; species Margaritifera margaritifera. The sequence goes on along the minus strand of JAQPZY010001012.1, from coordinate 154,916 downwards.
CTGCATACACAGCCAAGCACCAAACAATGCGGTGATTGATAAAAGATTCGCACCTGAATTTATAAATCAATTAATTTAAGTCATTGACAATCATCAAAGTCAATCTCAAAGCTAAAAGTTGTTCAAACCATGCGGCAATGATTTATACAACATAAAAAAAACGAAACCCGCCAACACGCACACGTGGCTTGGCGGTGTTGTTAGACAATCACCACGCAATCAGTTGACCTGTGAATAATATTGTACATTCCCTATACAAATGACCCCATTGTTGATTAACAATTATTCTTGATGTAGTCATTCAAACAAATAGGTGTCAGAGTTTTAATTAGTAGTTATTTACAATGGATAACAGTACACAGAAACCTTAAGCCATTTCTGTTAAAGAGAGGCTTGAAGCCATGTACAGGATTAAGTCCGGTGTTTCCACAAGTCAGATTTAATTCCCAAGTGATATTTCCAAAGTTATCTGCCAGTGCACGTGGGCCGATAAGCCTCTGGCTTGTAAAAGCACTCACTTTGTTTTCCAGTAGAGTTCTACAACTTTCTGTGCATATACTTTGACCTTAATCCTTTAGCTTGTAAAGGCACCACACTCTTTGTTTTCCCACGTGACAACCCTTTGATCAAGCCGCGAGTTTGATTCTTGTTCAGTGCCAAGTAACAGAGGGTGGTTATTTGAATTCCCTGTGATCTTGCCGCACAATTGACATGTGTCCAGTTGTATCCTTTAATAGATTTCTGACTATATGATCAAAGTGTTACTTGCAAGAGCCCAAGCTCAATCTCTGCATAAGCACCCGCATATGACAGTACAGCTGAGGAATCGGAGTCGGACATGATTTACGATGACTAGACGACGATGTAGGATTTCAGAACTTTATCAGACAATGATATTATACTTCTGTGTGCATATTTTCGATGGAATTATTATGGACTCACTCCTATGCATGCCATGAGATCGGCTGGTGAGTACACGTGTTGATCCTTTAACTATTCATGCTGTACAATAGACATGTACATATAAATGTACCAATGCATGGTTCTCTGAATAAAGTAAAATATTATATGTGCAATCTCTGTTTTCACTGCATGTGTATTTATCGTTTATTATGCATTGATTTAAGATGGTAACTGTGCCAATGAAGCACGTTGTTTTGAGACCACAATTTACCCCCCCCCCCCCATTTTTTTGGTGCATGCTTCATTTTTTTCAGCTCAATGACTTGGTTTTGTCTAGGTTGGTTATAGCACAGTTCGGGACATAGCACGATCCCGTTTTGTGGACCCCGACCATCGTGCTATAGCGGGGTCCTACTGTACATGTTTAAATTTCCTTGAATAAACAAGCAACAAGTAAGGATATTTGCGACCCCGTCTTTTACTAAAAGTATAAGTCATATAGGTCATGTAGGCGTTCAGTACCGACTATTTCAGTAATGGGTGTAATTTTCTAGAATTTGATTACATATACCTTTAAATGGCAATTATTCACTTTATTTTGGTCCTCATACATCCATATTCCTTTGGAAGATCAGTATACACATGCCCCGAGAAATACATATAGCAAAATCAATGTTAAAGTACATGGATATATTTGGACAAGGTTAAACTAAAGGTGTGATCCAGTACAAACTGGATTGAATGTCGTGTGATGTGATGTCACAATGAAAGCTGCATGTGTCTTAAAAACAATTCATACTACCCTGTTATTTGTTATGATAGACCTAATGTCCTCTTTTCTTGACCCAGTTTAGTACCCGGCAACCATTGTTAAAGTCCATAGCTATCAATAATTTTTGTCTGGAAGTTTTGTGATGACATTGAAGGTGCAGAGCATTCAACACTCTGGATTTACTAGACTTTGGTTAACCCTTTACTGCATGATGACGCCTTTTGACGCCAACCTCTTTACAGCATGATTTTGACCCCTTTCATGACAAATCCGATTAAGATACCCAGTACTACCAAAATTAAGTCTTTGCACCCATAACTACATGTATCACTTATATCACCGAGAGAATGAATCTAGAAAATAAATATTAAACGGTACGGGTCATGTCGCACCCTGGTCATGTCGCACCCAGGTCAAGTCACACACTAATAAAGTTATGTTGCACCCAATGCTTAAGTCATGTCGCACCCAGTATAAACCAATACCAAAGTCATCCTCATTTAAGATATTATTGATTTTATTTAGAATATGTTATCAAACTGAAAGAGAGCAACAGAGAAAAAAAAAAAAAATGCTTGAAGGAACTAGCAATTCACCCATAATACGGTGTATGGTGAAAAATAACCAAGAGTGTATTATATCCAGGTTAGAAATATAACAATATTTTGCAAATAAAAATCATTATTAGGAAATACATTCACTTTGAGGGAAATGTCAATATTTTCGCTAGCATGGGTTACAAAAAGTATTCATAAAAACAATTAATGCCATGTATGATATTGTATCCTGCTACATGTCTTTACCATGCATACATCAATTATCATGATGACAGGTGGCAAACAATAGAAGCTTGGGTGGTGTATAAACACACCTAGTAGAGAGTAATAAACACACTCTTTCAACAAATACAAAAATTAATTTATTACAAAGCAAGCCGACTCCGGAAGGCGACTTTGGATTCTTTAAAGTGTGCAGATTTTGTATATTCAAAGTAGGCTTACCTACGGTAGGCGACTTTGGTTTCTTTTTATCGGTATTCACAGGAATTTCGAAATAAATTGAAACTTAGGAAACATTACTTGTGAATTAGATCTGGCTTATGAAAAGGCGAATATAAATCAAATCAAAACTTTTATTGCATGAAACACAAAAGAGAGTTTATACAGCAAAACACAAAATATAATACAAATATGGGTAGTTCGGACTTGCACGAAAATGAAAGCAATAAACTTACTATTAAACACCCGAGGGTAAACAACATTGATGGACACTTCACTTTGCGGTGAGTAATATTTAATTTAATATTTTAAAATCATTAAAATCCAAATGTAGATACAAGTATTGTGTAACGAATACTGTAATGAAACGGATAAATACAGTGCATATAATACAGGCATTTCTAAATGGTAATAGTGGGACGAAAACTTAAACATATTTGAATTTACAGTATTTTGTACGTATTGCAGTTAGGAAGAAAAGTTTAAACAAACAACACTGACCAATTTTCATGGTTTTCGTTGTTGCCCCGAACCCCGAACAACGAATTTAGATACCCAATGAAAAATTATCCACGTATGATGAAGCCCCCCCCCCTTTTCTTACTGTGTTTCAATCCTAAAGATTAACAAAAGTACTAGTATTACATAAATCAACATCAGTACCGAAATCTGGTAATAAAATATTAGCTTTATGCATGTTTGTTTTATTTTAACCCTTTGAACAAAGAATTATAAAGTATTTTATATTGTTTCAATGCAAACGTATTGATAAGGTATCTGATAGCTGTAATTTTCACTCACTGCCTTAAATCGATATTTCAAATAAGTAAGGGTAGAGAGAAACGAGAAAAAGCATAAGGTATACAAACAATAGTAATACTTAAAATGAAAGAAAGAATAATAAAAATTAGTTTCATGCACGTAACACACTCTTCGTCATATTCAGGTGAACAAAGCAAAAATTCATTTGCGTAAGTTTGTGAAAGGTAGTTGCCTTTTTTTAAAAAAATTTCTCAATTTTTTTTTACCATCTCAATACATGTCCGTACTCATATTTCTGTTCTGAGGGCTTCATTTCCGCATAGTGCCAATGATATAGCATTGAAAACAGTTACCGTCTCCTATCGTCATTAGTGGCTGATGGTCAGTGTGGGTGTTTGTGGAGCATGATTCCATATACATCAGTGATGTGCAATCAACTCCTAGATTTTTTTTCTGTCAAAGTGTTCATGATCAAGAAAATCGTCTGGCATCACTGACTGCTCCATGATTCAAAAAACAATGGCAATTAACTCTTTCACTACGACTGACATGTATATCCGCTGCATAAATGTGCCTTGCCTCACCAGTGACTGATAAATCTGCTTGTAAACAGAGCACTACTACCCCCAGTGACTGATATGGTATCACGGTACCAATTGCGCAAGCCCAGGGGGGCGGAGCTTAAGGTGTAGGGGACATTGTATTCAGAAATAAACAACCAAACTAGCTGTGATTGGTGTATTATGTAAGAGTTGTAGTTTCTGTCTGGCTTAAAAAAAATTTGAGTCTCTTAGCAACATGTGAGATTATGTTAATTCATATGTAGATCATGTTTTGTATTTTTTATGATTTTTTAAAAATGTGATACACATCACTGAAAATGTGTCTGTTGTGACTGGACAACTCTGACCCCTGTCTAGTTCCAGCAGAGTTATCTCTCTTAAATGCAATGGAGTACCTGGTTCAGTCACTGTCAATTTGACAATCTAATATTGTTCTCTATGACAGTGTGTGACACGCATGCTAAAGTAGAAGAGAAGGTATATTTATTTCACCAAACATTAACATTAAGGTCTATGGGAAAACAATTGGTACCGTGATACCGTATATCCGCTCGCTGGATATGCTTCCTATACCCTCATGACGGATAGATCCACTCTCTATGTTCATGTTACAATCGGTCTTATTGGTCAATAATTGGAAGTAAAAGGACATTCAACCAATCAAAATAGAGTTAACAAATGATTGTTGTTACTAAATCCGGGGATTTTTTTGCAATTTTACCACGTGTTTGTTAATACATGCGTTTGTAGTTGACAGTGGAAACAATAACATTTGCTTACGATAGCGATGCAGATTCCAAATGTTCAGGTTTTTCTGAGGACGAACTTGACAATATTGAATTAAGAAGTGTTGGTAGTGACATTGAGCTATTTTCTTTGTCAAGTCTGTCCGAAATTGAGACAGAATCCAATGATAAAGACAGCAAAGTGTGGACAAGAGAGCCAGTGCTTCGAAAGTCAACTTTCGTTTTAGATGAGGGGGAGAAAGAAACTGACAAACAGTGCAATGTCTGTCTGTGTATAAACCATAGCTGCTTCTATAAATACCACAAAGAACAACTTAAGAAATAGTAGAACATAGTGACTACCAGTAGTTAAACGTTTTTTAGTAATTACATGTATATATTTGACAAATAACTTTGTATAAATGACTGAGAGCTTAATTTTAGTGTTTAAATATATTGTTTTGTGTTCTATTCATGGATTTTATACCAATCTTGTGGATGTCAGCAGGATAAAACAATCAAACTACCTAAGGTAGTTATAGTTTTATATATGCATGGTTTTAGTCTATAATATAAATCAGTCTGTTATACAGCAAATAACTAAAACAATTAGCCCATATTCCAAAAACATCAGCTAAAAAGTTATCATTTGGCTACAGCAGCATCAGGCTCTGGTAGTCAGCCCCCAAATCAGCTGCAGTAGTGACCCCAGCAGCTAGGTAGAATAGTGAGCCACTAGACAGCACTAATAGTTAAAGAGTTAAACTAACCACTAACCCTGTTTTATGAAAATATAAACAATTATCCAAAATTGAATTTTTACTTTAAAAAATTCTTCTGCAATAAAAAATACATATAGTTAAATTACTGTTTCTGCTTTAATATATTTATAGAAATAAAGTGAACTTAAATATTGCCGATGCGAGATAAACAGTCTTACATCATTATAACAGTTTCATTATCTCGCATAAAATCGGGGCTTTCTTTCATTAAATGCAGATTTGAACTGCTGAACGTACCTGGGAAATAATATTTTATATCATATTTTAAACAAATGTAAATATCACTGTTAATTCCAAGACGAAACTTAATAATATTTCATATGGTCCAAATCAGCCTGGAATTTGGTCCGAATCAGCCTGCTCCCGGTGCAAGATGACTGTGATTCTTTGTAAATGTGCTCTGCATCTCGCACGTGAAGTCATTTTAAATTTTGAATATTACAGTTGAAAGATTTTTGATAATATACACGGGAATATGCCATTCTTTGAACTAGTCATGTTTTTTATTATCAAGGTTTCACCAAAAAAGAGGAATATTAGAGCGAACAAAATATATGACCAAGAATCACCAATTTCTCAAAAATATGATTTTCGATATTTAAAAGACATTTACTCACTAATTGTAATACTAATCACCACGAAAAATATACAAATGAAGTCCTTGACTATTCGTCTATTTTTAGAAACATGGAAAAACCATTAGTCACATGGCACGGCAAATTCTGCTCAACTCCACTAATCGATAGTGCATGCTTATGGCGCTAAAATTTAGGATTTGCCATTAGAGAAACGTGTTTCAATACTTTTAAATCATTAATTAATGCTACATATCTTTTTTAAATCATTACAGCTCAAAATTTGTTGAATTTCACAAGAAAGTTGATGCACGATAGCAAGTACCTCAATGAGTGAATCGAGCATGTTGAATTTTGAAAACCATTAAAATCGTTAAATATTAATACTGATTTCATTCTCAATTGCCACCCCTACCCCCCCCCCCCTTTAAAGATCTGCTAGAACCTTTGTTTATAATCAGTAACAATTTCATTACTGCTCCCAAGAGCACATTTCAAGTTGCTTTCTGCATTGATAATGAGAGAGTAGGATGGTGGGTTTTACGATTTTGAAACTTCGACAACCTTATTTGGCAGAAGTACAAAACTAAGATAACATCATAATTTTTCATTAAAAACGGATATAAAGATGGGTTAAATTAATTTCACATTGGTCTCTGAATAACTTCATTCAAGCTTTACTTCACAAAATTTCCAATAATTGTTTACCTATGCAAGTCTGTCGACTATGAAATATTCTTTTGTACAATATTTTAGATTTAATTAAATACTTGTTTAAAGACATCCAATTAAGTGCTTGTTTGTCATTCTTTTCAATAATGTGACAAGTTAAAAAAATAGTGATACGGTTACAAACTGAATGCATTTCATAAGGCTATTATATTAGACATTTTTATTCCACACACATTTTGGCTGTCGTGATTTCAGAGACGTACATTGCCAATACCATTGACTGTCTCCAATTAAGATATTCTTCCTCTTAATGTTAATTTTGATTGAAAATTATTTAATGATGTTCATTCCATGTGTAAATAATGATGATATTCATCCTTTTTATTATTTTCTCATAATAAAATGTTTAATGATTCCCAATAAGCAAAACATTCAATATGCCAGATTAATCATATGATAACTACATGTCTTAATTTTCTTCTTAATCCACAAAATGACATGGTGAAATGAAAGATCATTACTTCTGAATAGTGTGATTCAGACATTGATCTTTGGGAATATTTCATGGTTTATGAAGACATTTTTTAAAATAAATGTGTATACAGCAGTTTATATTTTTGAATAATCCTTCAAGATCTGACATCTTTGGCACTCAGTACTCAAACAAACATAAAGGTAAAGAAAGGGATGCTCCAACCATATTTGCCTATAATGCCCTCCCCTCTGCCCTTTCTAGCATCCATCCCACATTGTCCAGATTACTAAAAAAAACTACTTAAAACTGTGCTATGTTCAAATGATTTCATATATTATTATGTTTTATTTAATATAGAATACTTCTATGAGTGGAAGCTTCTTTGTACTTTATTTTGAAAAGAACATCCTAAATATTGTGACCAAAAGTGTGTTCTTCGGTTGAGAAATACTTACGCCCTTTTTGTTATGTTCCAAAAATTACACCTTTGCCCAAAAAATGTGCCACATTTGTATAAGGTGCCCCTCTTGCATACCCTCCAAAATTTGATTTTCATATAATTTTATTTTTATATGACTTGAGTATTCAGTTTCAAATAAGCCAGCTTTAAGGAGATTCTTTCCATTGCCCATGCCATCATATATATATATATATATATATATATATATATTTTGAATCTACTATCAGATCCTGAAATGGAATATTTATTTCAGCAACTGATGCAAGTCAAGTTCTTTCTTTCTTTTGACTACTGTTTATTTTTTGGGTTTTTTTAAAATCCCAAAGTCAAAAAAGTACATATTAAAACCATGTGCTTCCACACAAACTACAGATAACTATATCTTAGGATATAAGAGCTTGTTTCATCATCAGTTGTCATCATGGTATAATCCTTGTGTCTGGATCAAAATAATGCAGCACCTAAGTACATGCATAGGTATATATGTGAATAAATACACATGAGATTGATTATACTTTTATCTTCATGGTTTTTATGAATTGTTTGTCATTCTTCAGCTTTCTTTCAACATCTTTTGAACTTGAACACAGGCATTCATATTTTGGAGATATGGTATAAAATCAGCTGTAATATCTTAATATTAATGCTGCATTTTTTAATTGTTACCATAGTAGCAAAGCTATTTTGGTATAAATTTCAACAAATTCAATGTTAGACCAAAATACTTTTTTATATTTGAAATGTTTAAGACCATGTGAGTACATTAATAAAAACATAAGCACAGAATATACATCCAAAATTTTATTGACTTTAAGTGTTCAATCTTAACACTTCACTGTTGTGCAAATATTTGGTGGAACTTGGACAATCCAAGCCAAAAAAACAGAAAATCTTGCTTTTCTAAAAAAAGATTTGAAAGCATGACTGATTTGGCAAGAAAATAATAAGCTTAATATAAATAAATACTGAAAAATATGCAATTTTGTCCTGATTTGTACACATTCTAGGCTGGATTTGGTTGCCATGGCAACCAACCATTTCATCCCCTGTATGCTGAAATAAAGTATGCCCAATACCCATCCAAAGTCCACAACAAATTTCCCACTATAAAGAAACTTATTATTGCACAAGAAGTAAACTCAAAAGTGATGCCAACTTATTCAATTAATGGATAAATCCTGTGCAAAACAAAGCACCTGTTGTGCCTATATTTGGTGAAACTTGGACAATCCAAGCTAAATAATTAGAAAATCTAACTTTTCTGAATCAAAAATTTTAAAAATTCAAAGCATGAATGATTTAGTAAGAAAATAGTAAGTTTAATATAAATGAATACTGATAAATATGCAATGTTGTCATGATTTGTACACATTCTCTGCTGGATTTGGTTGCCATGGCAACCACCCATTTCATCCCCTGTATGCTGAAATAAAGTATAACCAATATCCATCCAGTGTCCACAACAAATTTCCCACCTTAAAGAAAATTATTATTGAACAATAAGTAAACTCAAAAGGGATGCCAAATTATTGAATTAATGGATAAATCCTGTGCAAAACAGGCAATTCAGCCTCCAGACTGATGCGCAGTAAAGGGTTAAACTATATTAGTATCAAATTTTAGAACAATAATTAATATTTAATTTGAGTAAATGCACCTACATGATCACGTTGACATACACTTTAAAATGATCCTACTTTTAGACATGGTAGGAGCTCTTGGGACACTGGTTGGAGGGTGATGGAGAGAGAAATCACAAGTACTTGATTCTATCAAAGAGTTTTATTTGAATGCAACAACTAATGTACAAGATATGTGACCTTCAAAATGTTTTACATGGTTGACACTGATGGCACCGATGCCAGCACCAGAAAAGTGACTACCATATCTCTCCATGCCTACACAAATGAGACAATAATGTAAAAAGCAAATTGTAAGTTCAATTTGTGTGTAGATAGTCAACATTTCACTGTATAGAAGTGTTGTTAGCACATGTGAGCTTATCAGTCTGGTAGCTTATCTGAACTGTTCATTAATTTGTTCAGTTGAAAGTCACTGATGTCTTGGTGACATGAGTTTGGTTCCATATTGTAAAAGAAAAAAAAAAGAAAAAACAGTGCTAAATAGGAAGAAACAACTTTTCCCTTTTATGCAATAAGTAAATGATGAGATCTGCTTTTACATAATTTCATCAAAGCACATTCTGTATTTATTTAACAAAGGAAGCAAATACAATAATACCTATTTTACCACCCACCCCCTGAATGAAGACCATTCCCCAATAAAAACCACATTTGTTTAGTCCTATTTTTTAAGTGAAAGAGCAGTCCAGATGGTTGTCTTACTGTACTTCCTTCCCCCTTTCCTTGTAGGCAAATGTATATTATAAGGAAATGAGCAAAAATTTGCACAACAGTACAAACTTCCTCTTGTTATAATATACAGACAAGTGTGAGAAACTGTTACCGCCTGTTACAGGATGTTTCAGTTATACAATGTAAAACCTTTACTGGATATCTGATACTTTCTATATAAACAATAATACTGACTAACAGTGTACAGTTGGCTTGACCTCACACAATTCAAGGTGCTGCATAGATATCAAAGTGTTATACTACAGTATCAAATTTTTAGACCTTTATAATGTACTTTTCAGATGAAAACTTGCTCTTAAATTTAAAAGAAGCACTTGCTTTTGATTTTTTATGCATTCCTGTAATAAAAAGTACCACAACAACATTATGTCTGTCTCATGACTTTTTCCCAATTACTGACCTTAACCTATGGACTTGACTACAGCAGGGGTTAAAAAGTGACAGCCTGGATAAGGAAACAGGCCACTTACTTGCATTATCCCTTGTTGTGACCTTGACCTTGAAGCAGAGGTATGGCTATGATATGTGACACAGTGACTAGTCAAAATATATAACTGGTTCAAGTTTCATTAAAATGCCTTCAGTGGTTCAAAAGTTATACAAAGATACAAGTCAGAGTTACATTGCTGTGACCTTCACATTGAGGCAGGGCACCAATCTATGGTATGCAACACACTGTCTACACATGATATATAACAGGCTAATATTTCATTAAAATATCTAATATTTCAGTGGTTCAAAAGTTATACTCTATACAAGGATACAAGTCCGAACACTACATTTTCCCCTGCTATGACCATGACCTTTGTGGCAGAAGTCATGGCTATTGTATGCAACACACCATCTAGTCACGATACATACTTAGACAAAGTTTCATGAAAAGAATCTAACCATTAACAAAGTTATGGACTGGTCAAGCAAATGCTAACTGTGGTACAGTTGGACAAACAACACCTTAACATAATACACCCAACTTAAGACAGGCATATAGAAAGGGTTCCACAGAATGCTGTCCCTTGCCTTTTTCGGAGTTATGGACTTGCACACAAATTTTAACATGAACTTGCACAAAAACTTTAACACTGTCTTGAAGCCACTACTGCCACTGACATCAGCATTACTATAGCTCATTTCAAAAGAGACAAAAATCATATTAGTATCAAGCATGCATCATTGCAAATTCATTTATTTTCATGAGTATCAATTTTCTTGGTTTTGTCTGTATGCCTGTCGTTAACTCTCTATCTTTGTATCTATCTCTCTGTATATCTTTCTATATATTCAAGAAGCAAGACATAACATTAGTTGCCAGTTCAGTATGGAATTTGCCGTGATAGACTACATTCTGCAGTTAACACATTCCCTGACCAGGAAGCTCTGCTTTTACTATCTGTATAGTGTTCTTAACTGACAAGCAAATGACTAATGTTTACTATCTGTATAGTGTTCTTAACTGACAAGCAAATGACTAATGTTTACTATCTGTATAGTGTTCTTAACTGACAAGCAAATGACTAATGTTTACTATCTGTATAGTGTTCTTAATTGACAAGCAAATGACTAATGTTTACTATCTGTATAGTGTTCTTAACTGACAAGCAAATGACTAATGTTTACTATCTGTATAGTGTTCTTAACTGACAAGCAAATGACTAATGTTTACTACCTGTATAGTGTTCTTAACTGACAAGCAAATGACTAATGTTTACTATCTGTATGGTGTTCTTAACTGACAAGCAAATGACTAATGTTTACTATCTGTATAGTGTTCTTAACTGACAAGCAAATGGCTAATGTTTACTATCTGTATAGTGTTCTTAATTGACAGCAAAATTTTTAATTACTTATTTTTAATACCTGTATTGTGCTCTTAACTGACAAGCAAAATTACTCAATTTTAACATATGTACAGTGGTTTCAACTGACAAAATTACTTTTTATACAAATTCATCAATAATTTACTCTTCAGAATAGGAAGCAAATTGTACAATACTTGCTACTCTCTACAAGTTACTTTTTGCATGCCATTGTTCAAAATGTTCTTTGACTTTTTTCTACATTATTTTTGTAGTAAATTTCAAAACTTTTCTCCAGTGACTCTTTTTTTTTGCCCTGACAAGATTTTCTATCAATGTTTAAAAACTGAGGCTACTTCTCTACAATGCTTTTCTTTCTAATCAGAAAGCTGCTTTCCCATTGGGTACATATATTATTGTTATTGTAGTCAATATGTAAGGTGACAGTCACATTAATGGCAAATTATGCATGTATATATATCTGATCTCTATACAAATCTTTGCAAGGCTAGTAAGCAGTTTAAAAAAAAAAAACTTGTTAAGAGTTTTGTATTTCAAGTGAACACAACTAATTTATATATTTTGTAATGATGAGCATGATTTCATGTGGCTACAAACGAGGTATCAGCTGAATAAACATTATAAAATTTTAATGTAAAGGTATGATGAAGCAAAGGGAATTCTTACCTGTACTGCTTTGGCCTGATCCCTAAGGTCACATGCCAACTGTATGGGAGCAGGGCCATTCCTGAACAAGTAGTAAGCTGTTGCAGTAGTCAAGGCACCAAGAGTTACTGCCCCTGCCCCAATAAGCTTCATATAATCCTCCATTGGTCAGTCTGAAACATATGGACAAATATCCTATACCAATGTCATATGGGAAAATTTATAAAATTTTATGCAAATTAGAAGAAAAGAAAGCAGAAATAGCCAACTGATTTTTCTCAAGATGTATGAACACTGCCTAGATTTTGTACTATTTGTGGCAGTAAAATCTCTTTCAAAACAATACAAAAATACTAAATTTACATTTTTTACACTTTAAAAAAAAATGTCTATAAATTATCTCAATGCTGACATCATCTACAACAAATAATAAACAAAGTACATTATAATAAAAACAAGAGCCACTTGAAGGGACTGATACTCTACAGGATTAAAAGAATTTCCACGAATTAAAGATGGGAATAAAGACCAATTTTTCTTTTTAACTGTCAAGTGTTGAAACCATCTCTGATAATCTTCAGCAATAACAAGATTTTCAAATTAGCTGCTGCAGTACACATGTCAGTTTGGTGTCATTTTCAATTAGGACAAAGTAGACATCATTAGAAGTCTTTTACTGAAAATCCCATGTTATAATTATCATCGATTCAAAAAGGAGTAGTGACAACAAGAATTTTAAGACAGTTCTCATGGCAGCCATATTGGATGTACAACTGGCAACATTTTCATTTACGACTTGGTGAAAACGCCCTGTCATAATGATCATCCTTCCAGAGAGAGTAGTGACAAGAAGATTTTTAAGACAGTCATCATGGTAGCCATTTTTATTTAGGACCAACTAGGTATCATAAGAAGTCTATTGGTGAAAACCCGATGCTGATATAGCCATCCATTTTGAGAGGACCAGAGATAACAATATTCTCAGAATATGACTTTCCATTCAGGAGGAGTAGCAATAACAAGATTTTCAAGATGGCTGTTGTGGTGGCCATATTTCACTTCAGATTGGCACCATTTTCATTTAAGATCAAATGGACATCATAAGAAGTCTTCGGAAGAAAACCCCCCATCAATATGATTTTCTGTTCAAGCAGAGTAGTGACAAAAAGATATGTTAAGATGGCTGCCATGGTGGACATATTGGATGTCAGATCAGCACCATCATAAAAAGTCTTTTAGTGAAAACCCCCAAGTTGATACGACCATCCATTGAGGAGGAGCAGTGATAACAAGATTTTCAAGATGGTTGCCATGGTGGTCATAATGGACGTCAGATTGGTATCATTTTCATTTAGGACCAAGTAGACATCATAAGAAGTCTCTTAGTGAAAACCCCATGTTGATATGACCATCCATTCAGGAGGAGTAGAGATAACAAGATTTTTAAGATGGCCACAGTGGTGGCCATATTGGATGTCCAAGGAGCACCATTTTTTTTTAAGAGCAACTAGACCAGGGATGAATGTGTGTGTAATGTTTCAAGGCAATCCTTCAGATAGTTTAGGATGAGTAGCGATAACAAACTTGTGCTAACAGACGGATGGACGGACAACAGACCATCCCATAAGCTTTTCTGGTCTATGACCAGTAGAGCTAAAAAAAAAGAGACCGGAGTGTTACAGGTCAAGAAAGATTACAAGAAATTCACTCAGTCTTAAGAGCAAGGTCTACCTGGTATTCTCTGGATAATAATAATAATATAATAATCATACTTTATTTAACGAGGGGAGCTCGATTAGCATAGAGATGTATTTAGTCTCCTTTGAGCTCCTCGACTACTTTCTAACAATCTACATGTATGTATCTTTAAACACAGTAAATTCACAACATTTAACAAAGGAACAATCAACTGATGTGGCTTTACATTACTCTAGAATCATACTGAAATAAAAAACATAGATTAGCATGCACAAAGACAAAACAGTTGGAATAGAAACAGGCATCATTTGTACAAATTGAAAGGCTTTCATGCCCAAAATGCTTTCTGTCAAATTTAGAGTTATATAAAGGCTTTTTCTATTTTCAGTAACAGTGGCCGTATCTTATGGCAGATATGCATTATTTCATATAAATTTTAAAGTATTCTATATCAGAGTGCTTTCTGTCAAATTTCATCAAATTATGAAGGAATAAAATGGGTTTTGAGAATAAGTCATTTAAAGGTTTTTCTAGCTTTAGTCATGGCAGCAATATTTGATGGCACATTGGCATCATTTGTAAAAATGTATAATTAAAAAGACCTTTATGTAAGAATAGTTTTTGTTGAATTTGATCAAATTCTGAATGGCTGATTTTGAGAAAAATAATTAGGGTATTTAAAAATTCTGAATATTATTGTGCTATACAACAAAGTTCTTTATTAGTTCATTGGTAAAAAGTATGTCAGTTCAGTGCATCCCCTCATATTACTCCCCATGCACCTCTACAAACTTTCTCAGTCTGATTATCCAATTATTAAATACCACTTTTTGATATATTGTTCATACACTGAAAAGCTGCACTTCTACCCGCATAGTGGCTTTCAAATCATCTGCCCCTCAGCAAATCATTGATAACAGGATTCAGCCAGAAATTAACTGGAGCTAAATCAGGTCTGTATGGAGAATATGGCAAAGATTGGATGCTGTGCTCCTTCAGCAAGTCGGTCAAGACAGCAGATTTATGTGCCAGTGCATTGTTAGGGAGCAGATGGATACCTTAGGTACCAGAATGCAGATAGGTGGTTTGGTAGTGTTCCACAACTTTTGGTAACACTCTGTTGGCACATAAATGTCCAGGGACACTAGGTACCTGGATAACCGAGCCTTTTGCACACAAAAAATAATGCATTTAAAACTCCCTGACAGTCTGTGTCAAGCAATTTGTGGTCTCTGCCTGTTTTCTCCAATCCAAACTTTATTATTGTTTCCCCGAGTCAAGTTCAAAAAAGTAAATCCATTTCATCACCTGTGGCAATCTCATTCAAATGACTCTGGTCACTCTTGTATTTACCGAATAACTGTTTGGTGATCACAACCAGAGTCTATTTTTGATCAACCGTCAACAAATGCATTACCCATCTTGCACAAACCTTTCTGAGCTTCAAATAATTCTTTAATATATTACAAACAGCTGATGAATTAACGCTTGTAATAACAATTGCAGACAGCAGTCTTCCAGAATATGGGTCATCGTCCATGGATTCGCAACCACCTTTAACACAATGAAACCACCTCAACATCATAGGATATGACAGAGAATTATAACTGTAAACTTATCCAAGTCAGCCTTGATATCAGTCAGGGAGTACCCTAAGAGTACCCTGATTTTACAGTATGTTCTTTGCTCCGTAGCAGAATTGCTCCTCCTTCCACAACATTTTTAGGTAACTGTCATTTACCTATGTAATGTCACACACATATATCGGCAGGTGTCATGCATGCGGTATGTGCAGCTGCCTATCATTTTATAAAACATTACTTTGTCTATCAATTGACATTAAAACAGGTCCAAAGAAACAAAAAAGGTATAACGAAATATTCAAAACTTTTCAAATGCCTCTCGTAATTTGAAATTTTTGTCCATTTTTAGTAATTTGGCCATATCTTTATGGTGGAATAATGTCCTTTGTATAAAATCAAAAGATCTTTATGCCAGCATGCTTTCTGTCAAATTTGGTCATATTCTCTTCAGCATTATTTTTTTAAAAAAGAGGCCTGTTACAAGTTTTTCTACTATATCAGATGGCAGATTGGCATCATTGATATAAACTTAAAAGGCTTTTTTGCCATACTCATCCTTTCTGTCAAATTTAGTCATTCTGTTGACCATTTTTTAAAAGAAGTCATTACAGTTTTTCTATTTTATGTAATAGCAGCCATTCATCAAGGCAGATCATCATCATTTGTATGCATTTGAAAAGTCCTCATGCCAGGATGATTTTTTTTCTTCAAATTTTGTTAAATTCTGTTAAAAAGTTTTGAAGAAATCACTGAAAGGTTTTTCTATTTTAAGTAATGATGGCCATATTTCATGGCAGATTAGCATCATTTGTATTAATTTGAAACGACTTCATGCCTAGATGGTTTCTGTCAAATTTGGTCAAATTATGTTCAGCTGTTTAAGAGAAGTCATTTAAAAGTTTTTCTATTTTGTGGGTAATGGTAGTTATATTTGATGGCAAATCAGCATTATTTGTATAACTCTGAAAGATCTTCATACCAGGATGCTTTCTGTCAAATTGATCAAATTCTGTTCGTCAGTTTTTGGAGAAGTCAATAAGGTACCAGTAGATAGTTTTGGACCTGGTTACAGTTTTTAATTCATGGGAAAGGTGTAGGATTCATGGTTGTGTTTGTGTTTTATGGGTTCAATGCCATTTTTTAGCACATGATAGATACATGGCAGACAGTATATTTGGTGGAGGAAGAACCCAGGAAAACCCCAGGAAGAACCACCGACTCCCGGGAAGCTACTAACAAGCTTTCTCACATACCCATGTTAGCCAAGCCAAGACTCAAACCCATGCGGACAGAGGTGAGATGTCAGTGATCTGTACAGGTGAGTGCCTTAGACCACTTGGCCACCCAGGGCCCCTGATTTGTGGTTGTAACTGTTGACTAATTTAAGATATGACTATATTTGTGTTCCATGAGTTTGTGTAGCAAGTTGTTCTTGCAATTGATGAGGCTAGCTCTGCATTCAAGGCACATGTAGTTCTAGACATGGTATGTTAAAGGCAAGTACAATATCTTAAAAACAAGATGGATGGCAACTACTGTATTTCATGTATTTTTTCGTACACACAGAAAAATAACTATTCATTTCAGAGTACGAAAAATTAGATATAAAATAAATAATTATTATTTCGGAGTACTAACAGTGTAAAAAAAATAAAGGAATCGGACCAGAACAAGGTCTACATGACACACGATACTCGACAACCTAACAGTACTAATGTACCAAATAAACAAATTTTTTTTCTCATCTGCTCTCAACTCAAGAATCCAATTACAACAAAAATAAAAGTACTCAAAAGAGTTTTGCTCTTATTAGTGAATGAGAGAGAGTGAGAGGTGGCTGAAATGACAATATGTTGTCAATGTGCAAGATCATATGTATTCAGAGTATATTTCTTAGTAGATGTTACAGTGTGCTATGTTGGCAAAATGATTATGATGGCACGTACATGTATTATTTACAGGTAATAATGTTTATCTGTAAATTGTACACATTGATACGAGCCCCTGTTGTCAAAAAGTAAACTTGTATTCTTACTGTAACAGTAATCTCATTATCAAATTAAAATAAAAAATAAACGACCTTGAAAAGACTTGTTTTTATTGAATGTGTGTGTGTTTGAGAGTGAGAGAGAGAGAGATTAAAGAATGTTCTGTGAATGTGTAAGATTGTATGTATTCAGAGCAGTTATATTTGTAGTTTTTGGAGAGAGAGAGAAACAGAGAAAGAGAGCGGTTACAGGGCGATTGTAATCTTTATTGCTCAGTTACCAGATGATTGTAGTCTTCCTCATGTACAAGGATACTACTATATTCCATTAATTATCAATTAACAACTCTGAATTAACAATTAATTCTTTTTTTTAATTACAATAGCCACTGTCACAAGAACCACATGGCTAAGCAGTGTTATTTACATCCTAATTAAACACACCTAGAGCTTTGGCCAGGTTATTCCAGTTGAAACCAGATTGAGGGCAAGATTCAACAGATGAGATACATTTATAGCTAGATGGTGTTCAAAAAATGGAAGGGTATGAAAAAAATTACATGAAATATGGTACTCAGCATGTTTTTAAAACAGCCAGTTCACATTGCTCTTTAAAATTATTAACACACTAGATTGACTTGTGTTTGAAATAAGTGTGCCACAGAGCTCCAAATATGAGCTACAGCATGAAATATTCATACATTATTTTGGGAGTGCAGGACAATTTTTCATAATACAATCTAAATAGAAGCTATCAGCTTTAATTAATCCTGTCATATCTGTATGTTAGATACCCAGAAATACATACTTTTGAGACCTCTTTAACATTTTACATTTGTTTTTATTTTTCATAATACAGTATATAGGTACAAGTGGTATGATTTTTGTGCCAAAACAATATCTCTTTGCCATCTTTAAAAGAACCTTTATTTAGGAATTACTACAAATATTCATAACTGCTATTTTTTTCCAATTCTACAAGACTGTTAAAGTAATATCTATATGGCTCATCTCTGTCTACTATATAAAATGGTTATGGTGCAGGGGAGGTAACTACTGTTGATCCTACAGATTGTAATATGTACGGTCTTATCTTCATATTCCTACACCAGACTGGCAATTTAATTACAATTCATGCATGTGACAGAACAAGGACATCAAACCAGTAGATTTACAAATTTTGATCGGAAGATTGGCTTCCAAACCAGTACATTTTTTATCAACATAAATTTGTATGTGTTTTAAGGGGACTGAAAAGAAAACAACTGCATATTTTGCCATAATATGTATTCTCTTCATCCTATAATAAAACAGCAAGTTTTGAACATGAATCAGATTCTGATGGAAAATGTTACAAAAATAATTAATTAATATGAGTCAGTGTATGACAATAAAATGAAGAAAAAAAAAGAGTTGTAGATCTCATAACTGGAAAGATTGTTTAAACTAAAATCCACAAGCATTTTTAGTTTCTTTCACACATTCACTAACCGGGGACTACTGATGACATTAATTGTGATTACTAAGTTTCACACTTAACAGGCTCTCTATAGTTTTCAGGTCCAGATTTCTCCTTGAATCACTTTATTTTGTGAAGAATGGAGAATGTTTTCTCTGTATCAGCATTAGAATGTGGCAATGACAAAACAACCACACTCAGCCTGCAAGAAAGTTCAAACTGTGGCTGGGCTTTTAAGGTTGCTGACTGTTCTCCAATACTCCTCCAAGCTAAGTTCATCCTGAGAAGGAAGTTTCTCAGTTGGACTTGAGACATATTCCCAAGTTTCATATCTCTTAGCCGGTGGTTTTTTAGCATTGGGAGACAGTGCATGTTTCAGCAATTTGACATGAAATTAACTAAAACAAATGAACTGCCCTTAAATATTCCTCTAAAAACTTCTTGAACAACGCAATAACAATTAAACAATACCAAAAAACAAAATACCTACTCAAGTGTTTCTGCCAAAATCATTTTTGGTCAGTCTCTCCTGTTTATCTCATCTCTGCCAAAGGCCAGCAGATTTGTATTCAAAGACTCAAAAGTCATCAGGGTCCACCTTGAATCCCTTTATTACTTATAACACCTCATAAAGCATCCCACATTTCACCATAAACTCTCCAGATTACAACAGTAAGGTAATCAATTACTCGTACCCAGTAGACTGGTTCCCACTGGTTTCTGTAATGTGGGGATAGAATGCACAAAAATACCATTTTTTAAAATCTAAAACAAAATGAAAATAAATTGTTATTGTTCAAAAGCAGTTGATTTCAACTATAAAACAGTATGTGCAGTAGGCCTTTAAAACAATATTTTTGTCCTACCACCAGAAGAATCACATGCATGATAATTACAACTTATTTATTTGTATTTATCAACTTTCGAAGATTCTGTATACTATATTTTTGGAAAATTATTCATATTTCAGTAAAAAAAAGTGTGCAAGTTCATATTAAGTGATGTCACACATTTTCCTGTGCAAATTCACTTTTATGGAGCTAATATGTGTTTCACACATTTAATGCAGAAACTTGTAAAGGTGAATACCATGAATGGAGTGGTCAGATAAATAACGATGGCTAAGGCATCTTTAGACCTACATTTCAAGTTAATCACTTGTCTGCAGAAAGTCAGAAAATAATCAAACAGATTGATGGGGAATGTGTCAGACATTATGGATGTATTCTGTAAGGTAAATATTATAATGTTGGGTTTATGCCATATATATGCGGATGTGTATAAAGTGAACCTGCATGCAACATTCTGTTGCATTTCTTCTTTATGACTAAGATAAGGTTTGTTTGCAATGAAAACTTGATTTCCTCAATGGATGATACTTTACATTTTTTATTGTAATTTACCATTTATCTAAATAAAGGATCATTCTGTCTTATATACAGGCCAACTATTAGTTGATCTGCCATGGACAAGATGCATATGCTGCAGAATGATATAAACCAGAACAATTTCAGCTCCAAACTGTGTCCTTTAGTGTAAAAGTCAACTCTTTGTTGTGTAGATTTCCGACTGTTTCTTGTTAAAAGGCAAGATTTTGTCCAGAATGAGTACATCTTTTTAACAACTGTTCTATCCATGTTTTCCATATGGTAGACACTACATTTTACGTAGAGACCATAGAATTTAGTCTGAATACAAACCAAATTGTCGATAGCTTTTGTACACGGACTTAAAAACCTTGCCTCCAAGTAAAAGACATTTTTAGCATGAATTCAAGTCCAACTGTGGCCTGTATACAAGTTTTGTAAATAAATATCATTTTCACAACCAGTGGGCTATTCCTTCATTTTACAGTTTTTACTTGCATTTGAAGTGCATGTAATCTCTGACCAAAATGTCTGTACTGCTTAATTTGATGTTTAGAAGCCAATGCATTTTCTCTGAATGCCTTTTCAATTTGTGCACAAGCACCACTCATAATGGAACATACTCAAAGAATATTTTCTGAGTCTTTCCTTTCAAGATTTTCTTCAATACATGTAATTTAACTTTAAAGGAGGCAACTGAGTCCTCAATATAATAGTTCTTTTGGCATTAAACTGAATTATGACTACAATTCCTCTCTGAACACAGGTCGTTAGCTGCTGATAGACAGAACCAGTTTCTATTTGGTGTTCTGTTCTATCAGTGGAGAGAAACTTTGTGTGGCAGATTCACATCCAGAATGAGGGTAAAAGATATATCCATCTCAACATGAACATCATTCCTCAGTCCTGCAGCTACGTGAATTTTCTTCACATTTTGCTGGTTCTCCGACATCTGCTGCTCATTCAGTTTTATTACCTTGTCAACTATCCTGTTTAACTTGCACTACAAGCCTTTTACATCCAGCGCTTCAATGTATCAGCAGCTCAGCAAGATATAAATATTTGATATCCCCAATTTGGACTTGAGGACTGGAATCAGCAAGCAGTGTTACAACTAAAATCCAGTGAGCTAGGTTCAATGTGTTCCCCTGTCCCCCACATCTGGGAACATTCAAAATGTCAAAGGGACAAGTAATTATTTGTATCTGAAGTAACCGTCCAAAAAAGGCACCCAAGGGGTGCACAGGGGTCAAGATTTGTGTGGGACAAGGGGCCAAAAATTGCAGGAGTGCTATCCTGTGCTCAAGGTGCAACACTGAGCAAGGATTTCCTATGAGTTTCTGCTTCTGGTCCTCTTATTTTCTTTAATGTACTAATAGAGTTGGGATACATTAAAGAGATCTGTCATTTTATTAAAGTTAATGATACTGTTTTCTTCAGAATTATCACCTTCATTCACTGTCAGAACAGTGTCCACTTACCATCTATACTCATGTATAATCCAAGTCCAAATGCAAACAACATAGACCCTGATCTGCCGGTGCATTATGTGATGGCAGATCTGTGTCTATGCAGTTTGCAGTTGGTATCGGTTTATACGCGAGTATATACGGAAAAAATTTTCTTTTGCAAGTTGCAGTCTGCATAGAAAAACGTTTGGATCAATTATTTGAGAATATCTGAAGACAGTTATTTATAGTAGCATGACTCGTCACTGTGTAGCAAATGTGAGTCTGATCAGAGTGTTTCACTGAAAATGCAAAGAATTACCATATATACTTTCTTGTAAGTGGAGTCAAACTGCATGATATGCTTGCAGATCTGGGTCCATGCAGTTTATTAGAAGTAATCAGTAGAACAAACATAGACCCTGATCTACCAGCGCATTATGCGAGGGCAGATGAGGATCTATGTTGTTTGCAGTTAAACTCAACTTACAAACGAGTATATTTGATAAGTATTTGTTTGCACAAATTAATATTATGTCATAACCATGTAACAAGTAAGCAAGATGATGACATCATATAAAAAGGCTCCTGAATCACATTAACTTTGGGAAACTTTTTGTGAAGTATCTTACATTTTTTAAATTTAGAAAATCTACTTATCCTCCTGGTAGAAAGTTTTAAACATTATTATATTTACCTAACTAAATTGTTATAAAAAAAAGAATGAAAGCAGCTCATATTGTTCATAAACTTATTTTTCTGTACAATCTCATTCATAGCCCAACAATACACAAAACAACTGTTTATGTACACCGACTGATTAATTTCTAAAAAAGCAACAACTTCATAAATTATTTGTATAGCATAATTACATGGAATCCATTGCTTTAGAAATTGTCTAAATAATTGTTCTGTACCAACCTTCAATATAAGCTATCACTGTAAACATCTTTAATAAATCAAGATAGGGCTATATTTGTGTGCAAGGAGTTTTAGTGAGTTGTTCTTGAAACTGATATGAGGCATGTATATCTCTTGTTGTCACAATGCAGTTCACATGTACTGAAATGTGTTGTTAGCTCTGCATTCTAGGCACTTGTAGATCTAGACTTGTTGAAGGCAAGTAGAATAACTTAAAAACAAGATGGATGGCTGGATGGCAACTATTTAGCATGTGTTTAAAATGTCAGTTCACATTGCTCTTTAGAATTATTACACGTAAGAATGACTTGTTTTAGAAATAAGTGTGCCACAGCGCTCCAAACATGAACACAGCCACAAAAATTCCATGTATCATTTATGGGGTAGGGGACAGATAATTTTTTTCACAATGCAATCTAAATAGAGGCTATTAACTTAATTAACTACCCTGTCATATATGTATTTTAGGTACCTAGAAATACATACTTATGAAACCACATTAACATTTTATATTTATTGTGATTTAAAAAAATAATTTATAGGTTTAAGATGTAGGATTTTTGTGCCAAACAAGAGTCCCTTGAAGGGACTGTCGCTCTACTGGCCGAAAAGAGTTTCCAAGAATTCAAGATAAGACCATTTCTTCCTTTTAACTGTTGAGTTTTGAAACCATCTCTGATATTCTTCAGCGATAACAAGATTTTCAAATTAGTTGCTGTGGTGGACATATTGGATGTCAGATTGGCGCCATTATCATTTAAGGATCAAGTACACATCATTAGAAGTCTTTTGTTGAAAACCCTGTATGACCATCCATTCAGGGAAAGTAGTGACAGCAAGATTTTTAAGAAGGAATAGAGATAACAATATTTTCAAGATGGCCACCATACTGATGGTCAGTTTGTATCATTTTACTTTACGACCAACTAGACACAACAAAAACTCCTCTGATGAAAACCCCATGTCAAAATGACTTTCCATTTAAGAGCAGTTATAACAAGATTTTCAAGATAGTCACCATGGTGGCCATATTGAATGTCAGACCAACACCAACACCATTTTAAGTTAGGACCAACAAGACAATATAAAAACTCTTCTGGTGAAAGCACAATGTGTAGAAGTAGCAATAACATTTTTAAAATGGCCATTGTAGTAGCTATATTGGAGGTCATATCTGCACCATTTTTATTCACCAGGGTTCTCAACAGATTTCAAAACTGACGAGTCATTTGACCCTTGACTTCATAATCTCAAGAGTCAAAATGAAAATCTCAAGAGTCAAAACTGAAATCTCAATACCGGTAGTCATTAGTTTTTTGACAGTCATGAGCTCACAACTGGGATTGTTCGTTATTCGTGGAGCAAACTGATGTTTAAGATTTTTTCTTTCATATTAAATAAAGAGAAACACTTGTAATGTATTCTGTAAGAAACAGACAAGCAGACAGTGAGATAGACATGGCGATTACTGATTTTTGTATCAGTGTTTCTTACAAATTATGTATGACTGTGTGTATATTTGGCATATTAAACAGAAAAAGGATTATTTTATACTTTTTATTTTTGAAGATTGGAACTGCCCTCAGTAACAAATGGGTTTGATTTCCAGAGTCCTCATCACTGTATTTCTATCTTTCGCAGCATTTTTAACCCATGGAAATTCACATTTTACCACTCTTTGTTACAACTTTAGGAGATTTATTCTCCTTCTCCTCAGAATTGTTAGTAACTTTTTATTTCTTTGGAGTCCGAGGGTCGGAATGATCATCACTGGCAAGTCGTTTCTGAGACTGAGACAGCGAAGAACATATACTTCTTTTTTGAACCATTGTGATTTAACAGTTCACAAATACATCAAATATAACAAAATTAATCCATCTCGTTATTCAATCTTGAGCAATTCCAAAGAACAAAATAATGTCTGGTAAATTCTTACTGAATGATTCATTAAAACACCCGAATTTTTAAACATTTCACCGACTGAAGCAAATTAATCACTAATAAAACACAATGAAAGTTTGTCCACTTACCTTTGACAACTGGCTTTGCAAGCTGCCATATCTTCCACAGTTTTGTTTAATTGATTATAATTTGATTGGCAATCAAACATATGCTGATATGTGATCAAAAGTTAATCCAATCAAGTCATAACTAATTCCATCTTCCTCTATCATAAACGTTACAGATAATCTTAAAGCAATCTAACCTTGATTAAGTTATGCACACCTACGCATGACATCAGTGACCTGTCAGCTCTGCCTAGTTCATATTGATTTTACATAGATGCAATATTTATGGCAGATAAGGTGTAAACAGTAGTCTAGCAAATGTTGATCATTGGAGCATACAGTAAATTTGTTATGGACATTGGGCACTCAGTAAGAAATTATGCCAGAGGACAATCAAGGCTAATTAAGACTAATGGTCTGACCCAAATCAATGTGCATCATAAATAAAAACGCACAGGTTGGAATTTCCATGCATCAGAACTGGGTCACACTTAAATTCAGAGCGTCAAAACCCGAGGGTACGTGTCTATTGAGAACCCTGTTTACAACCATCTAGACATTATAAAAAAAATCTTTCAGTGAAAACCCCATGTTGATATGACCATTCATTCAGAAGAAGTAGTGAAAATAGATTTTCAAGATGGCCACTGTGGTGGCCATATGGGATGTCTGAGTGGCACCATTTTCATTTAGGACCAACTAGACCATGGGATAGTTGTGTGTGTAAAGTTTCATGGCAATCCTCCAGATAGTTTATGAGTAATGATAACAAACTTGTGCTAATGGATGGACTGACAGACGACAGATGATGGACAACAGATCATACCATAAGCTCTTCAGGTCTCTGACCAGCAGAGCTAAAAGAACCATCCCATGCCACCTAAAAGATTTGTCTATTTTAAGTAACAATGACCATCTCTGATAGCCGTTCGGCATCACATGTATAAAACTGAAAGGTCATGCCAGGATGCTTTCCATCAAATTTTGGTGAGATTCTGCTGAGTGGTTTTGTAGAAGTTAGTTTAAGATTTTTCTAAATGGTGGCCATATTGAATGGCAGATCAGCGTCATTTGTACAAATTTTAACATCCTTCATGCCAGGATGCTCTCTGCCATATCTAATTGAAATTTGTCCAGCAGTTTCTAAGAAGTAGTTGAAAACAGCAATTGTTGACAGAAAACACGATGGACAAAGGGTAAACCAATATTGGTAAAACTGTCAATATAGAGCATGTGTAAACCAGTTATGTACTTACTATCGAGTAATTACTTGTTGGCATTCTCAACATAGAATTTGGAGTATTATTATTAAATACCTTAAATCCTAATTATTTTGAATAATTATATATTCAAGAACCTTGTAAATGAAGCACATAGCCAACATAACATTTTCCAAATTACTCAACAGTAACAGCAATGCAGTGAGTAATTTGGAAAATGTTATGTTGGCTATGTGCTTCATTTACAAGGTTCTTGAATATATAATTATTCAAAATAATTAGGATTTAAGGTATTACAAGGTGCTTGACTAGGAGTCAAGAAGGGTAAGTTTCATAGTGCCAAAATTTCATGCTTCTGTTCTTAGGATGTTTCAGCAGTATGTAATTGTACACTGTTGTCTATAGAACATATTTATATTTATTATTTTTATAATGTAATTTCTTTTGAAATGTTCAAGGACATTTCATGCAGACAGTTTGGGTGTTATAAATAAGTGTTACATTAAAATAACAGAATTATAAATACTAACCCTTTGGTTTTGGCCAAGTTCTGAACAAAACTACAATTAAATCCAGGTGTTCAATAACTAGTCCCACAGAATAAAGCACATATGAGGGGACCAATGCTGGCAAGGCTGTTAGGTACAAAGTACTGACCCAGGTTTCATGCAGAAATATTCAACAACTCGTCTATACAAGGTTAGATTTGCATGCAGAGTAGCATTAGATTTGACCTGTCTCCCATGATAAAGTGGGTGATTAAATCATGTTCCACGACATGCTCCACTACTGAATATCTCTACAGGGTTTTTCAAGTTCATATATCAGTGGACTGTTACCCTTGAAACCCAACACAACTCAGGCCAGGTCAAATGTAGTTACACTTTAAAGACTGTTCAAGACTTAAGTCAAATACTAGTAAATTAATCAATTACCATTAAAAGTTCACCTGGAAAGAAAAGTCTATTTCAAAATCAAGACACAATGAGACTTCAACATGATATTTACAAATCAAATTGCAAGGACATAATGTTACATACAAGGGTAAGGTAGCAAAGTGCATTTCAAAACCAAAACACTTTAGAATTAAACACCATACTTACTGTATATACTCACATAGACAAGCAGTCCAACTGCAAACAACATTGACCCTGATCTGCCATTATATAATACAATGGCAGCTCAGGGTCTATGTTTGTTTTACTGATTGCTCCTAACAAACTATATAGACTCAGATCTGCCAGCACATTATGTGTATATGCATGTTGCTCTTGGATTGGACTTAAATGTGAGTATTTATGGTATGTATCTCAAATTGAAGTGTCAAGGACATATATATCCCTGTTTTAGTAAATAGTATTCCTCTCATAGGCAGCAAAACACCTATTAGTAAGCTGACCACAAAAGTAACAAAAGTATCATAACTTTACAACAAAAAAAAACTCACCTCTGATATTTAACCAGTCAGAAACCACCATTTTGATTTGATTTTTAATTCAAACAAGTAATTTAATCTGTATTCCCCCATTCAGGTCAATTTACTTTGATAATTAAAATGTAGTTTTTTGGGGGGGTAAAACTAATTTTAATTATGCGATACTTACCCATCACTATTATATAGCTTATTACTTTTTCGTGTCGAAAATCTCGTCCATTTGATGTGAAAAACATCCTCCCACTTTGAGTGGAGATTTTGTCAACAAGACACGTCACACCTGTGCACCTCTCCGTGCCTGCGCGAACACTCATCTTTTTCATAGACGAAATTACGCCAGGACATCAGAGCGGGGTGGGAGGAGGGCATTTGATAATAGTGATGGGTAAGTATTGCATAATTAAAATTAGTTTTACCCCCCAAAAAACTACATTTTAATAGCAGCAATACATCACACTATCACTATTATATAGCTGAATTGGTCCGTTAGGCGGGTAGGCTGATGTTAAACTGATCAAAAACATTGAAAAATGGAAATTAGAGACCCACTTTACAAATTGTTGGAGTCCCTCTGGGCCACATGTTGTGTTGCAACTATGGGTCCCAAGAGAGAGTACCTGCGCAATTAGTGGAGGTAGAGAAGGTAGTATGGGATCGCCAAAATGCTGCCTTCCTGATGTCCTCTAAGGAAGAGTGATTAGATAGGCCCATGAGGCAGCGATGGCTTGAACCTCATGGGTTTTTAGTTTCGTAAAAGAGAGGTCTCTGTCAGTAAGGGACTGATAAGCTCTTTTAATTGTGGTGACAATCCACCGTGAAATAGTGGAGGCCGAAATATCAACGGAACCCTTAAGGGGAAGGAAAAGACGTTTCCTGCCCTTTCTTTTCACTTTTGAAGCATTTAGATAGAAACGCAGTGCCCTAACTGGGCATAAAAGCCTATCTTGATCATCTCCAGCACAGATTCGACTGAGACTGGGGATCTCTATAGGTGATGGAGCTACCGCAGGTAACTGAAATTTTTTTTTTTTTTTTTTAAATCCTGGCTGACAAAGGAGGGAAATGGATTCGTAATTGCCATTAAACCAGAGACAGCCAGTGTCAACAGACAATGTATGAATCTCGCTACGTCTTCTCGCAGACGCCAAGCGAGTAAAAACACAGTCTTGAGTGTGAGGTCCTGAAAGGAAGCTTCACTCAATCGTTCATAGGGGGTTTTGGTTAAGGACCATAAAACACAAGATAGATTCCATCTGGGCGTAAGAGAGCGGGAGACAGGTCTCTGAAGCTCAAAATACTGAATGAGATCAGCAAGGTGCAGATCTGAACCGATTTCCCAGCCCTGAGAAAATTTAAGTGTGTTAGAGATGGCGGCTCTATAGCGCTTGATAGTTGATACTGAAACATCTTTTGTTCTCGAAAAGAACAAAAGGAAATCAGCAACGGCAGTTACCGAGGGACAGCTGGGATCAACACGTTTCCTACAGTACCAATCACAGAAGATTCTCCACCTGCCATCATAGACCTTGGATGTAGAAGCTCTCCTGGCCTGAATGGTGCAACTGGCAACCCGGCCAGAAAACTTGTTCTGGCGGATAGATCGCTTGAGATGAGCCAAGCGTGAAGGTGGAGAATGTGTGGGCTGTTGCGTAGGAGGGAGCCCCTGTGTTGCTGACAGAAGATCCCTCCTGTAAGAAAGAGACCTGGGTTGATCTATCAAAAGGTCTAAAAGATCGTTGACCAAGATCGCTGGGGCCATAATGGAGCTATGAGAATGATCCGGGCAGTGGAAGTTCTTACTTTTTGCAGATCTTGCGGTAGTAGTTGCAATGGTGGGAAGGCGTATGCGAACAGACGATCCCACTGGAAGCTGAATGCGTCCACTGCCCAAGCTCTCTGGTCCGGGATTGGAGAGACGTAAAAAGGGAAGTCTGTTGTTGAGCCTGGTCGCAAACAAGTCCACGAGGGACCTTCCCCAAAGTGAGAAAAAGGGATTCTGTCACTTTGTGGTGAAGAGTCCATTCCATGAGAACTGATTTGCCTGACCTGGACAGACTGTCCACTAAAACGTTCTTCTTTCCTGGGATGTGGTGAACTCGAAGGGAAATGTTCTACGAGGTGGCCCAGCGGAGGAGGTTCCAGACCTCCACGGAAAGAGAAGGGGCATGTGTGCCTCCTTGATGTCGGAGATACGCTACGACGGGCGTAATGTCGGAGGAGACCATGACAGATCAACCCCTTTACTCTGTCGATGTACCCTTGCAACGCTAGAAATACAGCTTTCATTGCTAGGTTGTTCCTAGGGGAATCAGAGCTAATAGAGAATCCTTGTGTGGTTTCCACCTTGCGAGAACGAGAAACTGTAGAGGGCGCATATGGAGCCATCCTAAGGGAACCAGATCTGCAGCGGCATTCAAGGTTACCAAAAGGGATAGTTAAAGGCAAGCAGACAACAATGTTCTTGCTCGTAGAGCCTCAAGCAGTGCCAGGATTCGATCTATGTGATCCGGTGGAACCCGGAATAAGTTCTGGTTCACAAAGAAGTTCATTCCAACGTAACTTAGATGGGACGAGTTCTGACTTCTCAAGGTTGGGTAAAACCAACCCAACCGAGTTACTGTGAACCAACAACAGAACAGATCCTGATGGCGGGACTGAACCTGAGCATTATGGATCAGCTATTCGTGAAAATACTGGAGAATCGGGGTTCCCAGTAATCAGAGATAGGGCACTACAACTCCCATAACATGGGTGAAGACTCGGGGTGCAGAAGCGATTCCGAATGACAGAACCCAGAATTGAAAGACTTCCTGGTCCAAGCAAACCCGGAGGTATTTCCACCGGTTTAACAGGGGGAGATCAAAAATGATACACAATTTCCCACTTTTCTTGCTGACCAGGAAGAATTTGAAGTAGAATGCAGGAGACTGATCGTTCAGGAACCTCTTGACTGCCCCTTTCTGTAAAAGGGTGTGCACCTCTTCATTTAATGTTCCCCAAATTGGACTTGTGAAGAACATCAGGGTCCTTGATAGAGGAGGTTGTTCCCAGAAACTGAAGCCGGTAACCCTCACTTACATAGAAAGGACACACCCATGATCCAAGTTACTTGACCAAGCCACTGAAAAGAGGCCTAGACAAGCACCTACAGGGACTATAGGAGAGGAATGCACGGCAGGAGAGGATACGAGTCCCTAGGGCCATCCCCCTCACACACACACTGCCTTCCTTGGGAAAGGAAGGTGGGTTGGGGAAGTTCCTCCTGAGGACTTTACTCAGGAGGAGGAGGTCTCATTTGAACTTCTGCATTGGACTGGGGCTGCATCTGTTTTAAAATTTAGTGGGTGGCCCATGGGGGCAATTCACCTTAGTGTGCTTCCTGGCCGATTACGATGGGCCAGGTGCAGTTGTGAAGGATCTATGTTCATGATCCTTCAAATCTTGTGAAGCCACAGTAGGGATGAAAACTCCGAAGAGGCTCTTGGCTTCCAATGGAGCAGCCCTTAGAAGGTTTTCCCTATGGCTAAATAAGACCTTTGAGGAGTCCAGCACAATGAGATGGTGGATGTTAGAAGTTCCATTGATAAAACCATTGCGACAGAGAGTGAATTCCGGGATGTCTTGATCACAGCTTCCAGCACGCATAGTAATGCGGCTGGGTTCAAAGCAGCCTCCTTCAGCATACTAAACGAAGTAGCTGAGAAGAGGTCTGCATGGGAAGCTATGGTGACCAGAAGCCGGCCTTTCTGCTCAAAGGCTTTATTATTTTAATTGGAAGGCATGCCCAGGCTTCAATTATAATACCCACTTGAGACATCTGCATCCAACTGAAGAGGTTCTTAATGGGTCTTCACTTCGGGAATGTACCCAGTAAATAGAGGCAGAGACCAAGGTCTCAAAGTAGAGGGAGGGACAGACCATCCTCTACGCCGTCTAGTACAGGCTGGCCTGTGGAAAAACCTCTATGACATTTCCTCAATCGTTGAGGAATGTAGAAGGAGCAGGAGATCTGGTTGTGGCTGGATCCCAGAGATCTTTTAAACTGGAAAGGATCTTCTTGGGCTGTGCGCAAGATGTCTTTGGGCACAAGTTACAGCGTTATCAAAAGACCAGATCTCTTCCATATCATCTAAGGGAAAGGAACTAGTGGAACTGATAGGAGGCGACAAAAGAGCTGTTTCTACCTCGATCTCACTGGAATTAACGAGGGTAGATAAATGCATCATCATCTAGAACACTCCGAGCAGGAGAGTGGCTGGACATCATTATGTCCTTCTGAGACAGTGACATAGGTGTACCCGACGCCATTTCCCGTACTTGTTTGTCTATGTGCTCTAGATGTTCCAGGATAAAGACGAGACCGCTTGTCTTTCGTGGATGATGCTATGCTTTCGCCTTGCTGGTGAATGCCACCTGACGAGGAGGCGATGGCGGGACACGAGCCGCGGCATCGCCTCTACTCTGGGCCCCACCTCTAGTACGGATTCATTGGGATAATAGGAAAGGGGGGATCCCGATCCGATCCCCTTCCCTCGTCTGAACCCTGTGGGCAGACTACCAATCCTGTACAAGGTATGATGGTAGAGTTGGGAGATGGGGTCCTTTTTCGGTCCGATCCTCTATCCCCGCACTATGGAGCCTCTGGGTGATGACCGGTATAAGGTTTGAAAGGTTTGAGATGACCGACGGCCTGTGACGATGTAAGCAGCTACCGGGACGAAGTCACCATTGACCGGTCATCATACATTGACCGGTCATTTCTACTGGTCAATGCCCATTGACCGGACCGGTCACCAGTCAATACCCGGTGACCAGACTGGCCACCGGTCAATGCACGGTGACCGGACCGGCCACCGGTCAATGCCCGGTGACCGGACCGGTCACCGGTTCCTTATCAACCATAGACCGGTCACCCGATTCGACCGGTCACCCGACACTGACTGGTGACCGGACCGGTCACCCGACACTGACTGGTGACCAGACCGGTCACCGGTCAGAAGACACTGACCGGTCACCCGACACTGATCAGTCACTGGACCGGTCACCGGTCAGTGACTTTCAGAAGACATATCAGATGCCTGTTGTCTTATCACTACCCAGGGTGCGGTACAACATGCTACTCTGGAAGTGTTTGGTGCGGTGCAACTCCTCCCACTCTGGAGGGTGCGACACGCTACCTTGAGACGAGCGGTACTCTGAGATAAGCGGTGTACTTCCTTCCGGGTGGAAGGCAGCAACACGCTACTGTTCATGTTCGTCTTCTCCCTTCCCGGGAGAGGCGATCTACTCTTGGAACGTTCACTGCCTCCTACAGGAGGGACCTCAACCATATCCGGGGGGGCTGGTACCATAGGCTCCTGGGGCCCCAGAATGTTCTTCTGATCTATAGTGGTCTTCTTACAGTACGTTCCCTTTGCCTGAGTACCTGCAATAGAAAAACCAGAAAATTCAGACAATGAGGGGGACTTAAGTATCTTCTTCTGCCCTCTATATGTACGCCTGGAACCAGCAATATTCCAGGTTTCATTCGTCCATTTAGTGCAGAAGGTGCAGCGATTCTTTCGCTTACACTTGGAACATGTGAGGCAGTCTGGGTGTGTATCCCAAGGGGCCTTCTTATGGCCACACTTTGCTAGAGACTGTTTTGCCGACAATAATAAAACGTGTAAAACTCACCTTTTATTTCCACACGTGAAAAACTCACCCTTTTCGTATATATCGCGTGCTATATGCACACCAGTTCACCTCGCTCTGTTTGCATATACTTTAGCGGTCTATATGCACCACAGTGGATTTGTCTAAAGGTAAACAATATACATATACATGTTAACAAGGATTAGAAGTCCAGTTCTCTTGACAAACTTTATTGTTCTCAAGAAAGTACAGAATAGCAATGCGAAGCGTCACGCGTGGTTATTCTAAAAATACAATTAGCAAACAGAATATTTAATCAAATATTTAATTGGTAGAATTATGCGCCTGCTAATTGCAGCGCTATCCCGGTTGTCTATGTTACGTTGTAATGAACACACAAGACCTACCGTGAGCTACATTGTATTCCTCCCTTCCTTCTGAAAAGAAAAAATATGTGGTGTACCCTAACCCCTAGGGACGGAATACACGTGGCAATCTAGAAAGACTCTTTCTAGAACAAACACTGATGTAGGGCAGCATAAGACACATAAGACGAGATGGACAAATGTAACCTAGATGAATTTAGGCTGAAGGGAGAACCCGAACGTGGTTGAAAACCGCAGCAGACAATTTTTCTCTGGTTACGTTCGCACGACACAACCATTAGCCATGGCGTCCACGACAAAGATGAATGTTCGCGCAGGCGCGGAGAGGTGCACGGGTGTGACGTGTCTTGTTGACAAAATCTCCACTCTAAGTGGGAGGATGTTTTTCACATCAAACGAACGAGATTTTCGACACGAAAAAGTAATAAGCTATATAACAGTGATAGGGTAATGTATTGCTGCTATTAAAACAACTCTTTAAAGTGTCCCTGTTATTTTTATGGATTCAATATGAATTGAAGTTGGTATTTTTGTTTGGTAACAAATAGTTTTAAGGTTTTTCTGTTTTTACTGACAGTGGCTATATTTGACGGCAGATAGGCCTCATTTGTATAAATTTAGCATGCCTTTAAGCCAGGTTGCTTTTCGTCAAATTTGGTAAAATTCTTTTGCAATTTTAAAAAAAAGTAATTTCAAGGTTTTTCTATTTTTAGAAATGGCAGCCATATCTGGTAGCAAATTGGCATTATTTGTAAAAAAAAAAAATCCAAAAGCCCTTCATGCCAGGATGCTTTCTGTCAAATTCTGACTAGAATTTGAGAAAAAAGTTTATGAGAAGAAGTCATTCAAAGGTTTTTCTATCTTTTTGTAACAGCAGCTAATATATGATGACAGATCAGCATAATTTGTATATAAATTAAAGCCCTTTGTGCCAATATTTAAGTGTCAAATTTTGATGAGTGGTTTTTGAGGAAAGTGCCTTAAATTTTTTTCAGTAATGGTGGCCCTATTTAATGTCAGATCAACCTTATTTATGCAAATCGGAAAGCCCTTCATGCCAGGATGCTGAATGCCAAATTTGTTTGAAATTTGCTCAGTGGTTTTTGAGAGGAAATTTAAAATAGCAAATACATATGGATGATACACAATGGATGATGCACACAGGATGTTGGGCCATACCATAAGCTCACCTGACCTTACACCCTAATAACCTAAAATAATGAACTGGAAATGTTAAGACTTTAAAGCTGCACCCCCTCACAACAAATTTAAAATTGAAATGTTGGTATGATACGATTTAATGGCTCTCCCAATGAATAGTGGTGACAATATTTTTAATAAAGGTACAACAGAATCAACAACAAAAAAAAAAAGAGGGAATCTGAGCAGGAACCTAAAATATTGGGCATATGATTTCACATTTAAATAAAGTAGGATTTTTCCCAGTACATTTGTTGTCACATACTCATATCATGATGTCAACAAACCCACAATGAGGTCACCATGGTACATGAAACTATACACAGCCAACCCATAATTAACTCAAGAGGTGGCAAAACAAAGTGCAGAGAGCACATGTTCCCACTTTCCAAGTGTCACTACTTTTGTGCCCAACCTAAAACCTGGTCCACCAATAAAAGTGTATCAGACCCAATTAGAAATCAAGGCAATCATCTGAACCCTATACATGCTTACAATTTTGGGAAAGCAAGCGAGTCCCATTTTAGAAACCCTCAAGTCACTAACTGTAAATAATACATGTACTATTTTTAGATCACAATACAAGGATTTCCCAAATATTAAACAAGCCAAACTGATGATCTCAGTCAATTTTGGTGTTAAGACCAAAAGTTTACACTGTTAGACATTGCAAAAGAAGACGCTTATAATATCTGTCGAAAATCGGTTTGGGAAGGAATGCAGCTTTAACAGGAGGAATAATGGAATTAATTAATCTGCAAATTGCTTACAAAAACAGATTCTAGTATTGCACTAGAGGAATTATTAAAATAAGTGAACGCAAAACTTAACCAAGTTACACTAATATCAGTGCCTGCTAGGTAGCTATTTTGGATATTGACCTTTGCATGACCTTTCTTATAACCTAATGAAACAGGAAAATGGTACAAATAACCAAGCTGCAGTTGATACAGATTTCTATTGGCTAAAATTTATATAGTTGTGGTTCATTAGTAAAAATAACCTGTTTATTCCTGTTATTTTAGTGTGACATAAGTGACTGTCAATCCAACCTATGAATGTAATATAAACTGGGTCTTTTCTAGAACTGAAGTTAGAGGGTGAAATTCATCTCACAACATTACAAAAATAAAAAGGGGGAAAGGGGGGGGGGGGGGTAATTTCTAAATATGAGAGATTTTATTAAGCAAACAAGGTA
This sequence comes from Margaritifera margaritifera, assembly GCA_029931535.1. Taxonomy (NCBI): domain Eukaryota; kingdom Metazoa; phylum Mollusca; class Bivalvia; order Unionida; family Margaritiferidae; genus Margaritifera; species Margaritifera margaritifera. The sequence goes on along the minus strand of JAQPZY010001012.1, from coordinate 118,847 downwards.
GGTCTTTCCAAAATGATGCACAATTTTGTAACGATATTTTAGAAATTAACATGAATTCCACAATCACGTATCCTAGAAGAGACCCTGCATACCAGTAAGTAAACTGAAATTTGATTGGTTAATCAGCTAAACTGAAAACGCAAGTCTTGACTGCATTCTACAAATAGTATGTCGGCAGAGGTTCTTTTAATGGGAAATCAAACACAGACCAATGTATAAGTGAGTAAACCAAGTATGACAACAATGGTAACACTAATAACATTGTCTCACCTTCTTTTGCAGGCCTGGCAAGATAATAAAATGAACACCAGAGTTACCCTCTATACTCTGTTCATGATGTAATACATAATGCCGACCCTGCCTGACCATCATTTAAAGGCTACTATCACTATGACCACAATGGAGCCGTATATACTCACGTATAATCCAATACCAACTGCATAGACCCAGATCTGCCATCGCATAATGCGCCGGCAGATCTGGGTGCATGCAGTTTGTAAGGACTAAACAGTAGAACAAACAACACAGACCCTGATCTGCTGGCGCATTATGTGACGGCAGATCAGGGTCTATCACTGTGACCACAATGGGGTAGGAGCTAGATCAGTTGAGTATCATGAGAGTACAAAGACATCTAAACAAATGAACCAGAACAAAGATGTATAATACTGTATAATACATTAATATGGGTTGAAATAATATGGATTTTAATTATTTTTTTTAAATGTTAGTGTTACGGAATTATGTATATGGAATCTATAATGTGCCTAAACTTTTGGTCTATGACTGTACTTTAAAATGTATCAAATAGTGAGTCACATTTAAGTTAGGTTAAGTTGTACTTTAGTCATTTTATAAACAACATGTTGACTACCTACATTTGAGTTCAAGGTCAGAGCTGTTGACCAGTTCTGGAGAAAATATCCATTGAAAGGCGCATTTAGTACTGCATTCTGGGTCATAATATGACACGTTTCCTGTTGTGAAATAGGTCATTTGCAAAGAGCATATAAGACCTTGATATATGCATTATATTCATTCCAATTATAAATCCTGTGTTGAAAACATGTTTTTTATGATCAGCCTTTGGAATCATCAGATGTTTGGAATCATAGTCATGCTGTAATCTTGTAGTTCTGTAATGCCGTAATGCTGTATACATAATTCGAAAGGAATTATTTATTGGAACATTCATCAGAGTTACCTGGAGTACTCATTAACGTTTGGATTTATATTTAGGACTTTTGGATGCCTGTGAACATTCTCAAAGATGATTTGGTTTACATTATCGTTGGTATATCAGGACATTTCAGACCCATTCATTCGGAACAATCTTTCATTCAGAACATTCGTTCATTGCGAAGATTCATTCATTCGGAACAATCTTTCATTTGGAACAGTCGTTCATTACGAAGATTCATTCATTTGGAGCATTCATTCATTTGGAACATTTTATAATGTTTATATTTATGATTTGTGATTAGGACACTAATAATTATTGGATTATTTGGATTTTAACACTCATTACTGTAAGTGTCTTTTGATTTTCACATTAATTATTTAGAAATAAATCGTTTGTTGATTTTACAAACATTGTTGGTTTCACATTCTTTTTGTTACTTTTTTTCTAACCATTGAGTCATAACATTAGCAAAGAGCACACAATCCCTTTGTCAAAGGAAATGCAACGTCTTACTGAATGATCAATATCTACTCCAAGTTGCAAGATTGTGTAAATCCCCCTAAATTTAATTAATTCCCTCCCCCCACACCTTGAAAATAAGCAAACATGCAAAAGCCATGCACAGTAGACTTCCAGTGAGCATAATGAAACTAGTAACATTCAATAACAATGTAGAATATCACTAGGGTACAAAGACATCTAAGCAAATGAGCCAGAACAAAGGTCTAAAATACATAAAAATGGGTGGAAACCATAAGGCAAAAAAGAAAAATGTGTGTTTCCAGTCGGCTGACAAGCCGTTTCACGTTGCGGACCCTAGCACTTTTATCCCCCACCCCCATGCCCCCACAATTTTTTTTCTTCTTTTTATAAACAAAATCACATTGCCGAAATTGATTTTTGCATCTAACTGAACCATTTTGCCTGGTACTTTGAAGCACTTCAAATATTATTTGATTTATATATAATGTTTACACAAAAAAAAAAAAATACCCACCTGCCAACCCTAATTTTAAAACCAGTGCAATAGAAAACACATATATTTTTAATACACAATCTCTTTTTCAAAGAAAACGCACTGTCTACTTGAATCATCAGTATTTTCTCCTGAATGCACAATTACGAGAATCACCCATAAATCTAATGAATCCCCCTCCCCTTGAAAATAAGCTAGCAAGTGAAAATCTGTGTCGATTTGCATATTAACAAAGCTCAATCTGATCATGTAAGCAGTTGACTTCTAGATCAACCACCATAATCAAGTGCTTACCAAATGACATTTTGAAATTGAGCAGAGACACTTTTGTTGACCATCTTGTTATTTTTTAAAGTGTTTTACCAACTGCACATGATGAGGTTGTAAAATGATGAATGTGAAGTTTTCTGTATTTGGTGGTTATGTCTCTGCTGTTACAAGTCACTCAAATGCATCCAACATAGTGCCAATAACATAACACACAATAACTGCCATAGTGCCAATAATGAAGACAAACAACTAAGTTTTATCTGTATTCATTAAGTTATTTTTTACACACACATTTGTTAAAACATACTACCGGTATAAAGAGTTTATTCATTGATTTTGTTCTCATATGGAAACTGAGCCCATTTAAAAACTATACATCCCCCAATTATGAAAATGCCAGAGGGGGAATTCACCCTCTATTTGAAAATCCTGAAGAAATCACTGAATGATTCTAATAAATACTAAGTCAAATAGCTAGAAAATTCATTATCATCAGAGCTGAAATGAATATCCAACCATTCAAATCAGAAAAGTTTTTAAGCGAAGTCAAATAGAAAGTTGGTATTCGAATATTCATTTGTTTACCTAGATAGTTTGGCAGCATTTCGTAAGAGAAACAAAGAGTCAAAATGTTAACTATGCAACATTGAATTTAGTTTACAAGGGAACAATTTCAAACCTGCTAAATACCTGAAATTCAAACTCCAACTCACAAGGTAATCATAATGTCAAAATTCGGAATATCATGTAGTAAGATTGTTCACAACATTGCTATTTCTATTCATTATACTCTTGAAAAGATAAATGCAGTGATCTCCCCAGGGCCTTTCACCGTAGCGGGCCCACTACAATATCGTTTCAAACTCCAATAACCCCCGATGCTTTAGAACCTGCCGCTACACTATGCTCTTGTGCCGCTACACTTTGATGTTTCCCACTACCCTTATAAAATTAATCTGTTAAACAAACATCCTGTCACCTAATTCAAAGTCCAAATACTCAAATGACACCTGTTCTTACTTCTTCTGGGGTATTTTATTAAGATAATCCAGGATAATTACTCACTCACTTAACTATTATCTTTTGTACCTGGCTTGCGTGACTGCTGGTGCGCGACCTTTGGTGAGGGTTTCGTCTGCACATAGTCACGTGATTGGCCAGCAACGATGGCGTCTACTGGTATTGTGTTATATATATTTCAGTCATTTTCACTACCAGCCAAAGCAGTTACACAGATTACATTAAAAATTCTTGTGAAAAATAAACACACCACCCTCCAAGAAACGGAAAATTACCCAGCGCCCAGCTAGCCCCATGTTGACCTGGTTACGAAAATTAGAAATTGGCATCACAAATAGTGGCAGTGATTCTGATTCCGATAGCGTCAGCATGATTTCCACAAAGTATGATATCAAGAAACGAAGGACGGGATTTAACAATGAAAGGAAGACGTTATACCCTTGGGTGGAAATTGCTGGATCAGATGGTAAGTTTTCCATATTGCAAAATGTTGGTTCAGATCTACTGGGGTGGGAGTGGGGTATTGTAATATATTTTTTTTTTTATAGTAGTAACCACTTTGATATCTTGTTCCTAATGGAAAGGAATATGTATTATCTTATTCTGTGATGATTTTTTGAAAACACATCACTGTCTTTGCTCCTGAAGAATTTGTTGTTGGTAATTCACTTGATTACATTTCAGTAAGTTTTGTCTCTTTTTTGCACATCCATTAATAAATTTTATGTTCCATTTTTTTCAGATTGTGAAAGGTCATTCTCCTCAATTAATAGAATTAAGAGTGTTTTAAGGAACAGGTTGTGACAGAGGGTACTGAACTACCTGATGACAATCAGTACTGAATGACAATCTTTAAAAGACTTTAATTTTGATTTTGCAGTCAGTATATATGGTGAAAAGAAGAAAAGACGTATATCATTTATTTAAATTAAGAAACAAATGAGATATGCATTGTTGTTACTGTTATAACCTAGATAACTAAAAAATACTATGTAATATATGCATTTCTTTTTTATTTCATTGTTATTAATTTGTTTCACTTTTGTGACGTTAATGAGCGCTTTTTAAAACATTTTATGACCCTAACGCGCTTACCCCGATGCTATCGAAAATTTCTGAGGAGATCAATGAAGTGTAATACGAGAAGTTGATGATGAACATGGTATAGAATAGAGAATAGGGGTCACATCAAAATTAAAAAAATCTTTACATATCGATCAACCAGAGTTCCGAACAATTCTGAACTGTTGTCTAACATTTGTTGTGTCAGGAGCAGTTGTAGTAAATCATGCAAATAATTACCAACTCCACCCCACCCATCATCTTACCTCAACAAATTCTGAAGTCATTACACACCTATGGAATTACCAATACACTTAAATATTAGTTTCGTAAAAGTCAGCAATTTTAATGTTAGCTTCTATCACTAAGGGATTAACCATTTAAATTTCTGGGAGGGTCTGGGATTTTCTTTCGAACCAGGATATTTTGTTTTCCTTTACCTCACAATAATTTACATTTTCAACTTATATAATGGATATAATTCGTTCTTTTTTTCTAAAATTCAGAGCAAGAATACTTTTTCAAGCTATTGGAGGGGGGGACTGTAATGTTTTTCTTCACAAAATCCCAGGCCCCCTCCCATAAAATTAAATGGTCAGTCCCAAAGCCGTATACGAGCCAGCTTAAATGAGATTATAAATAGGTGGCGAGTTATTTTCGGTCAACCAATGAGCAAGCAGTATTCCATTCTGCACATTGCACTGTCATGTCAACTGAAAATGGGGTTATGAGATTATCTGATTATAAACTCAGTACATCATTTTCAGTTAACCAATGAGAGCACAGTATTCCATTCATTGAGTTGCACCTTCATGTCAAGCAGGCATAATCATAGCTATATATGAGCTAATGCTGGAAAATTGACTGGTATCCCTTAAGTGTGTGAAAATAAGATGAATTTGATATGTGCATGAAAAGTAGAATATCTGAGCATAGTAGCATCTGATTGGTTGCTTCATCTTGACTGAACAGCAGATTATCCGCCAATGTAGCCAGTTTATTCGAAAATGGCAACAGGAGGTAGAGTTGTGTTATTCAACGCGGATTTTCAAGTTGTCAAACATTAGCTTTGATGAGAAATACGTTGCACAGATCGCCAAAAGGCTCCTTCAACCAACCGTTACTCAAGAGCCGCGAGAAATAACGGTGTCTAAACACGGTTCATATGTGTACTGATTTGTTGCGGACAGATCAGTCTGCAATAATTTCAATGTTTTATGAACATATGACATCAGATCCCAAACCACTCATCAATACCAATACACGTTTTGGGGGCTGATTTATCGGACTATGGTAAATTGTAAGCAACGATACGAGACCCTGTGAGTGCATTTATCAGCACTGGCTGCCTTTTGCTCCATGGATAGATATTATAGTAGGTTGCATAACCCTGAATGTACATAAAACAAACAAATTCGTAAATCTGACCTTGACAATAGTACCTGAACTTCAGGTATCCAGGAAAAACAATTTTAAATTGTTACCGGTCATTCACCCCAGAGCAGAGATTAGAGAATGAAACATGGCAACCATGCCGGCGTTCAGAAACTACTTTCCGTCTGATATTGAGCATTTAGTCTATTATATTGACTTTAAATAAACAACTTTTTTAAAGTTACCTTTATTTCTTGTCGCCGCCAGACTTAAACAATTTAAAACATAATTTTGTCCTGCAAAATTGAGTCCTGCAAGCTCCGAATGATGGCTCTGAAATCAATTGTCATAGCTTAATATACGCGTCGTAGCATTAGTGAGTCCGGTACGGATGACACCATTCCGGAACGTACGCACGCATTATTATTATTTTTATTGTTGTTGTTGTTGTTGTTAACCATGCTGATAATTAAATTAGACATATTATCATTGCTAAATTATTGGGAGCTAGTTATTTTGTTTTTCAGTGTGGGCCCTTTTCATAATATTTTAAGTATAATATATTTAATATTTAAGAATATATTCATTATTTTTTTTATACTGATTTTGCCTTAATAAAACTGGAAATTTTTTGATCATGTATATATATATATATACATATATATATATATATATATATGTATATATATATATATATATATATATATACATATATATATATATATAGTGAGATTATAATGTAGAGACTAACAGTCATACATATAACTACATATTTTTATATAATTATATGCATACATATATATACATATACATACACATACATACATACACACATATATATATACATATTCACATACATACATATACACACATACATACATACATACATACATACATACATACATACATACATACATACATACATATATACATACATATATACATACACACATACACACATATACATACATACATACATACATACATACATACATACATACATACATACATACATACATACATACATACATACATACATATATACATACACACATACACACATACACACACATACATACATACATACATACATACATACATACATACATACATACATACATACATACATACACATGTATACAATATATAAATTCCTCCACTAAAAATCTATACAATTTTATATAATGCCTTAGTATTAAGGCCATTGGGATACAAAGTATCTAACCGATTAATCCAATAACTTTCTTTAATAAGTCTGTTCATTTCGCCGTGCACAATATCGATTGGCATGAAAGAAAAATCACATAAAGAGTGATTATTTGTATTAAAATGTATTGAAACATTAGAGGAGAAGTGAGGATCCATACAATTTTTTATATGAAAAAAGTGATTATTCATTCTCTTAGAAACTTGTTGAAGTGTTTGTCCAATATATTGCATGTTACATTTTTTACAGGTTATCAAATAAATTACATCAGTTGATATGCAGTCAGTGTTATAACGTAGAGAAAACATTTTTTTAGTATTGGAGCTACTAAAATAGGTACTTTCTCTAATAATTGCACATTGAGAGCACCTACGTCTGTTGCATTTAGATGATGAAAAACATCTTTGAAAATTTTTTGTCGGTTTAGTTCTGATTAAAAGATCTTGTAAATTCCTAGGTCTTCTATAAGAAAGAATAGGCTTGCTCTTGTAAAGTGTTTTGACGCTGTTTTTATCTGATAAGTTGAGGAGACTCCAATATTTATTAATTGTAAGGCCTATATTTGGCAATGAAGGATTATATTTTATTATGAAAGGAATTACATTTTTATCTTTCGTACATTCTGCTGTATTTAAAGCATCATTTTGGGTAAGAATACAGACTTTACTTAAAGCAGACCCTATTACATGTATAGGATAATTTCTTGTTTGGAAATATGTTTTTAATTCATTTAAAGAATGTTTTAATTGATAATCGTCTGAAATGATACGTCGGTATCTTTAAGCCTGACTATAAGGTATACCGTTTTTACATGACCTGAGATGACAAGACGAATATTCCACATATTGGTGGATATTAGTTTCTTTTACGTGAACATTTGTAGAGATAGTATTATCAGAATTTTTCATCACATTTACATCTAGAAATGATACATGCGTACTGGATGCAGTGTAAGCAAATTTAATTGTGGGGTGAAAATTATTTAGGCTATTAATAAATTTGTGTCGATCTTCTTCTGAGTGGTTCCAGATCATAAAGATGTCATCTAAAAATCTTAACCAAACAGTGGGATTAAAATTCTCGTTTTCAAGAAAATCTTGTTCTAATTTACCCATGAAAAGGGAAGCGTATGAAGGAGCCATAGGACTACCCATTGCCGTACCCATTATTTGGATGTAATTGGTACCTTTAAATTGGAAATTATTATTTTCCAAGATAAGTGTTATTATTTTACAAATATCTTCACTCGATAGTCTGTTATGATTAAGACTGTTGTCAAGAAAATATTTACACGCCTTAATACCATCTGCATGCGGTATGTTTGTATACAATGATGTTACATCTAAAGATACAAGGAGGGAATTATCAGATAGTTGTGGAATAGACTTCAACTTTTTTATGAAATCAGTAGTATCTTTAATATATGAAGGAAGTGATTTCATTAAAGGTTGTAAAATACTATCTATAAATTTGGACAAGTTCTCCGTATATGAATTACAACCTGATATAATTGGTCGTCCTGGATAATTTAAAGGTAACGTATGATCAGGAATTTTATGAGTTTTGGGCAATATGTAGAATTGAGGTGTATAGGAGACAATGGAAAAAAGAACAAAAACGGCGAAAACAAATTCAAAGAGGTAAAGAGACAGTGTTAAACCTATCACGTAGAAAACTAACTGATAATGATTACATACTTTTAAGTAAAGGATTACAATTTTGTCCCAAACCAAAATCTCATGATAAAATTAAATTAGCTGAAGAAATTTGTAAATTTTCTTGACGCCTAAAATTAAAAGAATTTTTTTATGATAAATCAGACAACAACTCCAATTGTGAATCAGATTCTTTCAATTCAAAAAATATGTGTTATTTCAATAAAAACAAATCATCTTTTACACCACCTAGTGGACGTGACTCCCATTTAGATTTTTACATTGAAGCTATCACACAAGAAATATTACACAAGAGTCCTCAAAAGCGACGTTATAGTAATATTTCTAAGGAAGAAATGGAGTCTTTACGTATTTTAATTAATGACGAGAGCATTGTTATTAAAAAGGCTGATAAATCAAACACTATTATTATTATGAATCAGGAAGACTATGTTAAAGAAGTTGAACGTCAATTAAATGATGAAAAGTACTATCAAAAAGTCAACAAAGACCCTTCACTAGAAATTAAATCTAAAATTTCCACATGCATTGATGAAATATCTAAGAATAATAGTTCACGTAAAAGAAACTAATATCCACCAATATGTGGAATATTCGTCTTGTCATCTCAGGTCATGTAAAAACGGTATACCTTATAGTCAGGCTTAAAGATACCGACGTATCATTTCAGACGATTATCAATTAAAACATTCTTTAAATGAATTAAAAACATATTTCCAAAAAAGAAATTATCCTATACATGTAATAGGGTCTGCTTTAAGTAAAGTCTGTATTCTTACCCAAAATGATGCTTTAAATACAGCAGAATGTACGAAAGATAAAAATGTAATTCCTTTCATAATAAAATATAATCCTTCATTGCCAAATATAGGCCTTACAATTAATAAATATTGGAGTCTCCTCAACTTATCAGATAAAAACAGCGTCAAAACACTTTACAAGAGCAAGCCTATTCTTTCTTATAGAAGACCTAGGAATTTACAAGATCTTTTAATCAGAACTAAACCGACAAAAAATTTTCAAAGATGTTTTTCATCATCTAAATGCAACAGACGTAGGTGCTCTCAATGTGCAATTATTAGAGAAAGTACCTATTTTAGTAGCTCCAATACTAAAAAAATGTTTTCTCTACGTTATAACACTGACTGCATATCAACTGATGTAATTTATTTGATAACCTGTAAAAAATGTAACATGCAATATATTGGACAAACACTTCAACAAGTTTCTAAGAGAATGAATAATCACTTTTTTCATATAAAAAATTGTATGGATCCTCACTTCTCCTCTAATGTTTCAATACATTTTAATACAAATAATCACTCTTTATGTGATTTTTCTTTCATGCCAATCGATATTGTGCACGGCAAAATGAACAGACTTATTAAAGAAAGTTATTGGATTAATCGGTTAGATACTTTGTATCCCAATGGCCTTAATACTAAGGCATTATATAAAATTGTATAGATTTTTAGTGGAGGAATTTATATATTGTATACATGCATATGTATGTATGTATGTATGTATGTATGTATGTATGTATGTATGTATGTATGTATGTATGTATGTATGTATGTATGTATGTATGTATGTATGTATGTATGTATGTATGTGTGTGTATGTGTGTATGTGTGTATGTATATATGTATGTATGTGTGTATGTATATATGTGTGTATATATATGTATATGTGTATATGTATGTATGTGAATATGTATATATATATGTGTGTAATTATGTGTATGTATGTATGTGTATGTATGTATGTGTATGTATATGTATATATATGTATGCATATAATATTTATATAAAATATGTAGTTATATGTATGACTGTTAGTCTCTACATTATAATCTCACTCTCAGTTTTCATTAGAGACTCATGTATCATTCTGATCCCGTTATACATATGATATTTGTATGATAAAGCATATCATTTATGATGTTATGTCAATTACGTAATTATTTATAAATATATAGACGCCATCCGTTTATTTAAAAAACATGACGTTATGTTAATGACGTAATTGTTTATAACTTTATAGACGTCATCAGTTTCTTTCAAAAACATTTTGTGCCTGAAGAAGCATATAGTAAATGCGAAACTAGTCGCACAAATTTATCGGCGTTTGTGTTGTTTTTTATCTCAAATCTATATATATATATATACATGTGTCATAAGTTCCAACATCTAAGTAAAATTGACAGAAGATTTTCTACTAATAACGTCATTGGGAATTGAATATACAAATAAATTCATAATGAAGACAACTGTCTAGAGCTATCATGTTTTGTTTTTGTGTTACTTCTAAATGTGCTATTTTTTTCTCCTAGTTTTTGCAGTATAGCAGACTGGGATTATGATCAACATCATCATGATAAGCAGCATCAGTTGCAATAACAACCGATGTGGTAGTGGATTATTACTTCATGTTGTGCCCCCTTGTCTATTTAATTTGTTTGTTAATCTCCATATAAATCCTTCTCAAGATCTGTGTGTAGGTGGGCCCTTATATGAGATAATTTATGTCTCATTTTGATCCAATATTTTAATGTTTTCTTTTCTAACTTTTGGTCTTTCTATATGCTTGTTAGATTTCTTTAAAACAATTTGTATCATAGTGATTATATACATATCTGTCAAAAACAAAAAAGTATGTGTGTTTATTGGATTGCTTTTATAATATGTGTTTTTACTGTCTAAACAATGGTGAAAAAAAAAGCCAAAGATGGGGAGAAACTATAGAAAATGATATCAGCAGTACTTGTAGTAGTAGAAGTAGTTGTACTTGTCAGGGGCTGATCTTGGATTCTATCCGTGGGGTTCAGACTCTATTTTGTGTGTACAAATGTTATGGCTTTGTGCAGATCATTGTTTTGCAAGTAAAGTTTAATCTAAGCAGCCCAACTTTTACCCAGTAAAAAGAACATACATTTGAATTTTACATTTTTCCTGCATCTTTCTTGCCAGTCGAGTGAGTCAAAATTGGAATTGTCGTCCTCTGCATTTTTATACTTGACTCGCTTGATTAAAAAAGATCTGCATTTTCTAAAGTTTATTTCATTCAATATTTTTAAAAAAAGAAAGAGAGGAAATAAAATTAAATTAAGATAAGGGTCACTTGTAAACTTATTCAAGCTTTTCCATTCAGACCTGCAAGTGAAAATCAAAAACATAAGGTTACCATCTCTTTATCATAAAACTTCATTCGTGAAATTTAAATTCGTGTTAGGGTTCTATTTGTTTATCTTATCCACCTTTAAAAATGACTTTAAAATAGTTCAGTTACGGTAAGACTTACGCTATATGAGGTGATTATACCTCAACAAATTCTGGCTCCGAATGGTAAATTTATTAGAATTGTGTTGTGAATGCATGAATTCAACCCAGCATCATGAAATTCAGCACTAACTGACAATATATTCTTATTTATAACATATTCCATCTAGAACTTACTTAACCTAGCAGCCGTCTTTTTACTTCACTTTTCACCAGTCATAATTGTGATATACACTAATGTACTTCAGTTTTTCTTAAGCTGGAGATAAATAATTTATTATATATGTCACATCCATTTCTGGGCACTTGCATTTGATGAGTTTTATGGTTTTAATAATGTCGTTGTTCGTTTATTTTATTTTCAAAGATTGCCTTGAGTGCTTTAAAGTGATATTCCAATAATATTTTGAAGATTGCAATTTTATCTTCTCATAACTACTGAACAAACAATAAAATATATGCTCTTATCAATCCAAGTGTTCCAGATAATGTAATCTTCAAAATAGCTACGCTTCCCAAAGCTATTAAGATTGCCCTACATGTAGGTATACAACTATATATACAAGTATATGTATATGTACTAATGCACCTTTGTGTGTGTCTGTCTGTGAAAGAAAACAATTGAATCAAGAACAAGATTTTGAAAAAGAAGTACGTTTTTAGTACTCTAGTGTCCAGTTTTCAGTAGGGTAAGATATACATGTTTGTGGGGTTTTTATTATTTACGATATTCCTCCCTGTTCATCACTGCATGTTGACATGCTGTGAAAAGTTATAAAATAATGATTATTTCCATTGCAAGAAATGGTATATTTACCAAAAATTAAGGAAACATAATTGATATCATATTTAATTACAATCAATGCCTAGATTGCACAGACATGTACTAGTACTGAACAAATCATCCTTCCTTATACACAAAATGAATGGTTTAGATTTTCACAGTAATTATATAACTCTATTTACATATTGATCATACATTTTCAAACTCAACTTACATACAATTTCATAATTTTCATGAATTATCATTTGATCACAATAATAACTGCAATTTATTAGACACACAGAGAAAGTGAAAATAAAAAAATAAAAAAATCCCAAACATTTATAAGTTTTTACTGCCTTGATTTTTCCCATGAAATATGCTGTTATAAAACTTTTTCCTACTCTTTCCAAGAACTACAACCCTTCTCTTCTCCACGTTAACTGTTTATTTGCACCCCCCAACACACAGATCACCACCACGACCACCACCACCATGCACACAAAAAACAGCGATGCAAAAAAATGGATCATACGTTACATGTACTTTTACTTGTGTTATCAATGCGTATAGTATCATCCGCATTAAGCTGAATCAATATAAATTAAATAGCTATCAACTGTATCAAGGTTATGCATTTCAATCGCTACCATTTTATGAAAGACTCCAAATTATTGAGATAAATGGAAAATAATACGGTTGACCGATTGTCTCCTTGCTCTACTCATATATCACAACAAAACAATGTACATTGTTATCATTAATATTAATACAAGATTGAACATGTTTGTAAAAGATCACGTATAACTTGAAATCATTTTCCAGATACGCCAGAGAACAATAAGTTAGACCGAAGTGTATAATATATTTCTGTTTTTTTTGTTTTGCAGCTACATATTCAGCTAAAAGTGTACAGTATCATCACAATGTCCTTGGTAGAAAAGGAGACGAAGCTCACCTGATAATTATAGACCTATCACGATTTTGAGCTGCTTTTAGTAAACTTTTTACATCTGTACTTGATAAAAGACTTCAGAAGTTTTTAGATTTTCACGATGTTCTTAAAGAAAACCAAGCCGGATTCAGGTCAGGCTATTCAACTACAGATTGTATATTTTGTCTTCATGCTTTTACTGAAATTTTAAAACTTGCAAGATGAAACTATTTTGTGCTTTTATTGATTTTAGTAGTTCTTTAGACAATGTTTGGAGGATATGGCTGTGGATGAAACTATTAGATAGCAATGTCAATGAGAAATATTTAGAATAATATATGATATATAATATGTATCATGAAATAAAATCTTGTGTCAGTTATGCCAAAGAGCAATCCGCTTTCTTTCAGTGTAGTACGGGTGTGAGGCAAGGTGAAAATCTCTCACCAGTTTTATTTATCATGTATCTAAATGACTTAGAAAACTATCTGTTAGAAAATGAGTGCACTAGTGTGCAGTTACAATTTTCTGATCACTCTATGTCATTTTTCATTTGAATTTTCATACTGCTTTACGCCGATGACACTGTAATTTTTGGTACTGACGGAAAATCCATACAACCTAATTTAAATGTGTTTTACGAATATTCAGAGCTATGGAATTTGAGTATCAATTTCACCAATACAAAGATTATGATTTTTGGTACACGAAAAGATTATAAATATATATTTACAATATGTGAGAATCTAATGGACATTTGTGCTGAATTGAAATATTTAGGTGTTATTTTTTTTTAAAAATCGAAGGTTTGTAAAGTCAATTAAATACAACGTTGATCAAGCTAGAAAGGCCCAGTATCTACTTTACTGAAAAATCATATACTTCAATCTTCCCGTAGACCTGCAACTGTATCTTTTTGATCATACTATATTAACCATTTTACTAAATGGGTGTGAAGTTTGGGGATTTGAAAGTATCACAATTATTGAAAATTTGCATATCGAATTTTAAGAAACATTCTAAAACTGAGGAAAAGTACTCCCATTTACATGCTTTATTCAGAAATAGGAAGGAAGCCTATTGATATAATTATCAGATCCCGAATGATAGGATTTTGGATCTCTATCATCAATGGTAAATGGGCTAAACTATCCAGACTCCGTTATAAAATACTTTTTTATGAGACCAATGCTGACGTTAATACATATAAATGGATGAATAGCATAAGGAACACTCTGATAACTGTTGGGAGACCAGACCTCCTATCTTAGGAATTTATTAATAATCCGAAAGGAACAAAACACAAAACAGAAACTTTAAAAGACCTTTATATACAGGAATGGCAATCGGCGGTAGCTCTATCCTCTAAGGGAAAATTTTATCATTGTTTAAAAGAAGATTTGGATATGGAAAACTACTTATTACTGTTACCTAGGAATCTGTATTTACCACTAATACAGTTTAGGACTTCCAATCATAGACTCACCGTTGAAACCTGTCATTGGGACAATACACTGTTTGAGGAAAGAAGATGTAATCATTGTGATAAAAATGACATCGGGAACAAATACCATTATTTATTCATTTGTCCCAAATTTCACAAGGAAAGAGGTAAGTTTTTAAAACCATTCTCTTACCACAAACCCTCTATTACAAAATTACAAACCTTATTTGCCACCAATAATCGCAAAATTCTCCAAAATCTTGCCAAATTTGTTACCCCAATAATGAATACAATATCATAAACTTTGTGCTATTTGTGGAATTGGAAATGTTTCATACTTCATAATGATATAATATTTTTTTCTCTTTTACAACTTTTGAACACTCCAGGATAATCATTATATTCTGACCAAACAATGTTATATTTATGTACCCAAATGTTATATTTATGTACCCAAATGTTATATTTATGTACCCAAATGTTATATTTATGTACCCAAATGTTCTCATATTACCTATGAATGTTTAATATTCTTGCTCTCATTGTAAATGTTGACCAGTGATGTGATCTGTATCAATATAGGTTAGTGACATCACCTTATAAATTTATAGCAGTTGTGGTATTCTCATATGCCACCTATGTGTGGCCTGAGATTTTCTTTCATTAAGTAAAGTTGTGTTCTCTTCTGTTCTGGCAGAGAAACCGTTTCTGAAACCCACGTATACCTCGAACAGGAAATCGTTCCCTTCTAAAAACGTTCATATTCTCCTACTTATCAAATATTTTCTTCCCAAATGGAATTTTCGCTTTGCTGTTCAATATTGTAATCCAGAGTATGGTAGTTTTGCAGTTCTCTCTCTCGATCGATCGATCGAGTGAGAAAGAGAGAGTATGTGAGAGATAGAGAGTCATTTAGGGAAAACCCCACGTTGATGTGGCCATCCATTCAGGAGGAGTCGCGATAACAAGATTTTCAAGATGGCTGCAGAGGAGGCCGTATTGGATGTCCGAGCAGCACTATTTCCATTTAGGACCAACAAGACTATGAAATGAATGTGTGTGCAAAGTTTCAAGGCAATCCTCCAAGTACTTTGTGAGGAGTAGCGATAACACACGTGCTAACGGACGGACGGACGACGAATAACAGACCATCTCATAAGCTCTTCTTGTCTCTGACCAGTAGAGCTAACTAGTCATTTCACTCCTTTCAATTACTATACAAAATCAGAGTTCAGGAAACCCACTCGTCCTCTCGTCCTGACCGGGGAAAAATTGGCTGTGCCGAGGAAAACTTTGGTACTTACTCATCCCTGGGCCGAGTAGATGTAGATTAGTACCCTGTGCATTTCTACCCTTAACAAGCAGGTAAGTTCAAAATTGCTCAACATCTAGCATGCGTCAATTATCGATTACTTTTGCGTATATTGCCTACATGTTTTCAGTCCTGAACATGTCGCAAAGGAAGCCGCCTTTGGTTCGTATAGAGGTACTCGACGTAAATTTGACACTAAAATGGGTCCATATCTTGAAAACATTATGTTGGGTGTGAAGACAAAGAGAAGATGTAAACTAGGCATTTGAGATCCCGGTTACTGATCTGGGTCCACGCCTTTGTTACTACATGATTTTAAACTTTTTGCACACGCGAGTGCAGTACGAGTGCATGCCCCACTCGCACAAACACGGGTCCACGCGCCCAACACCACCGCCACGAACTCGCACGCGACGAAACACCAGCCCGCAGAAATTTTTTTTTAATGAAAAGGTTGTCGAGAAACGTGATTGTCCAGACAAAAATTGCACCACGTCGATATTTATCAGCTCTATCTGTAGCATTGATGACAGCACTGTGCTGGCTTGTAAGTTAATATGGCATTGTGTGTTGGTTCTCAAAGAAATACCAATCCGGCGGAGACTAGTTTCTTTCTTTGTCAGAATATTATATTAAATAATCACAGTGAGTATATATAATGTCATCGAAATCACTACAGTTTGGCGTATTGTGAAAGAATTTGAGTCTGTGTCTGATGCGGGAATTAAATTGTATGCATAGTGGTGTGTTTGTGCCGTCACAGAAAAGGTAAAATCACCGTTTAATGTGAATGCATCATATTGATTTATCAAAGAAGCTCAAAAGGTGCTGTATGATTTTTCCAAAACGTACCCGGAGCACATTCAAAATAATTAACAGAATTAGGGATTGTGTTAGAGGGAGCACGGAAAAAACTTGGCGAGAAATATAGCAAAAAGTTTGAAAATGTTTGTATCATATTGTGCAAGAAAATTTCAAGTCATTGACGTTGACTGAGTCACCCAGCATACCCAGCGAAGAGGGCACATATAGTGAAATACCCAGTGACGACAACAAATATATCACAGATAGCGATGATAGCAATGACAGCGAAGATCACCAAGGGTAAATAAATTAGATAATGCCATGATCTATAATATATCAATGGCATCCACGTTCACTAACCAATGGCAGAGATTTATTGAAACCCTTTCTATGTCCAGAGGAACAAAAACCACAGCTGAGATATACAAGCACTCCAAAATGTTTAGAATCACGATACTGTGCTCTTTTAGTATCAAGGCAGCTGAAAACAAATCCAATTGAATAACGTTAGGTGTATATAGAAAGTTCAATGGCATTAGGACGCAATTAATGCAAAGGCGTATGCCTTGGAAAACGTGAACTTTGCGGCAGAACATGCCATTACGAATATTGTAAGTCAATTTGGAGTCAAATCGCGTAATCAGCTATGCAGACTATGTGGATCTACAGTGAGTATTATCGCGCGTGCACGCGAAGACTTTCCAACGCGAATGTGAAAATGTCATAGAGGAAAAAGCCATCGGTTTTTTTCAAGGAAAAACCCGAGGAAAAAGACAATGAAGTAAATAAAATAATATCCAGGATTGAAGTGATTGGAGGTTTCTGATCCTAGCAAAGTAAAAATATTTAAAAAATTTATTGCTAAATAAGCAATTAGATAATATTTTGATTATAAGGGTATGCCTACCTTGAATCGGCTTCAGCAATTGGCTCGAGACCAAGGAATAGGTTTACCCAGAGTTTGAAAAAAAGCTGGATCTACTTACATCATTAGGATTTCCCACCACCACTGACGACCCACGTCTGACTGTGGATCAGTTTCGTGCAACGGCAGAGCAATTACGTATCAAAATTCCTTCACAGGTCAGGCAGGTCGAAATTGCACGTGCAGTCGCCGATGAACAATAACTGCAGCCGTATCGCAGCCACTATCGCATCTGACGCTGCCGCGTATTCTCGCCAACGAGTTCAAGTCCCTGAGTTCAAATTGCACAATCACGTTGGTGGTTTCGAAGATTACCGGGCAATCACTCCACACGCATACAAATCAGGCAACGACGCTGTGAAGTTTCTCTAGAAAATGCAACGGGATCATATCAATATTGGAGCACGCAGGCGTAACACCACTCACGTCTGGGTTTAATGTGAACATTGTTCTCGGTGCGTACTTTACTTAGCCGCGCGCTCCCCAAACCAAAGGTTCCAACAACGAGGTAAAAATCTCGCGCACATATTTTTTGAATGGTGCCCTTGTGATCTTAAACCGCAAAGACACCGAAGCCATGAATGATGAAATCGATAAAGATTTCGAATGAGCGTATTTGACTGCGCTGCGTCTTGCGAGCGATCATACAGATCAGTCTCGAAAATAAAGACAGCACCTGGGTGAACTTGAATTTGGAAAGCCAGAATTACATGTACAGGTTACTGACATCAAAAAGTTTGAACGATTCAACCCTTACATCGCTGTTAATGTGTTCGCTTTGAACAAAGGCCTCCAACCGTATGGACTATCCACACACGCACACAAAAAAAAAATATTCACACAAAAAAAATATTCGTGCAGGTGGTTCAGAATTGATCTGTTGTTGTTGCATGGCCCAGATACGCAGTACCATTACTTGTGGATAAAATATCTTTTCCGAATAGTTTACGGGCACAGCAAGTATCATGGGAGAAAGTTTCCGTGTCGACACTGCATACATGTATTTACCACGCAACAGTTGCATGACGACCATGACTTTTACTGTGGGGAAGTCAGAGAGAAGCTGCAGCGTACGATCATGTCGGAACCTGGCAAAACATTCTATAATTCACCACGGTGCAACGGAAGATGAAGGTCCCGTATGTCATCTATGTGGACTTTGAATGCCTGAACGTTCCTGTGAGTTCCAACAACCAGAGTTCATCGGGGGAATACAAGTTGCCAAACAAATCCCATGCGGGTTTGCTACATTGTTGTCAGATGCGATGGAGTGGCTGAGCTGCCAATATTATACCGTGGCAAGAACTCGGTTGAAGCGTTCATCAAATCGCTGGAGGTTACAGCGGAATTGATTCAAGTACAACTTTCCTTGCCCGCCAACATGATTATGACCGATGATGACCTTCACGAGTTTTCCATGTCGCCTTATTGCTGGATTTGTGATGGAACTTTCAGCTCCACCGATGAAAAGTGCGTGATCACTGTCACATCCTCATAGAGGAGCCGCACACAGCGCATTCAAAGTACAGCTGCTAATTTACCCATCACAAATAAGAATTCCGTTTGTGCTTCATAACCTGCGCAGGTATGATGGCCACTTGATCAAGCAAGGAGTCGCGACGGCATCGAACGCGGCAATAAGTACTATTCCCAACAACATGGAAAAATACATAACATTTCGGCTGGGTTAGCTGCAGTTAATTGACTCGCTGCAGTTTGTCAATTATAGCCTGGACAAACTCGTGTACAACCTTGCGGCCGGAGGCAACGATCGTTTTACAATCACTCTTCCACACAGTGGTGCTGTCGATGGAACATTCATGTTGCTCACCAGCAAAGGAATCTACTAGTACGAGTACATGAGCGACTGGATAAAGTCTTCTGAAACTCAGTTGCCACTGATCGAGTCCTTCTATTCATCGTTGTCTCGCGAAGGCATTTCTGCCAAGGACTACGTGCACGCGAACAACGTCTGGTTTGCGTTTAGTTGTCAAAATCTCTGTGAATACCACGATCTGTTCATGCACACTGACGTGTTGCTGCTCGTGGATGTGTTTGAGGTTTTCCGCGACACAGCCGTGCGCATGTACAAGCTCGACCCGGCGCACTGCTTCTCATCACCGGGAATGACATGGGATGCAATTCTGCTGATAACTCGCGTTTAGATGGAACTACTGACTGACATCAATCAAAATTTGTTTGTCGAACGTGGTATCCGTGGTGGGATCTCCATGGTGAGTCACCGCTACACTCGCGGGAACAACCCGTGCGTGGATGGATACAACCCTACCAGTGTTTGAGATACGTCGGCGTGCAGTGATGTTATTTGATCTGTAAGGCCATATTGAGATATTAATTAATAAACGATGCTTAATGATCTTTAATGCTGTATTTGTTAGTTTCTTTAATAGAGACACAAAATGGTAATTGTTGTAGGCTTTTGTCTTTGCGCGATTACGTCGGCATGCTTTTGTCCTGTGCGCTTTTGTCTTTGCGCGCTTTTGTCCTGCGCGCTTTTGTCGGCGCGCTTTTGTCCTGCACGCTTTTGTCGGGGTGCCCCAGTGAGGGCTGTAACGGTGGCAACGCCACTTTGTGGACTGTGACAGTCTTCGGCCGAATCGCATCAGCAGGTCTCAACCCAGTCGCATGTGTAATTTCATTATTCAACGCTGCTATAACCGACCAAATCCGCGTCATCCACTCGCGAGACCGATCGTGAATCAAAAAATGTAATTTTGGTACAGATTTTGTCTCGAAAGCAAAAAGAATCAAATTTTTAAAAATCATGATGGTATTATTATAAAATCGTGTCCTTATTATTAAAATATTATTAGATTTAGCATGTGTCTTTTTTCCCAATACTTAATTGGCATTGTGAACATGCAGAGCCTCAATCCTTGAATGTAAAGTTTTTGGAACATCAAAACTGTTTTGCATCCTTCACAACTTTTTTTTATCCAGAATACAAATAATCACAGACAGAAGACATACAGTTACAGGAGAAGGTTTTATTTTCATTAATAATCATTCTTGCCATTATCAAACAAATCTTTAAAAAATAAATTGGTTAAAATAAGTTAAATATCAAAAATGTCTTAAAAGATTATTGAAAAATCACTTTTTAAATTAATATTGCCTACTTATCAGATAAAAAATCCTAAGATTTTGATTTAAATAAGCAAAAATGTAAAGGATACTAATTTAATTATGAAATATATCCTAAAAGTATATGTTTCTTGTAAATTTCCACAAATTATAAAAAGAAAGAACCACCTCTGAAAATCAGTTATGACAGATCCACATCAAACTGTATAACAGTGTACACCTTTCTAAACAGTGTTACTGATGCATTATCAGCTGTGAATCACGTTGCTAACACATGTTGAGTAGCAGACTGGATGCCTATTATGGCGGGAAGTTTATTTGTCCCGTCAGAATAGTTAGTAAGGATTTTTATGAGGACTTACTGATCGAAAAAAAGAGAATTAGTGAAATGGCATTTTTTTTCAAGGTATGTATCTTTGTTTCATTTCACAACCGACAAGGATAGGATTTTCGACAAATGTTGTGGTCTGTGTGACTCGATATTGATCAGTGTAAATTAATGTTGTGGTTTTGACGTCATTGAAAAATGCGTTCTCTTGAGAACTGGGAGTTTATGACACTGTGTCAAATTAGGTAAGCGTCAAATTAGGGTGTGAGATGATACACCACCTTCGGTCTTCGACAGTATTTACTAGGGCCAGTTACTATCTAGCTGAGGATTATTTAATCCCTTTATACCTTACAAAATTTCAAACCAAACCTTGTTCTGTCTGAGCAAACTTTTTTTAATTTCGAAAAATAAAATTGTTAACGGCGAGAGCAATGTTAAAGAAATGTTATTTATAGTACAAGCACGGCCTAATACACGTCGTAAGGTGCATGATAGCGACGCGGATCCTCGTGCCGGTAAAACTTAAAGTCGGTACATTTATACTGTATAAAACGTGCATAATACCATCAGCTGTAATCAGTAAAATTAAAATAAAGGCTATGAAACGACAGTGAAAAAAATTGTCTGAATCATAAAAATGTAATGCAAGTAAAATGTGGACTTTATCATTTCTTTGTTAATTATATGCCAAACATTCCAAAATAATGCAGTTGGAATAAAAATGGCATTATAATATATTTGTAAAAATCATAATTAAGTCCATTTAAAATAGCTAGTAATTTAGACATTATTATTATTATAGAAGACAAAAAAACCCAAACAAAAACATATACACATGCATGCAGAATAAGTAATAATTAAAATAATAATTAAAATATTCAGATGACAATACTTGTTTCCTAGATCAAATATGAATACAAATGAAAATAGAAATAATACTGTATAATAATGCTGATATTTTTTTATCACAATTTTAAAATAAAGAAATTGAATCAGATTGTAAAATAAATAATCTTAATAATAATGATTTATATGTTTATCAGACATTTACACTTATATTTAGGAATTATTTGTATTTTGAACAATATCAATAATAATTATAATTATAATGTCTACATTACATGCTGTTTTTATATGTTTATCAAATTGCTGGCATGCTAAATGCCATGTACATATGAATTAAATATATTTAGATGGTGAAAAGACATTCTTACTGCAATTTTTTGGAATGTTTAACATCTGATATAAAAATGATACAAATCTATAATCTAATTATCTGACATATTTATGACTTAGAGAATGACATATGATTTAGAGAATTTTGTTAATGTTGTTTTGTATCCATTTATTGTAGTCATAGTCTTTAGGCCAAAAGAAAAAATATGGTTGGCTCAGGTTACCCAACCGACCCTAGTGTTTAGCCTTCGAGCCTACGGTTTTTTTTTTCGCTAAAATAAAACAAAAAAAATATTTGCTGAGTCATCAACCCCATCTGTGATGATGACGATTTGTACTGAATTAGACCATACCAAAGTAGCAATCGGAATACTCTCTTTTGTTCGCTTGTTTGCTTGTAAAACGGACATGCGCAGTGATGAACTATAAACAACATGGCATGTGGAAGAAGCGTCCCTTCTACTCTAATCGCTGTAAAGCTTAATAACTGCTGTCTCGGCAACAGTGGCAATTATTTATTGTCAATCAATCATGATTGGACAGTCATGGACCCGTTTCAATCAAAACACCCAGTCTTCAGCCCAAAAGAAGACCGGATGCTCTGTTCAGTTTCACTGACAGCTGCAGACAAGAACGGATATGATGTTAGAAATGTCTCTAGTATAAATCAAGTCTGAAAGACATGAAGATGGTATTAAGCAAACTAAATTCACCATGCTCATTTTCAGACATAGATTTGTTTTTCCATGCTAAATTTATACATTAAAACAAATAGCATGCAAATTAAAACATATGAAACAGATAATGGTGTTGTTTGTGAGTCGTCACCATAAACTCCAGAGATCCAAATTCGCCTTGAGCCTGTTTGTCAGAAAATTGTCATCTGTTTGCAGAAGGTTCATGGTACTACTCTTGAAAATGGACTATGGTCCTCTTCCAACAAAACTTGTTGCCAAGGGTACATAAATACATAGACGCGTCTTAAGGCAGAAAGGTTTACTCACGGTGAACCTTAATTATAGTACATATACATGTATTCATGTATTTTTTTATTTAAGCCTACCAACCTACCCTACTTTTTTTGGCTATGTAACCTGAACCACACACACAACTTTTTTTGGCCTTAAAGTAGTAGGCATCTTGCATGGTTATACAGGATAGATCCACATCACAACCATGCGCCTTACAATAAAAGTATCAACTAGCTGATTTTACATTTCTATCTTTATTTGTATTCATCACTGATTTGGTAATAAAAAAAATGTAAAAAATATTGTCATCTGAATATTTTAATTATTACTTTAAATGTAGTCTAAGCACTGACATTTTAAATGCTACTTAATTATGAATGTTACAAAAATCTTATAAAGACATTTTTATTCAGACTGCATTATTTTGAAATGTGTGGCATATAATTAAGAACAAAATGATAAAGTCTGTATTCTACTTACATTACATTTTTATGATTCAGATAATTTTTTGGACTAGTTTCGTAGCCTTTATTTTAATTTTACTGTTTATAGTGGATGGTATTTGTGCTCGTCGTTAACCACTTTATTTTTCCAAATTAAAAAAGTCTCCACAGACGGAACAAGGTTTGGTTTGAAATTTTGTAAGGTATAAAAGGGATTAAATAATCCTCAGCTAGACAGTAACTGGCCCAGGTAAATACTTTCAAAGACCAAAGGTTGTGTATGATTCAGAATGGACGAGCCCATACTATAGCTTTCCTTTTAAACCATATGGCCCTGAGAAAAGTTTCTTGAAAAATCCAGAAACTGTGTGGATTGAGGATGGTTTCAGACAGGAGAGGCTTTATTTATGTAAATAAATATAATGTGTGGAGAATTTTTGTATGACTTCTCTTCATTTTGTGGGAATAGAGCTGTATTTTAGGTGGCGCTCTACAGATGTTATGTCCAGAGAGAGTGACGTGTAAGGTGAAGTTGTTTGTATTTACAACCTGCACAATGGAGAGAATGTTGACATACCTCTATGATACTTTCATGTACCGGGGCCTGAAATTTCTTTACATACTGTACTTGTGGAAATTGTACATGATCTAAGCTCTAGGGGTGCGCGATAATATCGAATATCGGTATATTGTGGTACTGAACCTGCAATACAATAATCGCAATATAAATATATTATATTGGTATAGTACGATATTAACGTAAATTTTGATAAAAAGCTGCAATGAAACTCTGTTATTTTAATAAATTAATATTCGCAATGTTTCACCACTTAAAATAGTTTCCAACTGACAATGACCGATTGAATTCCATACCTGTACCTTCAGTGATCTGCTTCAGTAAGATTTATATTTTGTTTCCCTGGGAAGTTACATCAATGTTAATCTTCATCCTTCTGAAGCCTTAGCTTCTCTATGTCAACAAATAAGCACCTTGCAGACATTGATGACTAACTGACATTGACCTTGAGCAACAAGCGTTTCAAGCATGGCTGAGTACGATCTGGTGAAAAATTAGAAAGCACGGTCGGCCACATGGATTCATTTTGCGTTAAGAAAGAGTAAAACGGACAGGAAGATTGATGAGGGCAATTGCTGTGTGCCGATATGTGAGGCTCATGTTAAGTTTTCTGATGGAACCACAAGTCTAACCTACCATATGAACAAGCACCATCCTGGGAAAATTGGGCATTACAAGAAGACAGCCAATAGATCATTGATGTCTACTGATGGGAGTTTATCGTGTGATCACAATTCTGATCTTTCTAAAGCTAAAGTGTCACTGCCAACCGAGAATCTTACCAGGGCTCCTTGGCACAAAATACCCCTCCCATTCTTCATGTGCTTTACTGATAACTGTCAAGGTGTACAGATTCATCATAAAGGACTTGCATCCATAACGAATAGTGGATTTGCCAGAGTTTAGAGACCTTTTACATAAACTTCTCCCTCGATACAATGTTCCCGGTAGGAAGCAGTTTGCAGAGGTGATCATTCCATTCTTAAATCAATATTTTGCAATAATATCGTAATATTTCACATAATATTGTAATGTATCGCAATATGATTTTCAATTCAATACCTCTACTAAACTCACAGCTAACTAAAATGGCTGCTCCCATGTGCTAGAAAAATCAGCTTGAACTAGTCCAAAGTACACTACCTTTAGCAGTTATTAAAATAGGGAAAATGAATTTTGCTAGAGTAGGCAATACCAGCTTTAGAAAGTGCAATGTATGAATCGCAAAATATATAAAAAGTAAAAAATGTTATCTGCTCGTTTTTTTCTTCATATTTTATCTTTGAAGTCAAGGAAGTGAAAATGACCAAGCAGAGGTGGAAGTTTTTTTATAGGTGCACATCTGAAGTAAGGCTAAGCTACTCTATAATCCAAATTACACCCATAGATCATACACCAAAAAAAGGAATTACCGTGGCCAGGACCAGTTTTTCTTGATCGTACATAAATATCTACGCGCACGTTTAATTTATTCATAATCGTGATCAATCATCAATTTGTCAAAAAAATACTTACCTGGTGTAAATGCATGGGTATTTACCTTAGTTTGCCGAGCATATACCGGTAATCCATTGTTGCCTTTGCAGGCGACAATTTATTGTTGTTATCGATCACGATCAATGTGTGTATGGCTTCTAATCCACATATTGGTGCATTTACGCGGTGGTGCTAATCCTATTGAATCAAAATAAACATTGCCACGCGTATTTATCGCATATGCAACCCAATGTGTTCCAAGACCAGACAAATGAATCTAAATTGGTTATTCCAGTTTCATATTTGTGCAAACATCGATGACAATTCATCACACGTGAAAACACCTCTGTAGTGTTTTATTATTATTATTATTATTACTATTATTATTATTAGTGAGATTATAATGTAGAGACTAACAGTCATACATACAACTACATATTTTTATATATATATTATATGCATACATATATATACATATACATACACATACATACATACATACACATACATATATATACATATATATATATATATATATATATATATATATATATATATATATATATATATATACACACACACATATATACATACACACATACAAACATACATATATACATACACACACATACACATATACACATACATACATACATACATACATACATACATACATACATACATACATACATACATACATACATACATACATACATACATACATATATACATACATACACATGTATACAATATATAAATTCCTCCACTAAAAATCTATACAATTTTATATAATGCCTTAGTATTAAGGCCATTGGGATACAAAGTATCTAACCGATTAATCCAATAACTTTCTTTAATGAGTCTGTTCATTTCTCCATGCACAAGATCGATTGGCATGAAAGAAAAAT
Source organism: Margaritifera margaritifera (assembly GCA_029931535.1). NCBI lineage: Eukaryota > Metazoa > Mollusca > Bivalvia > Unionida > Margaritiferidae > Margaritifera > Margaritifera margaritifera. The sequence continues at coordinate 91,632 of JAQPZY010001012.1, read as the reverse complement.
CACGTAAAGAGTGATTATTTGTATTAAAATGTATTGAAACATTAGAGGAGAACTGAGGATCCATACAATTTTTTATATCAAAACGGTGATTATTCATTCTCTTAGAAACTTGTTGAAGTGTTTGTCCAACATATTGCATGTTACATTTTTTTACAGGTTATCAAATAAATTACATCAGTTGATATGCAGTCAGTTTTATAACAAAGAGAAAACATTTCTTTAGTATTGGAGCTACTAAAATAGGTACTTTCTCTAATATTTGCACATTGAGAGCACCTACGTCTGTTGCATTTAGATGATGAAAAACATCTTTGAAAATTTTTTGTCGGTTTAGTTCTGATCAAAAGATCTTGTAAATTCCTAGGTCTTCTATAAGCAAGAATTGGCTTGCTCTTGTAAAGTGTTTTGACGCTGTTTTTATCTGATAAGTTGAGGAGACTCCAATATTTATTAATTGTAAGGCCTATATTTGGCAATGATGGATTATATTGTATTAATTGTAAGGCCTATATTTGGCAATGATGGATTATATTGTATTAATTTTCTTTCAAAAACATTTTGTGCCTGAAGAAGCATATAGTAAATGCGAAACTAGTCGCACAAATTTATCGACGTTTGTGTTGTTTTTTTATCTCAAATATTATTATTATATATATATATATTAGCAGATATGCAACCTTGTATCGACACACAAGCAACCTTTGGACGACCGCGGTCGCCGAGAGGATATATCTAGTGTCGCCCAAAAGTAAAACAATATTCCTAACTATTTCTGTTAAAAGAAAAATGTATTAGATATTTCAGAATTATGAATGAGATAGTAATAAGGTTAAACCTTACTTTAAAACCAAGTTTATTTGAAAGGATTTGTTGATTTTTACATTTTATAGTTTTGATATATATTCGCGGTGCAACCTTCTGGCAACATCATGTATACTGTGGATATTTCTGTTGATAGGATGTATATTTACATTACTACAGCAGATTTTAAAATGCTTTTTTATCATCATCGTTGTTACGTGTCGAACCATTATCATAAATAATGTTAAAGTTAAAACCCAACGTATTAGCTAAGTTTAGGCCCACTTCTAAGCTTAACTGCTTTGATCATACATTCTAGTGTGATGCGCATGCTTATAGTCAGCTTCCGGACAAACCGACCAGGATATTCAAAATAATGGCTGCTTTACCATTAAGCCACGGAATGCGCATGGTAATGACTATACATGTAATGGATGGATTCGCAAACATAACAGCGATTTAGCACTGTAGAGAGAGTTTTCGCAAATGTTGGAGGGGTGGGGTTTGATCTGCCATTTGACTGGCTATGTCTGTGTAACCGTGACGTGCTGAAAGTACATTCGATCATCGTGACTCCTGTTACAATGTTGGTCAAAATAACACATAACTTGTATTAGTCTTAGTCAGAGTGCATACTTGAGATTAAAGATTAGTTGTATTTAATCTACAGGTAACTTTGGTGCGGGAGGTACAGGGTGGTGCTGTACATGGTAAGGTTTCCACATGTCAGAAATATGGCAGTATAAATTTTAGCTGAATTTTGTGCCCTTGATCAGGGATATTTTTAATATGGATGAGCATGGAGGGGATTGAGTAATCTCCATGGCTAAAAAAGGGGTGTTTCTTATCCAAGATTTCAAATTTGCCCTCAATGAAGAATGCTTGGAGTAACCTCTGCATTTATTTAAGGTAACAATGGTGTTTTTTTCCAGTTGTGTACAGTATGCAGTTTCTCAGTGCAGCCTATTTTTGATGACAGCTTGTTCAAGAGAATATTCTTATTTAGATTTATTATGAGTATGGGTGAAACGATACAACTCAATATGATTCACAATACACAGTCTACAATACGATACATTATCGATACACATATCAACTTGATAGGTTTTTCATCTTTAGAAGGTCTGTCAGTGGTAGGGTGGTGCCATTTATTGTGTTGAAGTATAGGTTATATTTTCAGTATGCGAATTACAGAGACAGAATTCTCATCTGTTCATGTGCCATTCTCATCCTTGACAAGATAAAAAAAAAATACTTCCAAACAGACTACCTGTTAGTTGTCAGTGACTTTAATTCAACTTTTTTGGCCATTTCAGGCTGCTTCATGTTGATCACAGGGGCTTGTATTGTTGCTTACAACTTATCTATAAGTCATACATGTACTATATAATACTACAAGGGAGGACACTTCTCTCCCTTCTTGCATGACCTATTTAAGAATCAATGCTGATATTTCAAGCTACACTTCGCGTGGCGTAATAAATTTGGTTCCAATATTTAGCTTGGGCACTCGACTTTGTATGCCTACACAAAGTTTTACTTACTACCACACCTCTAAGGAATGCTAGAACATTTTACCACGTTACCATGATCAGATAATCAGTAGGCGTAGTACATCATTTTCGGTCGACCAATGAGAGGGCCGTATTCCATTCAGCTCGTTGCATTTGCATATTAAGCGGGCGCAATCATGGCCATGTTGACCGTTAGCGTGGGAAAATGATCTGGCATTACTTAAAGGTGTGGTAGTAAGTCAAACTTTGTGTAGGCATACAAAGTTGAATGCTTTAGCTAAACATCGATACCAAATTTATTATGCTATGCGAAATATAGCTCAAAATATCAGCGTTGATTCTTAAATAGGTCGCGCGAGAAGGGAGAGAAGTGTCCTCCCTTTTAGTATTTATATAGTACATGTACGACTGATAGGTAAATTGTAAGCAACAATACGAGACCCTGTGATTTTGATCAGTGGTTATTAAATTATCAGTAAAGTACTTAGATCATATATGGAGAACAAACCCGAAATGTCTTCTTTACGTTGAGATATGTTATTAGTAGCTGAACATGCTGACAGGATAAAATAATTAGCATGGAATGGGGGGAAAGCAGATTTTGGTGTTAATTTGTTGAAGGCGAGTGGCTGTCATCAATAGTTACTTTTTACTGACAGAAATGAGTGCATATGCCTGCTGTGGCTTTCTCAGATGTATTCTTAATTTAAAGAATAAAAAGGCAAATGATTAATAATTATTCACTGCTGCTAAAGATTAAAGTAATTTGTATAGGGTAAATATCATTTTGTATCGATTCTTCGCCTCTTGTATTGATATGGAAAATTATCGATATATCAATTAATTGTTTCATCCCTAAGTATGAGCATTGGTATTTATTATAAGTGTGAAATAGAGAAAATTACTGGTGAGATTTTTACCATTTCTTTAAAATTCCTATATTTTCACATGCAAATTATATCTTTATATTTTCACATGTGAAAATACAAGATTTCACATCATGTCATGAGATGTTTTCTAGTGTATGCCTATAGAAGTTATACTTGCAGCGAGAAAAACTAGCATTTTCTGAGCTTGAGCAATAATAGAAACTGCATTACCTTTCAAGCATGGAAATTATTTATTGCAGAAGACATTTGACTCGCCACTGTTTGCTTCTGTACCAAGTTATATATCTTTAACAGTCTTGACAACAATGTAAACAATTCGGTGTGCTGCATCACTTAATTTGACTTGCTTTTGTGGTCAGATTGGGTAAGAAAAAGGTTACAAAATGTCAAATATTGAATTTATTGAAACAGATTAGGTGATCCCAAATTTACCGTTCACTCAGATGGCTTATATTTTCTATAATCAGCCAATAAATGTGATTGAAATTTAGGTGAACTTATGAAAAGGGTGGTGGAGGTAGTATGCTGAATAGTGAATTGAATTTTTAAAGCTTCATTTCAGAAGCAAGTTTGGTATATAATAACAAGAACATTATTTTTTCCTGTTTATGTACCAGATATATTTCATCTGTTATGGTTAGACCGGTGTGGAGTTCGAGGCCATCTTTAAAGGACTGACCATTTAATTGGGGGGAGGGCTGGGATTCTCTTTCGATAGGATATTTTCTTTTTTTTTTCTCAATAGATAAGTAATTTTTGTACACTAATATAATGGATATAATTAGTTTTTTTTTCTTTTTACAAATCGGAGTAAGAATATTGTTTTCAAGTAATGTAAGGGCTGGACATGTTTTTTTTTAACCCCATTTACCCACCACCACCACCATCACTGTCTGAAAATGTAGTGGTCAGTCCCTAATGACCCTAACACTGTTTTTCCTGTGATAGTCCCAGTGGACTAGGTGCATTAACTGATTTAAAAGTAGGTGTGGGCTTATCATAGGATATTTCTTTCCTAACATAAACAATTGCTAAAATATGTTGAAGTGGGGATTGGACTTATCAAGTGTGGGCTTATCATTGGAGAAGTACAGCAAGTTCATTTGTTTGATATATTGCACAAAAGAAAGTGTGCAGTGTTTCCCCAGGGCTTTTTACTGTAGAGCTCTTGCTACACGTATCAGACCATGATGCTTTAGAACCAACTGATATGCTTTATTGTTTCCCAGTATCCATTAAAAACCATTCTGTTAAATAAAAATCCTGTCATCTACCGGTAATTCAAAGCCCTATCACTCAAATGACAACTGTTCTTAACCTCTTCTTGTGTATGTACATGTAATTATGATAATCCTTGATAATTACTCACTCGCCTAGCCACTACATGTAGAGATCAGAGAGTTGGTGATTCTGATTCAGAATGGCCCACAGCAGGAGTTCCCCAAAGAAAGATCATAAGAAACAAAAGACGGGTTTAAATAGTGAATAAAAGATTTCATATGCTTGGGTGGAAATCAGTGAATCCGATGGTACATTTTCCATATTGCTAAATTAAACTTTAGATCTACTTAGTTATCAATGGGTGATATGATGGAGTGGTGTGGGTGGTGCACAATTCCTTTGGCACTGTTAGAATCTATTTATTTTTATATTTATTGTAGTAGCAGTAGTAGTTGTGATTGTTATCTTGTTATTTTCTGCAACATGTGACAAGGAACCTCATGAATAAAAATTGCAAGTTACTCACGAGTTGCTCTTATATTTACACAAGTATACTCTCAGCAAGAAAAAAAAGTTTCATTAATAAATGTAACTCAAGTGGGCATTGTCCTGTGAAATGTATATATTTGAAATATTTCTCCAACAATAAAAAAATAGTTTGCAATTGGAATGTGCATGTATATATATATATATATATATATATATATATATATATATATATATATATATATATATATATATATATATATATATATATATAGTTACATTTAATTATATATATATATATATATATATATATATATATATATATATATATATAGTTACTAAGTTGAATTATATATATATATAGCTACTAAGTTGAATTATATATATATATATATATATATATATATATATATATATATATATATATAGTTACTAAGTTGAATTATATATACATATATATAATTACTAAGTTTAATCATATATATATAGTTACTAAATTTAATTATATATATATAGTTACTAAATTTAATTATATATATATAGTTACTAAATTTAATTATATATATATATATATATGTAGTTACTAAGTTTAATTATATATATATATATATATATATATATATATATATATATATAGTTACTAAGTTTAATTATATATATATAGTTACTAAGCTGAATTTTATATATATATATATATATATATATATATATATATATATATATATAGTTACTAAGTTGAATTATATATGCATATATAGTTACTAAGTTGAATTAAATATGTATATATAGTTACTAAGTTTAATTATATATATATATATATATTTACTAAGTTTAATTATATATATATATATATATAGTTACTAAGCTGAATTATATATATGTATATATAGTTACTAAGTTTAATTATATATATATATAGTTACTAAGTTTAATTATATATATATATATTAAATTTAATTATATATATATATATATAGTTTATACACAACAAAACACAGATCCAGTTAAGTTTTTATTTATAATTATAATGTTTGCCTAGGGGGACCGTCTGCTGCTACTGATGAAAGTGTTTTGGTTCATTCTGTCAGTGAGTGATTCAGCGGTTACTGAATGGCACAACGTGGTTGTACAGAGGTCACAGCTGGGCTGTGAAACTCCCTGACAGAATTTTATGGATAACCCTTGAGTAAAGTTTCTTCAGCGGAAACTGAAGGAGCCCAGCGAAGACTGGGTTGTCCAACGAAGGTTGGGATGACAGCGGCAACTGTGTGGACTTCACTCAATGGGTTTAGTTTGAATACGCCATATAGCGCTGACATTAGATTCATATATATATATACTAAATTTAATTATATATATATATATATATATATATATATATATATATTTACTAAGTTTAATTATATATATATATATATATATATATAGTTACTAAGTTTAATTATATATATATATATATAGTTACTAAGTTTAATTATATATATATATATATAGTTACTAAGTTTAATTATATATATATATATATATATAGTTACTAAGTTTAATTATATATATATATATAGTTACTAAGTTTAATTATATATATATATATATATAGTTACTAACTTTAATTATATATATATATATATATTTACTAAGTTTAATTATATATATATATATAGTTACTAAGTTTAATTATATATATATATATATATAGTTACTAACTTTAATTATATATATATATATATATATATATATATATATATATATATATATATATATATAGTTACTAAGTATAATTATATATATATATATATAGTTACTAAGTTTAATGATATATTAATTATATATATATATAGTTACTAAGTTTAATTATATATATATATATATATATAGTTACTAAGTTTAATTATATATATATATATATATTTACTAAGTTTAATTATATATATATATATATAGTTACTAAGTTTATCTAAGAGAAAGATACATCGGGGGAGCCGAAATCCATGGAATCCATCTAGAATATACTGTATATATTCGAGTATGAGCCGGGTCCAAATGCAAACAACATAGACCTTGATCTGCCATCGCATAATGCACCAGCAGATCAGGGTCTATGTTGTTTGTTCTACTGATTAGTCCTTACAAACTGCATAGACCCAGATCTGCTGGTGCATTATGGGATGGCAGATCTGGGTCTATGCAGTTTGTAGTTGGTATCAGCTTATACATGAGTATATATGGTAATTGATCCCAGGTAATTACTGCACCAAAATATCTGTCCTAGCCTCCTTCTACTTGATTTGACACTGAATATTATAATAGGAATTTCAATCCTTGCTCTGATTATGCAGGTGCCACTTCAGTTTATTTTTTGCTCACAGAGGTCAAAAATTAACTTTCCTGAACAGTTAATATATTGACCTTTAGCTTTTTAAGGACTACTACACAACATTCTATGGTTGCTCCTAATGGTTTCAGCTCCGTTGGTGCTTATCAAATGAAAATGAAAATGTCCATATGTTCCCATATTTTTATACACAAGGGAAGGTCATCTGATGTTATGTGGACAATTATTTTTTTTCTCCAGTATTATAAGTGATTCTGAGGGTGTTTCTTAGGTAGTCATTTGATAATATATATCTGGTATTACAATAAAAGGAATGGAGATAACCATGAAACCCATGGTGGACTAAATGGAACACAAGTATATTCTATGCAAGAGAACAAAACGACTATTTGTTTGGATATCAGTCCTTTATTGAGAAGGAAAATTAAAACCTTGGTCCCCTCCCATGTAAACTTATATCACAGCTTTAAAACTTAAAAATATTACTTTTCGGAACTTTCAGATTGGTGACATGTTCAATCATGTCTTTTTCAAAAGACTGTGTGCCACAGATGAGTACAAAACAGCAGTCAACAAACTGTCCCATTTCTTTTTGAAGACAAGGAAAATCCAGCCTACTCTGGTGAATTCTTTCTCTGTACCTGTATTTGTAATTGCCTGTGTTGTCCTGTTCCTGTAAAAAAAAAAAAAAAAAAAAAAAAAAAATACAAAAGCTACTATAGTTAAGTATATATAATAACACATCATACTGCAATCAGTGTAGACCCTAATCTGCTGTCACACAACGTGCTGGCGGATCTGTGTCAACCTGCTTTGCTTGCAATCATTAGAAGAATAATCAATGTAGACCCTGATCTCGTTGTGCATTATGTGATATCAGATCTGGGTCTCCACTGTTTGTAGTTGGGTGAGTGTTATAATTAAATTAATAAAAAAAATAATTTGTTAAGTACTGCATTAGATACCATGCATTTATTGCCATTAAATGCAGTCAGTATTTGGATACATGAAGTTAAAAATACGGCAACTTTGACTAATCCAAACACAGCTGGTATCAGGAAATATGTTCAACACTGAGTTATTTATTTTAGTAATATGATGATATTTATGTGGACTTTAACATGAAATCGAAGTTTTACTGTAATTATGAATGTAATGATCAAAGTCCTGAGAAAAGAATGAATTGGTCAATCTCTAATGACATTTATTAGTCAAAATAAAAAGAACCAAGTTTAATTCATTCTTTAATATGAAATAAAATAGTCCAAATTAAAAGCTACTGGGATTAAAAGTCCATAATTGTCTCCCCTTCCAAAAATGTCACCAAGCCTGAAACAAATCATCAACACAGTAAAATCTAGAATGCTGCAGCATAGAAGTATATCCTAATTCTTTTCTGCACTATTAATGAATGTCCTCCAAGATCCCATTAACCACCACCCATGCAACTAGATCTGTCAAAAGTTTCATAATAACCTCCCTTGAAATCACTATATACTACCTGATGTGTCATCCTTCCATCAGAAATGAATGAGAAAATTTATTCCATCAGAAACCAAATAATTTGACAAGGATTACCGGTAATTTATAACATTTCCATGTAATAATTCATAATGAGAGTCCCTTAACAACCACAAAGTCATGTTAATTTTACATGAGGTTACAATCGATAAAATACGCCGATTGATCAGTAGAAGAATATGAACTAATGTACATGTATATACAAGAATGTACAACTAATGTATATGTATATACAAAGTTAGCCTCCTAAGCCTCTTTCCCAGAGGGTTGGTACTATGAAACATACTCCAAACTGTAGCCTAGGACTTAGGAAGAAAGAATAGTTGTGATACACTGAGGCTGTACATATGCGTATGCTTTTATCTGTGGAGACACTGACACCGATCCCAACACAGACGCCTGAAGTGGTATAATAGCTCTACCCCACTTTGTAAAGGTAAGGTACTTATGATGTAAAATGCTGGCTATCAAACTCATACAAGAGTTCAATAATTGTATGCTGCACCATAAAATTCACTTGAAATCCTAGATGATCCTGTGCAAAAACCAAAGTTGGCAGTAATGGGCAATCACTCTAATATTGTGACTTTATAATGAATCTTATAAGAAGTAGATATCTGAAAATTAAACATATCTTAGCTCTCATAAAAATAAAGCTGCACACAGAATTTGGTTGAAATCTGACAATTCTTGGTAAAGATATGCTGCTGATAGCAAACTTTAGGAAGATGGGTAATTAGGGGCCATAACTCCTGTAAATGATAGCAAGGATTGTTGGAAATAAAACTCATTCAAGGCCTCATCAACATCCTGTGGTTTCATTTTTTTCATATACATCAATTCGGATTGTTTTGTTTCAAAAAATGACATTTTTGTGGGTACAGTATATTTGCACATAAATTACTAGTATCATTAGTTACATAATGTTCCTTCCCAATTCAAGGTAAAACAGCAGATAAAAATAAAATGAAAAAAAAGTATTCGCCTATTGCTGGATTTGAACCCGGTTCACTTGAATGTGAAGCCACCATCTTAACCTTTACACCACACAGATATCTTACAAAGAGTTCCGAATTTCTTAGGTATAACGTTATCAATGTTTATTGACGGCCAGTGAAAAAATATTCTATTTTTTCACTGCAGTGAAATATCACAATAATTTTACTCGGAAAATCCAGTAATTCACTGCCTAGCATAAAATAAAATAGAAGAAGTTCTCATGATTGTAATTTAAAGATTAGATTTGACCATGTAGTTACAAAACAATGAACATAAACACTGCACTTGTGCTCTCCTGCAATCATGCTTAAAGTTTTAATAAAATGATCTTTGATAATTGTGCACCCTCTGCAAAAGAGATACAATAGATGACAATTTTGACATTGTCTTTATTGGTCTTATCTCTCTAAATATATGTCTTGGTAATGATATGGAGAAAACTTTTATTTTGAAGTTTTCAGTTGGAGATCAGTTTGTATGCTGAGACAGTTTTGTGTGATCAGTGTTTAATTGAAAACAGAAAAGCAAAAACATGGAGACACTATACATGGCAATGGAGTGTGTTGTATAACATATATATATGATCAATTTGAGTTTGTGTGATTTCTCTTACTATCAATTTTAATTTTTGTTTAGAGATAAGCCATGAATTGTTCAGGTGGTGGGGGAGTCCATGGTACATGCTCCCCAAGAAAATTTGAATTTTAAACAGCATTTTGGTTTTGTTCAAGTGTATTTTAGTATGTTTCATTCTGAACTGAAGACACGATGAAACAAAGTACCAAATAACAATAATTGTGTGTGTATGTTTGTGGGTGTGTGATCCAAAATGCAACTATATCAATGACATAAAAAACTTAAATGCACATTTTACTATAATTGAAGCCAAAAAGAGTTACTTATATTTTGGTATCTGCTAGTGTATGTGAGAGAGATTTATGCATAACAGGCAACAAATGTACATCAATTATCTGCATATCTAGCTGCATACCTTGAGGCTTACTTCTCATATCTGCTTGATATCTGCTATTCATAAATGACAAAACCACACTGAACTTGTTTCTATACACAAACTTGGTCATGATGCTGTTCTGTCACTGATGACATATAATTATGTTGACACCAATTGAAATACAATGAACTTCCAAACTTGTTATTAATCCTTATATATTCTTAAGAGCATTGACTTGTCAAAGGCTTTCAAAACTAGGTAAAATTACTGATGGTATCCACTCAGTTTCATTATCTACTGGAACTATTTTATTATGCCCTCGAAAATATCAATGTTTTCAAATTGACAGAAAAAGTTTTACAATCATCAATAATCCCACCACTTTAACTATTTTAATTACTGTATGTAAATCATGTATTGTAAATAACAGTGCAACACTGTTTATTACATATGTAAATGATGCATATATAGACATAAGAGTGATTGTGAGTATTCTATGGGTTTTTATTACATATTTGAAACCATGATGGTGAAATGTTTAAATGTAAGTGAACAAGATGATAAAATATTTCTCATTCTGCATGCATTGCAAAGCAAAACTACAGCGCACAGATATGTGGAAGAAAACTTGGAAGAGACAGAAAAGGAAACTGAAATATATGAAACAGAGATAAAGAAGCTAGAGATGAATTAATACAATAATTAGAAGAGAGAATAAGCAAATAAACAAGAGTAAATGGGTTTTGACAAATAATGAAGTTTTGATTTTAAAAATAATTGATAAGCAGTGCACCTTATCCTTGTCCAGCAATTCAGTTTAACAATTAAGATAATGGAGGCATTGCTCAAATATTTAAAGAGATGAAAATCTGCTTCACTAACAACAACTCTATCACATACAAACTGCTAAACATTTTGACAACTATATTTTAAGATTTGACAGTGATGACACTTTAATGGATTCTGTACGTGATATGAAATTATGGTAGAATCAACTGGGATGTATGGATGGCAACATCTGTATCTGGTGTATGTTATTGGCATTAACAGATTGAAGTGTACCAGAGTCAGTAAAATAAGTATACAGGTTTCATTTTTACTAGTTCTTCCAGTACAAAATCTGTTGTCTGAATGTGCAATGCCATAATCTGATTAAAATTAAGATCTCTGACATAATTACGATCTGATGAACACCGATGCAAAGTATGTTCTGTTGATCTTTTGATTCACCAATCAAATTACAGTTTTCACAATTAGGAAAATGAAAAGCTTCATTTGGAACATAATGTTTCTAACGATACATCTCCTTAAAAAGCAGTGCTTTATCTGATAAGTTACTGAAAGTAAGTGGATCAGGAATTCGAAAGGTCAGCAGAATATGAAACTTTATAGGTGCCTGTCAGTAGATTTCGATTTCATTCAAACTGTGCAAAACCACAATGTAGATTGATTCCACGAAGCTAATTGTCACCCTCAGTAAATAAAGCTATTATAAATAATACCATTACCTTATGAACAAGTTTTTAATGCAGCCACAACTTAAATCGGAAACAATTTAATATAATCTATAAATACTTGATATATAATGAATCGGAAGAACATAAAACAGTACATCAGGGTTTTGGAGAACCTACACTTGCTGATGTGCTAAAAGGTCACAAACGTCATTACAACTATGGCGTGGTACTGTTGAATACTGCAGAAAATTGCTGGCTGGTCAAATTACCATATTGGTAAAAAGTGAGCTATGTTGGATATACTTCATTTTACAGGACAGTAATTATTTGACATTAGAAAGATTCAATCAAGCATCACGTCTTATGTGATCTGTGTTTTAGATGCGCAAGTTCAATGCAGAACATGCATCAAACAGCCTATCCCAACTCTTCAAGACACTTAAAAAGATTTTTGAAACATTAATTCTGGGCGAACAAGGATTTGACTCAGATGAAAACATTACAATAAGATTGCGGCAATATTGTTAAGATTCACAAGTTAGACTAGAATATGCTGTTAGTGGTGTTGGTACATTGTACAATTTACATTTTTACATACTTCTCCAGCTGAAGATTGCTTCTGTAAAGTGGACAGATTCTTGACAATACATCTTTTTTGTGACGATACAGAGAATATTTGGGCCATAAGTAACCTGGTTGTGGTCAAATTCACAGCCACATAACTCGAGGTAATCGGGTTTCTCACTGCCGGCACTTTGTTTGTGCATCAGTGGGTGAATGGAACTCAGTATTTTGAAATAGCTAAGGCTGAAACATACATCCCGGTTAACGCTGTACGTGGCAACGGAATCCATGTACATTTTCATTCATATATTATACAAAGGTATTTCAATACACACAATTTCGTGACACACCTATCATTTATAACAGCCACCAAAGATGGTGCATAAATTGCATACATTCTTTGTTTTGCTAATAAGCTCCAGTACTCAAGAATGCCCCCACTTCTATAACGCAGAAATAAATATGTTTGAAGCCCTGCCCTATCGATTATCGAACAATTCATATATCTCAGTTCAATTTAGGTATAGGATTGTATGCAATAATTACAGATCATGTCATAGAACACTGGAAAAGGTCCACAGAAGTTATTGGTAGTCTATCTGGAATATTTTTGCAATCTCAGAGCACATACAAGACATTTTCTAAACATTCCCTGGCCTGGCTTCTAAGGCCATTTTTCACAAGAATAAAATTAATTAAGATTTATGTGCAACAAAAATATATATGAAAACAAAAACTATTGCAGAAATATTGATCATTCGCTATGTTATGAAAATTCATATAAAGCATTTGCTTTGGCTTATTTTGGATCACGTTGCTTTCTAGTCTCCAATTTAGAAAGTTAATCTAGAATTCTGAAAAAATGCTCAAAATAAATCATCGGTAGAAACATCACAGCTTGCAAGTTTGTAAAAGGATCAAGCTATTTTTCAGCAAATGTTGGATGTTTTGAGATTTTAAAAATAATTGATTTGTATGTATCCATAAGTATCCGCGTAATTTGCGTACAGTTTCCGTTTTGTTGAAACCTCATTTTCACGCCATGAACAATCGTGCTTATTTTAATGTCATCATCATTAAATGATATCTGCATCTTTTCTGTAACACAGGATTATATTTTTCATGTTTGAAATCAGCAAGTTGATACTTTTATTTTTTCAGTGTAATTTATTGATACAACTAGCTCCCACACTTTTTAGCTTGTAAGCAAATAGTCATTAGTTGAAGATACTGATTGTTTCTTAGATGTTAAGTTCATGAAATTCTTTTATCACCTTTCTGAAAACTGCTGAACTCACTACAGTGTAGCTTTGTACCATTATTTATGATGTGTAAAATAATCATTATTTTTGTGTGTGAGCTATTTGTGTTCATATTCTGATTGATCTAGTAACTTTTAGTTTGGGAATAATCTCACCGAGTCAGGCAAGGTCCAGAAATGTCAGTATAGTGACAACAATGATATAACAGGAGTTTTAATTTCTGTAATTTTCTTGGTATTTATATATTTATTTGCGCGTGGACGAAGCGCAGGGGAAAGAAAAAGATAAATTAAATTTCCAATACGGTCCAGTTATAAAACTATATCTACTACTTGTACGTATAATATACATTGCCTCCGGAGTCCACCCCTACACGCATAGACTTAGCCCCCCCCCCCCCCCCACACACACACATTCCCCACTCCTGGGTCATAAGTTGATAACTGGTGAGATCCCCCTCCACCACCCTCCACAACGATATACGCACTTACTGGGGGAAAAAAGACAGATTTTATACCATGGAACTAACATTCACTCCGAGGTCCATCCTTACTCCCCAACGGACATAACTTCCTGTTCATCGCTTATAGACTATTGAGATCGTGATCATATAACCATGTTATACTTATTCGAACTGAAAAGACAAATGTAAACTGACATTTCATCTTTGGGCAGTTCTTATTCTAACAAACCTATCAGCATGGCTCAAACTTCGGGATAGATGTCAACACGGGGAAGAGCGGAATATCTATTGTACACACACAGAATTAAAATTTGAATAATGTAGTACAATGTCTGGCAATATCAATAGATGATATAATAATAATAATAATAATAATAATAATAATAATAATAATAATAATAATAAAACCTCAGTAAAATGTGAGTATAAAATAAATTAAACTTATACAATTTTTGTTTTATCAGATTAAAAATATGGATTGTAAAACTGAGATGAAATTAATTATATAAAAAATGTTTTAAATTGAAATACAGTATTTACAAGAATATCATGATACCTACAAGAAACATTAGTGCGACTACTGACTGCAAACAGTACACAACTTGTATTCTTATCAACGGAGGGCTATACACTTCTATGCAAAAATAAGTTTCGCTTAAAGTACTTTTATTTTTTCTGACAAATAACAATAAATTAACTGAGATGTTAATTATATTTGTTCGACGTTGAGCGTTATTTTTAAACAAATTGGGGATTTTTAAGAAATGGAAAATACAGTATAGTCATATACTGTATACTAAGTAACGTTTCTATCTTAGAAGGTGTAGAAGGAGTTGTTTAAAAATCCATATGTACACTCGTGCTCACATGCACCTGAATATATTAACGGGTGGCATCTCCTAATCCTTCTGGTGTCTTCGAAAAAGTGTGAGGGAAAAAGGTGAGATACATTTAAAGAAGATGCCATACATGTTCAGCATAATAATATCACGAATGACTACAAAAAGGAAAAAGGAAATATGCACAGAAAAAGAACATCGAGAACGCATGGTTGTAAATGTTAACACCAGCTTGTATGGAATACCTAAAGTCATGATACCATTTCATATGAGATGTGCTTTGGCAGTAGAGCCATATATACATCTGTCTTTGTTATTTGACTGGCCCTTTAGGTGACCTTGATTATCATCCAATAACGACTTTGCTGTAACATAAATATAAGCCAGGTGCCTCATCTTTGGTTATATGCAAACGTGCATAGATGATGGACTGAGGATAGTCCATGGTAACAAGTTCAAGCATGTCACTAACGATAAATGTGTGTATCAAATAAATGAAACGTATACAATTTTGATTTTGTTGGAAGTAAAATTATGGATCATAAAACTGAGATGAAACTCATTAATAGTTATGTATGGAAAAAGTTCATAATTATTCTAGCAATGTTGATTTTACTCGAAAACTACAAAATGTTTGTGACCCGGTAATAATGCAGCAGATACATGAATGAACTGTGGGTTTGGAGATACAGGCATCAGATTTGGCATACAGCTAGGGTATGTCCAAAGAAAGATATTTAGCTCTAGGGCCATTAGAGATTTTTCCTGGGGCGGAAATGGCCACCATTTTCCAAGATGGCCGCCATCTGTTTAAATGTTGCCCTTAATCTGATAGACTGGATCCACTTGTGGGGTTGCAAACTTAAGTAGGTTGTATTATTTCAATTATATTTGCATTTATAATAATTGTACAATGATTATATAAGATTGTATAATTGACTTATTTCGTGCCCTACGTTATATATGCTGACCTCGAGGTCCTTAACATGCCGGTGAAAAGGGAAGTTGTCGACCCGACCTACAATGATACCTATAAAACCCACAGCCAGCCTCCATGCGGCTTCTGCTACATCATCAAGAAATGTGACGGTAAAATCAAACCTCCCTTGGTATACAGAGGAAAGGACACGTCAGTTCAACTTATCAAAAGCCGAGAGAGAGAGAGAGAGAGAGATAGAGAGAGAGAGAGAGAGGGAGAGAAAAAGGTTATATCTCCGAATGGAATTAGCCTATCCTCATCCTTTGGTCCTGATGCCCGCAAACACCGCTGCGTTGAAGCGGCTAAGGTCTGTCACATCTGCCAACAATGCCTGGATGATGCTAGGGTAAGAGGCTACTGCCACATCACCGGCTGACACCGCAAATCCGCCCATAACAGCTGTAACCTCCAGCAACTACTAAGCCCATAGAAAACGAAAGTCCCCGTTATCTTCCACTACCTGCGGAAATACGACTGTCATTTACTGTTGGCAGCACTAGGAACGGCCTCAACGGCAGACATCAATACCATCCCAAATAACATGGAAAAATGAATGTCATTTTCCCTAGGTCAGCTCCAGTTTATAGACAGCTACCAGTTCTTACCCTGCAGCCTATCCAAGCTGCTGATGACCTCCCCTAGAAAGACTTCCACATCACCCGTCCATATACCGTACACGATGTTCCCCTTTTGACTGTCAAAGGTGTCTTTCCGTACGAGTATATAGATGGGTGGGGTCATTTTCACGAGACAAACTATCCCCCTAACCCCCCCCCCCCCCCATAAACCATCAAAGCCTTTCTTCAGCACCATTAACCGTCCAGGTATATCCTCTGAGGACTATCAGCACGCTTAAAAAGTATCGGATACACCTAGCTGCAAGACAATAGGAGACTACCATAACCATTATCTTAAGACGGACGTGCTCTTTCTGGCAGATATCTTTGAAGCCTTCCGGGTCACCTCCTTGAAGACGTATGGCATCGATCCTCCTCACAACTTTATTACCCCCGTAATGAGCTGAGACGCTTAACTTAAAACCACAGGCGCAGAGCTGCTGACAGACATTGAGAGGCATCTCTTTGTTGAGTGAGGCCTTCGAGGTGGTGTCTCCATAGTGATTACGCGATACACAAAGGCTAATAACCCCATGTGCTCGGACTACGACCCCTCCAAACCTATCACCTGGATCATCTACCTTAACAATGATAACCTTTATGACTGGGCCATGATGCAGAGCCTACCCACGGCGGCCACCGCTGGGACAATCCAGAAAAGATTGATTTAATTAGCATAGCCCCAGATACTCCCAAGGGATACCTTCTCAAGGTGGACTTGGATTATTCGAAAGAGCTGCACGACGCTCACAGTGAATACCCTCTAACCTCTGAGTATATGACTATTCCGAAAGAATAACCATCTTCCAACCAGCACGTTTTGGTAAACAGGCTGGATGGTCGTGGCACCGGATGTACGAAGCTGGTACCTAATCTGCTGAAGAAGGAGCGATACGTCATTCACTACCGAGACCTTCAGCTCTTCAGCAGCCTTGCCATGAGGGTCATTAAATTTCCCTGTCGATGAGTTCGTAGGCCTAGGCCCCAAGATTCACTCTATCCTGCTAGCAGACAATGTAGAGTCCCAAAGGGCCAAGAGTGTAGGGAGATCGACAGTCAAGGCTGACTTACGACATAAGCTATACCTCGAGAGCCTCACTCAGCGAAGGGAGTTTCGTCACACCAATGCAGCCATACGTAGCAAAAAAAATCAGATAGGGGTGTATAGCCTGACAAAGATGAGTCTATCCCCGCTGGACACGAAAAAATGCATCGCTCCCGATGGGATCACGACCTAAGCATCTATGGATGATGGTCCAAAATAACCAGCTGTGAGTAATCTGGCTTGCAGGCGCTGCACCATTGTTGGTGAAAGGTTCTTCCCCTCTATTTGCAACACGAATGGCAGGTTCATGTTGTACGTTTAAGCCACATACTCCGCTTGGGCCCCCGTCTCCCTCAGGGATCGTATTTTCGCTAGATGCCCATATGCTATTAACCCAATTACTACTAATATTACTATATTGTTTAGCAACAACCCCTACAGACTGCTTGCCGCAAAGATTTTGTATTTCCTTTAGTTGCCCTCGTGAAAAAACAGTGGATGGCTTACGTTGCGTTTTATGATCATAGGATTCCATCTCTTGTAGCCACCAGATTTTATTGACCATATCGGCATCAATAATAAAACGTTTCGCAACCATCTTTACCCCCACCTTACTATGTAAAGAAAGTATTACTTTTATTTGCTCTGGCGAAAGGTTGGTCTGTCTCGCAGAGGACCATATTTTTAAGACACGTTCCTCACTGACACAAAATCATTTTTTAATAACATATATCGGCACCTTTCCACGCAGGGACTGAATCTCTCCTGCCTGCTCAGGGGAAGGATCTATAAGACCAGGCATATTGTTATTATATAATTAATTCTTGTAGCCTCTAATTATTAGGGAGATGCATTCTTTTAACGTGACTTGTGATAATGTTAAACTACTGGACAATTTCATCTACAGATATTTGTTTACAGTAAAGCATTCGTATTTCATTTAGTTGCTCAGGTGAAAGGAGCCTTTTCCGCGGCTTCATCGGATAATACACCGCTGACGTAGCCTCTTGTACAAGCGAAATTATATTGACTCTGCATGCAGTAATGCCAAATTGATGTAAAACGATAAAATCTTGTCTCCTCTATTTCCTCAGAGGAAGATATGTATCACATGACGTTGTCCTCTCTGTGGATGACAATATTTTAAAGACCCGGCTCTCACCGATACTGAAAAGTGTTTGGGGTGTCTATGCTGGAACATTTCCACTCATCGACCGAATCTCTTCTGTTTGTTCAGGGAAAAGATCTGGTTGGATAGACATTGTTATAAAAAATGAGATTACTTATACCTCTAACTGGATAAAATAGTCTTTGGAGGTAGTTGAGTTTCGTGCGGCACGAACTGCAGCTCTTCTCGCACAAAACTTGATGAAGATCTCGTTCATCACTGACTGTCGAACTTTGAAGATGGTAGAGGAATTGCTGGCCAGTGATCTCCCATAGGTCATGAATAGTATAAGTATCCAGAGACCATATGAGACCAGTCGCGAGACACCCACCGCCCTCCAGGCGCATACATATATCGTATCCGGGCAAACGGAAGTGGGGGAAGCTCCTCCACATGTTTCTTTTCTGCCATGGATGGGGTTATGCGGTAATCATTAAAAGTATCTGCAGGCATCTTATCCGTAGATCGTGTTGCTATACTGTTAAGAGCCTTTATTACAGCTGGCGCTGCTTAACCCATTCAAAACTGCGAAACATATACCACTCACGGAAAATAACATTTCCCGGGCGTACTGGTGTCCGAACAATCGTTTTGCCAGAATTTGGTTAAATCGCTTTAATATAGCCTGCGTCTGGCTGAGACCAGCCTCACCTTCCTTCACCCGCACGCACTGTTTAGCAAACAGACTGCAGTAAAATGAGGCCACCGTAGCGGGCCATTTTTATAGATCCCCTTTAGCGCGTTCAAAGTTTCGGACGATTCTTTGCTATGCAGTGGGACTGCCTGCTTATAGATACTTGCAATATCTATTACGGTCAGGGCATATTTATACTACTTTTTCCCAATTTTATCGTGAGGTAGACAGAGTACGTCAGCCTGGTGTATCTCATTGGGTGTGGATATACCACAATGATGTATGATAATATTTTTAGGAACCGGAAGATAAATTTTCCATATGGCTTGCTTTTGTAACCACGCCCGTGATTTGTCCTGCGACACCGAAGCCGCGTCTGTTAGCTTTTCAATGGCTGCCTCGCCCTTCCAGTACCCACGGGGTCCTTAATAAATCGCGGATAATCTTTTTTCCATTATTTTTACTCGTGACTATGATCTAACTTATAAATACCTAAAGACGACGATACTAACAACAGCCAAGTTGCCAAGGATAAAAATGTGCTCATATTTTTGTTGATCTGGGATGGTGTATAAAAATCATAAAGTTTCAGCTCTGGTACCACTTCTTGACTCAGACGAGTTAATGTTTCCTTCTATGGAGCAACCTCAGCCACAACATGTGCATACTCTCTGGTAGACTCGCTCACACTCTGATGAGTCAACACAGCCTGTTGCGCCTCCTGTTTTCGCTCAGAAAGGATTGTCATAATGTTCGGCTCGTCGTTTTTGGTATTCTGCCCATGCCTTGGCTGCATCCTTAAAATCCATGCGACCCAGATCTGGAGGCCTCATCCGGAACAATTTTGTACCCAGCATAGAGTACCAAATTTCGAGTCCATCAAGCAATGATCCGTGATAAAAAAAAAGGTTGCCCAAATCATTGGTTGCCATTATTATTAATTTTATTCGATTTTGGCAAGTCTAATAGGAATGACTATTTCGTAAGAAAAGGGTCAAGTCGGACAACCGCTGCTATGAGGGGAGGGGGTAGGGTGGATTTAACAGCTGAGAGGTTAGGTTTGGAAGCAGATAAATACAGCAGGGACTACATCAATGAAAAGATAAATTTTGGAATAATCTGCCTTATTTAGTTTGGTAGTATCTCGTCGCCTTCGCATTTCAGCAGCAAGCTTTTTTCTAGCCGCGACTCTGCCTGGGCGTATTTTCTTGGTTACTCGCTCAACTAAGTAATTGATTCGCCAGGCAGAGCAGGAAGGTGACGGTTAGAGTGTGACACGATACATAAAACAGGTGAAGCCACAAAAATGCCTTTTTTTGCGGAAGTAAAATGGTACGTTATGGGTAGGTCCGTCCGCAGTATGACCTTAACATACCGCTCGCGTTTTAAAAATTCGCGAGCCTTTTGGCGGTCCTCGGCTTTGATCACGTTATTTTCTTTTAACGCGTCCCTAAATGTGTCTTCATCCTTGCAGTACAATAGAGCCATCCACGAGGTCTGCTCTCGAACTCCTTTGCCACTGCGTTATACTTTGAATGAAGACCCACACGCTAATACCCGCGAGACGACTCGTATAGGCCAGCTTTGTCAAGGCCGTCTCCTTGTGGCCTACCCCACCGAGAAAGATACAGTCATCAAAAATAAATAACGTATCCGTTTCCTTGAACCTGGCTGAGAGACCGAGCAACATGTCATCCAGATCCTCTCACGGGTTAATGAGATAGACGCCAGGATCTTCCTCCTCCTCCCCCCCCCCCCCCCACCGCTTTGGCACCCTTCGTGGCAGATAAGGAGATCATAAACCTTATTCAGCCGGATGGTGGGGCAAAAACGATGATGGTATCAAATTTTTCCTTAAACGCTGCTCCCTGCAACTCTCATACGAATACGCTTTTCCCACATCCATCACGACCTACGATGATAGCGCAATCGGTTTGTAGATAATCAAAAATGTGCTTAAAAGATGATGGAGATAAACTGGACAATTTGTATATTCATTTGCGCATCCATAAAGAGATGGACATATATGTTTAAAACCCCAGCCGCCTGCAATGTCTTTTCTATCTGCAGTGTTATTCCTCGATAGCATTTTATATACGCCTACCAGACCCGTTAAGAGAGTAATCTTCTGTAGACCTCATATGTAGGATTAAAGCAAATCTGTTCTGGTGGAAAGACCCAAGATCTGTTGATGATAGATCTGTGTCCTTATGACTTTCCCTTGACATCATCTGAAAGGCCTCTTCCCACTGCTGATTGCAAACCTGACCTTGGGTAAAGACCTGGTTAGGCACACCCTCGAAAACGACCGTTACTTTACTGATCAGGGGGTTGTAAATGTTCTCCGTATCACGAGCAAATTATGCGCTGGTAGCTGCATCCTCAAAGAGGATGACGATACCCTTAAGGTTTATGTTCCAGACTTCCTTACAAACCTGCAAAGAAGCGCTAGCAAATAATGCTGCCAGAAGGCAAGCAGCTCAAAATGATGCAGGGAAGCTCAAAATGTCTATAAGACGGTCTCAAAACGAGGAAGAGAAGAGGGAGAGCAGCTACAGGCTGAGCTTGAAGGAAAGGAGGATGAAATCGAAAGTCTGAAC
Organism: Margaritifera margaritifera; assembly: GCA_029931535.1. Taxonomy (NCBI): domain Eukaryota; kingdom Metazoa; phylum Mollusca; class Bivalvia; order Unionida; family Margaritiferidae; genus Margaritifera; species Margaritifera margaritifera. The sequence goes on along the minus strand of JAQPZY010001012.1, from coordinate 69,288 downwards.
GAAGAGGCCGAGGCTCTTCGTGGAGGCTTCTGCAACCAGCTGGTTGCAATCAGTGAAGTTTTTAATCAGGTTGCCCACGAGGACACGACTCTTGCTGAAACGCCGCTAACCCAATTTCAGGAACAATGCATCACCATAGCCTCAATACCGCTCTAGAGTTAATTATTTCCACGATCGTGCTCTCGGTCACTGGATAAGGTGCGGATACTGCTACGGCAGCGGTAGTTCCTACCCCACCACAAACCCCATATACATCGCCTCCTTTGCCTGCAGCTGGTGGAATAAGTAGTGGATCAAAAAGGTGTTGACTTGCCTGGCTGACATGCTTAAAAATCTGGTCACAAAGGTGGCTGCAGCCATTCTTGGTGTTTTAGGATCCCTTAATTCTTTCTTGCTTAAGACTGCAGGATCCGCCATCGGATGGCTAGCTGGTTATGTGGTGGTACTTATTGTAGACATAATCCTAGCCTTTGTGGCTGTTTTATAGAGAAGGATGTGGCGATCATCTTAAAAAGAGTATAGCCATGAGACCTGCAGATATTAATACGACGATAAGCACCGTCTTATTATCTTCATACTAGCTTCGGAGGTTTAGCCTGGACGGGTGCAGGAGGCGGATCAAAACTTGACTTAGCAACTTAGCACGAACAATCGAACGAGGCCGTATAGACTCTCCCTCGCCAGGGTCTTTGGGAGATATGATATAGGACGTGGATTGTCTTAAAACCCGAGAGGGAACGGAGGGTGGTGGCGCTGAAGGCTTTACCGCGTTTACATTATTTTTAGTCCCCAGAGCCAATCCTTCTTGCATGTGGTCGGGGTGCCTCAGACGGTGGATCTCTCGATAAATGGCTATAAAATTACAAACTTTGGGAACGTCCATTGCTAGCTTTCCAAAAAACAAATCTATTGCCAACGGAAAAATAAAAATTATTGATTTATTGGTCGGGGTGAATGGTTTTCCACACTACGGCCTATTTTGATACCAGCTTGGATTGCTTCCAGTTATTTTCAAGACCTGGCTATTTGTTTGCTACATAGCAATACTTTTTAGCGGGTGGCTACACAAGTTTCGCATCAGCTATGTAAAGCTGCTATAAATTAAAGATGAGAGCTAAATATACATACTACCATGCCTAAGCCTCTGGATAAACAATTTCATCATGCCGTGACGAGTTATCTCACAGTCCTGGGTGAAATAACATCTTCTCTGGTTTCGGCTACAAATGCATTATGAGGAAAAAGTAGCTACCATATCAACATGGAATTATTCACACCCGCGTCCAACGCGCGAGGATCTGGAAGTCTTTGTTACTCCTGAGCAGCGTGAGGATAAGCCAGAGGTAATAGAGCTCCTCAATTGGGAAGTTGATTCCTGAGGATCCTGAACCTGGGGTAGCAAAGCCTGCCCTAGATACCGTTGAACATGATCTTCGGTGCCGCATCAACAGGAGGGTCAATAAAGCTGGTGATATTATGACTGGCAACCTTTACATGAGTCTGTTTTGGGTCGTCGGCATGGGTAACCTTGTAAACAATCAAGATGCTGCAACCAAGGCTTATGTCGACGCTAAGGACGCCGCTGAGAATAAAGACCATGAGGATGTTACGGTGGCTGCCAGGCTGTTTCAAAATATACTTCAGGCGCTTAACCAGCAGATCGACCTGCGCGTGACCAAGGCTGGTGATGCAATGACCAGTAAACTATACATGTATTCGACGCGATTCATCAACCTCGCGGACGCCATCGCCCCACAGGACGCCGCCACCAAATTTTTTATATGCTGCTTGCGTAAACGTGGATGGGTCCGCCCCCAATGAAGGCAACCTGGATATGAGCGTATTCAGGATCGTAGATGTGGGGGACCCAGCAGATCCGTTTCGATACTACTAACAAGGTCTACGTAGACCGCGCGACTTCCGTAAGTGTTGTTAATGTGACCGCCCCTCTGACAGGTAGACTGGACATGAGCGTAAATAGGATAGTGGATGTGCAGGGAGCGTGTAAACCTGGAAGATGTTGCCACAAAGACCTATGTTGACATGGCTGTGATACCCGCCAATTGTTGCTGGCTTAGTGTTGATGTCGGAGGGGGTTCGGTCTCAATTTGTTTACTCAAGGTGCAATCCCCACATTGCGAGTGCGAGTGCTGACGGGCCCTACGTTTCCTTGCGGCGGCCTCTGTTGGGGCGGAATCGGCTGCCTATCGCTTACTGTAGCTGGGGAGGTTAATAGAATTACGGAGCCTGGCAGCGAATTTTGACGTTTCTCTTGCGATGAGGACTGAAAGCTTGGATTCCGATGATCAGGCCAGTACAACGACATCGCTGGCATTCAAAATGGTAAAGTTTTCAGATAATAGGTTTTGTAATATGTCTTCCGTAGTCATTGCCAAACCTGGCTACGTTTATTTTATCCACACGGTGCCAACTACTATAAGGGGAGAGATCCACGTCAATGCCAAGCTGATTGTCGAGGTAATAGCATAGATGATTTAAACACGTCTGATAAATATTAAGTCATAATGTATCCTGGTCTTTGTTGTGTGACATCTGAGGAAAAATTCCATAACTACCGACTGAAAAAGATCGGTGATATCCAGCTCCAGCTCAAGGCCGAGATCGGGCAACGACGCTCTCTTTGCAAAAGGTATGTGCGGGCTGTTAACATTGTTGACAGTATGGCGGTGGTGTCTAGCATTGTAGCCATATGCGTTGGGGTCGCGGGTGTGGGGGTGCTTGACACCTTGGCGGCTGCCCCTCTCGCCATCCCATTGGAAGGCATATCACAATACAGAGGAGTTTTTTTTCAGGGAGCTGTCCACTCTACGAAAGTAATCTTAAGCTGCAGAGGTATGTAACATATAAAATTATATTCTCTCTTGCTTTTCTTTTTATGGGATAGAATTGTTTCATATACTGAATGGACGGGAACTTATTCTAAATTTTTACGGATAGTCAGACCTATCTCGCATAAGGCCATGCTATCAGATATACTATAGTCTGTTTCAAGTTAACCATTTTTATAACTGAACATACAAATTGAATTTAATTATACTTTGCATGCATTAAATGATGAGTAATGTCCGAGTTCATATAACTTAGTAAGATTATTCTTGTCTATATAAACAATACCGTATATTGAATGAGAAAGTTTCATATACAACCGCTATTTTTTAAAAAAAAGCTTGATCAAATTCTGTTAGTAAAACGTGGTTCTCGTTATAAGCATGCCTTCGCAAGCATATCTGTTTGAAGCAGACGCATCGATATTAAAGTCCCATTATTGGCGAAGATGTTATTAGCTACACGTATATTAATATATTTATACGGATAAGAAAAAATAAACATACTTTTAAGTCACAACAATGAGAGAGAGAGAGAGAGAGAGAGAGAGAGAGAGAGAGAGAGAGAGAGAGAGAGAGAGAGAGAGAGAGAGTAGGTGGTGAGCGGTCGATGCAAAAATGCGCTGAAGTATACGGAGTTACATTTAAAAGTGAATTTCATTATTTTGAATCAACCGGGATTAGGAAAATATGTAAAATTAAACCACGAATATAGTAGGAGGCGAAACGAGTGAGTGTGCGTAGTCACAGAAATAAAATATCAGAAGCTATCGATTTCATTATCAGGTAAAAGTCAAATGAAAATATAATTTATCGAATCCTCGCCTAACAGAGAGAGAGAGAGGGGGGGGCAGACAGACGACCACAACAACAGATGAATACAAGGCAGTGTCGGTCTGGCAGTCTAGTGTCCCCTCCCCGGAAATAGTAATTTTCCCATATTATTATTCATTTCAGCAATAAATTTAACTCCATATTAACGGACAATTATCAGTCAGTTATCAAACTTCTGCTGTTAACTGCGGGGCTACGATTGGGACTGTTAAATACGACGCTCCAAGTCACGTGGCTTCGTGTAATATACACAATATCTTTCCCAAACGGAATCTGAAATTATCAATTATCAAACGTATAATTATCAAACGTCCGCTCCTAATTAATTGGTGGTAAAAATGTACATCATGTTTCTTGATCCTCCCAGCAACATATTCTGAGTCGTTCACTGCTCCAGAAACAATGTGTAGAAATCGGGATATACATAAATGAAGGTTTAGATTTGTCTTGTAGTCTTCAAACCCCTCATTGAAGATGGTGATTGCGATTGTTAGACAGGAAACTTCAAATACCATCCAATCCTGTTTCTCTATTGTTGTTTTTTTTTTTTTGCTTTCTCTCACGCACACGCACGCACACAGACATACATGAACACAGCACACGCTCAACTAAGAATTATATCGTGGTTATGTAAAGATGGTACGTGATAATGTAGAGACACTAAGTAGAGTCAGCTATGTTTATCACTGAGATTGACTTCACAAAACTCTTGCGACGTACGCTCTTAGATTTTAAGAAACTAAAATATGCAATGTCAATGCTCACATTTGGCAGTTTTTACTGACTGCAGGTAGAGTTCAAAAGGACAATTTTTGATTTTATTGATTTAAATTTTACTGAAAGGGAGGAGTTTGGATTAGGAAACCACGACGACTGACTCCTCGTGATATCAATGACTGTTATTGCGCATGATATTATGTGGATGTATCGTAATGTGACATGTGAGCGTTCTTAGCCGAGGAATGGGAACTATATTACATTACACGGTATATATCTTTCATCTTGTTTCGATTAAATTATTTTTTGTTTTCTGCAAACCATTTATCTGTCTTGTAATCAGTAGTACAGTATTGTTTTGCTAAAGACTATATATCTAAATCAGTGTAACTGATTGAAGATTATTTTTTTTTTTAAAAATTCTCAAGTATGTTCCGACTTCACTACAAACTTTCGGTTGACGAAATTATTTGCAAGCATCCACTTTTGAAAATGTATATTTTGATATACGCTTTGTCATGATCCATCCGCTCTATCTGTGTTCACTATTATTATTAATATTAGTAGTATTAGTATTATTATTAATTTATCGTTATTGTGAAATTTGGAGTCTTGTGGAAAAGTTATACGTAGAAAAAAGAGACTGTGTTGATTAAAAAGATCGTAATAAACGGAAAAGAGTACAAATGAAGGAAAAATAAGAAGGAGCAGGCGGAGGAAGAAATGGATGAGGTAGATAGATGATATAAGCGATGAACAGAAAGAGGGCAAAATAGTTGACACTAAGGTAACTGAGAAAATACAAGACTTTATAATTATACATGGTGTCCCGCATATCCTCTGATTTTCGAAGTATGGGAGAACCTCATCGAACCCCATCCCTCATATCCATCGACCCTCCAGCTGGCATAGTCATATCAAAATCTCCACATGTAGATCAAGTCATTCAAAAGCGTCGTATCTTCCAGGCCTCATCCACGTGGGTGGTACATATACTGCAGAGAAACTTAAATTACCATAAAGTTACAAAGTTTGTATCTCGCTCAGGAGAGAGAGAGAGAGGAAGGGGGGGGGGGGAGATAAGAATGAAAAAACGGATCGATCGGTTGGAATAAGATTGAGATGTACGCCTATGTTTTATATAGCTAACACTGTGTCCGTCAAAAAGTTACGAGTCCAAAAGTTCCAAAATGTGTCAGAAATTAGAAATATTACTATAACAGCCTGAAATTCTAATCACGTATCTACATATAAATAAAAAAGCCGACCAAACTTCATTTGTTTACCTCAAGTGGTGTTTGCCTAATGTTGCTAACTAGATAATAAAAAAAGGAAAAATGTATGTCATGGCTAATTAATCGAATCAGATAAAGGTCCTCTGCATATGAAAACAGATAAGCTATCAAAATTTCACTTTTTGTCTATGTTTAGTGGCTTTCAAGAAATCTTTCAAATAAGTTTCTCTAGATGGACTGACATACTGACAGAATGAGGGGCATAACAAGTAAGATTTGCAATTTTATAGTGTCGACCTACTGTGCTTTACTTCAAGTGGTTTTTAGCCTTTCAAACTCGCGATAAGAATTATTCATTTTCGAATCCATCCCAGACCAGGCCTAGTAGGCCGACGTGATGCGTTCTTGTGCAAGGTATTTTACTTTAACTGTTTGGCATAATACAACCTTTCATGCATTTATGTGCCATTAAATACCACAACCAAACAATCACTCAAATCATTTATTCAACCAATCAACCGACCCATCAATTAATACATCAATAATTTAGTTCGTCAACTAATTAATCTGTATCTTTGCAGTATATTCACTTATTATATAATCGTAGGTGGTATTCAGGTGTTTCTGCTGGCGATTTTAGGCGGGACTCTGCTTTTGTACCAGAAGACAAATATGGCGAAGAAAAGAGCAAACCTCCCGAAGTGGCATTTATCATCTGCAATAAGAAAATATTAACAATCACCTTAACGATTAAAATTCTGATTGATTTTAATGCTTTTTATTGACTAAGTTACCAGTAGTAATGGGAGATACATTTACAAATGGGACCGTACGGGTACCAGGGAAATTAACATTAGGCCGCCATTTTGAAATGGGACAGAATAGTTTACAAGGGAATGTTTGATATTAGTCCATACTTTTAACATCGAGGTTCTGTATGGATACAAAGGGAATGTTAGTGTTAAAAATGTCTATAGGTTTAACATGATGGGACGGTATTCGTACAAGTGGAAATGATATGTGAAAATTGGCCATAGATTTAACACTGTGGGACGGAATGGGGTCAAAGGGAAACGGTAAAATGAAAACACAAATACTGACCTATATGCAAATATACTGACCAACACACACATACTTACTGACCAGCATATACACCTAATCACTATATTCATCAGCACTTACACCTGCAAACCAACACCCATACCTACTAACCAGCATCTGCACCTACTAAAAGAGGTGTAAGGTTAGAATATAAAGTGGTGGTGGTGGTTGGAGGGTGGAGTGGGTGGGGTAAATAGAAACCAAATCCCTGTAAACAAAACTAAACCCCTACAACCCTTTAACCGTACAATTCCCTTAACAGAACTCAAAGCAAATCTCTACAACCCTTTAACCATACAATTCCCTTAAACAGAACTCAAAACAAATCTCTACAACCACCATAATTGTATATACTCAGAGTGGAGTTTAAAAGACGGTGGGGGGGGGGAGGATAGGAATGCTCACACATATACAGTGACCTGAGAAGGCCTGTTTTTTAACAACACTCACCTTAGTGGCCTCATCTCCCTGGTTTGACTCCATAGGTAGCACATCTCTGTCCCCATTGTTCGCCACCTCAAGGGTTGATAGAGACGGAGTGGGAAAAGTGAGGTTGATTATCCTCACTTTCCAAGTCCTCATTCATTCGGATGAATTGTTTAGGCCCTTGTGGCAGCTGATGCAGATGTTGTTGTTTTTGCTTCCTTTGTCACTCTCGTTCTTAGGCTTCGTCTTCCCTCTGACAAAGCCTCTGCTGAACTCTCTTCCACCATTCGGAGAGGCGTTGCTGCTCCCTCACCCGCTTCTCTCCGCTAAAACCCCCTTGATCTTTGTGGTTTCCGCCTCCATTACCTTTCTAATCAACCCTTTGCCGTTCAATATGCCTCCTTTTTTATCTTGAAGTGACGTCTATCAGGGAAAATCTCCATGTTCTCCACCTTCACACAGTTAACCCACTTGATAGTGTTTGCTGGTCATTTATTTTCCTATATGAATCAATGATTTATGCCAAAATGGTCGAACGCAGACTCTTTTATATACTGGGCACAAATTGAAGCTGAATTTAAGTCTCTACCACTCAGAATGTGGGTAACATATTTCATGTTGTGTTTCCTTTTCATCAATCAAAACGCATGATCCTATGTGAGGTCATTTTCAGATCAGAACGCCTGAGGACGTGTCACGTGACTTCCAAATTCAAGTACAGGAGACAGAAAAGATCAATAAAGAGAAAATGAAAGAGTATATATATTATTTACCAAAAGGTCTCAAACCAACACAATTTCAAAATTAATATTTTTTCTTATAAGCCCTGTTAAATTAATCATGAACAAAAGAATGAAGAGTGAAGATTAGGGCAGTCCGTCCTCTTCATGTACATCATTCTCAATACAGATATAAATACAAAAAAATTTAAACATGAACGTATTTACAAGGTTGACAACGTTGGGTAGTAAGACCTGACTTTCTATGATCTAGGACAGTTTCGTTTTGCCACTGATGGACACTACGTTCTGAGTTAGAGAAAACAGATAGCCATAGTCATCACTAAACCCCATTTCTATTTTTCATCGTTTCTAGGGAAATCACTTCCAAAGGAAGTTAGTAGATATTCTAATGGAAATCCAAGACTTCGTTGATAAAGGAAATGCACACGATATTCTCCACACACATGAAATCGGATCCTTGTAATTTTCCATTATGGAACTGAGTGGATTCAGCATTTCTTCTCATACAGTCGGTGATATCATCTTCGATAGGAAGTAATCCATCCGAATACACTGTGTTCGTTGGGAAAATAGACTGTCACCTAGTCGATAACTGTCGTCCATGTTGATGACATAAGCTCGAACGTCTTTTTTTAGGTTTTCGATAAGGAGGTTCATCTTTATCATAAACCATTGGATTCCAGGGAGCTGTGTACGAACTGTGTGTCGGGCAGTAATGAAGTTCCAAGATATTAATTTTCTTTCTCTCGGATAATCTTAAGCAATGATTTCACACTTGACTATTTCTTGAAAGGGTCTGTCAAGTAAATCGAAGAATGAGAAGTATCGGTACTCTGCTGCAAGATACCTTCAATGCATTTCGTCTCCAAGGATGACAATAGAGGTTTCGAATGGTTGCTCAAGTCTTTATACCACTCTCTCAAGATCCTTTCTTCTGGGATGACAGCCTATGCTTCTTCCAGATAATCTTCCAGCTTTTCCTTTTGACTCATCATCAAACACTGGTCATGTTTGTTTATGTTTCTTTTTGGGGGGTTGGAGGTTTCGGATTGGTGTTTTTTATATGATCCATTTGACAACCATATCAATGTTCTCTGGTAAGAAGCGGGATTCTTTCAGCCAAGTGGTGAGCAAAACAGGATACTAACTGCTGTTCTTTTTCTGGCTATAGTGACACTTCTGCTTTGCTTTCTTTCTTCTTCATCACTACGTCTTTGAGTTTCTGTCTGTGACTGCTGTGATTCCTGTTCTTGAGCATATATGTCCATGGCTTCGTGTTCATGATCATCTATCCCCATGGGTTCTATACTTTTAATATCTAAAATCACTTCTCTACAACTGTTATTTCAAGGGTATTATCGAATTATACAAACATGATCACACTGACTTAGACCTCGAGGACGTGTGCAAACTGAAGTTCCATACTGAGTTGACCTGATTGTTTAGGGTGCAAATGTTCATCGTCACTCCCTTGGTCTGGAGTGAAAGCAAAACTCCACAAGCGATTTCCTCCTTGATAGTCGTTGTACGAAATACCGCGGGTACTGTTTCTTACCAGGCGACTTCTATCTTGGAGACTTTGAAGTGTTGGATGTGGAAAAAGTTTTGATCAATAGTTACGATGAGGGCGGCATTACTCACGATGACAACGAAGAAACGTTTCGAAAGTTGACCTTGGAAGAGATGATCTTCGATCTTCGATCGGAGTCCAAAGGCAATGGTGAAGGTTTTGACTTCCACTCGTCGTATGAGATACTTAGCTGTGCCTCTGGTCGGAGGCTGACTGATGTCGTTTCCAACTTCAGGTAAGACTTCCACACGTCGCATGTAGCGCCTGACTTCTTCTATGTTGGGTTTGTACACGTTAAGGTTTGTCATCAAATGGAAACCGTACAACTTCGATTCAGTCTCAGATGTACATTCAAGCCTTTCAGCAAAAACTTGTCTTGAAACCACATGCCCAAGTGTCAACCATCCATCATTTATAAACTAAGCCCTTGTTTGATTTTTTTTGTTATCAGTCGTTAAATCCTACATTGTGGTCCACATCATGCTAAGCAGCAATTAAAGCTGTGTCGTTGAACTTGCCCAACGTATCAGGTTTCCACATTACACAAGTATTGAGGTGTGTATTGTTGGCTTATTTTCCAAAATTCAGGAGATTCTCTACGTAATCGCGGTAAGGGTAAGTGTCCATGTTGCTGCTGAAAAGTTTGTTGTTGGAGTAAAAATCCACTTTGCGGGTGGGAGCCACTCTAGCAACGGCAGCTGAATTGGAGTTGTCGGTTTTAATGACTTTTAATTTCAGGTACAAGTAGCTATTATTAAGATCGATATAGTCTAGGTTTTTCCCTTTGATTTCAGGCTCGACAGGATCTGATGTGGTCAGAGACTACACGGCATGAAATTCTACCCACTTGGATTTTTACATAATTATCATATTCGTCGGGGGAATAGCAAACCTATCTAGTTATGTCTTGGTACATTCGAAAGGATCTCGGTGCATCATTAATAATAAATAAACGTCCAAATCTCTGACGGTTCTTTGCCTCTTATTCTTTTCCTTATCGTGTCTGTGTGGTCTTAATGGTTTTCGATATATCTTTCTGCATTGTCCTTGTTTCGGTGTGGGAGACGAATCAATGGGTTCGACAGGAGTGTGAGTGTTTAGGTGTTTATATGGACCTCACATTTTTCCTGCATTCATTAAGGCTTGTTTGGGACTCTGTTTGTGGATAAGCACGTTTTTGATCATTTCTATTTCTAGCGTCATGTCAGTATTTGTTTTAAAGCAAGCAATCCTTGGGAGAGTATAGGTTTCAAGACGGGTGCCTCAGTACGAAAAACCGATTTGACTATGTGCTCGTTGTCGAACTACTCCTAAGTACACATGATACAAGAGTTTAAACTCAGTATAGAATCGTTTTCGCTATGGTTGTGTCTGTCGTCGTTGTAGCTGTTGCATTTTGTTTTTCTTCGGTTTTCATCACATTCTTAAAATATCTGAGAGTAGGTTTGGTAGTCCTGTGAAAAACTTTCTGATGAAACAGTTGAAGACGTTGCGATCATTTTCTGTACCGTACGATTTCTCCGTTTCGGACAAATCTGTTCGATTTTTCGGTTTGAAACATATCTTATTGCATATATTTGGAAAGCAAAAGGGTTAGGCACAAGTTCTTCCAACTTAGAATAACCTTTCCAATAACAAATACAAAACACATAATATTTCATTCATCAAGTGAAACTTACAAAGAAAATTGATATGATATTTGAATGAGTGTAAGAACTATAATGATCTAAAGCAATCATTGTTTGAGGTGCGAGATTATGAAGGAATGAAGAAAGATGAGGCACCATGTGATAATTGGTCACACACAAATATATAGATACATATATACAAATACATGAAGCGTTCTTATATTATTGAACTTAATAGCATTCCTGGACAAATACATTTAATCATATTTGGATTGTAGTATAATAGCCTCGAACACATATACATATAAACATATACCCACATATAGTCATACATATATATGCATATATAAACACATATACATGTATATATGCATAGATACTCATGTATATACATTCATATACATACATACACACATAAATGCATATACACATATGCACATACACGCCTGCATAAACATGCATACTTACACACACACACACACACACACACATATATATATATATATATATATATATATATATATATATATATATATATATATCTTGCTCACAAATGATGATCGGGGGAGAGAAAACCAAGGAAATCCTTTGTGAAAAATAATGATGATTAAAAAAAAAAAAAAAAAAAATTAATAATAATAATAATAATAATAATAACAGTGCACAAGACTTAAAAACCACGACAATGTTATTAAGGAAAAAATAAACGTTCTACAATATCATTAATATAAATAAGAAAAAGTAATAGACCAAGTACAGATCCTTGTGGGACACCTGTTCTGATGTATTTCATGCGCGATGCATCTGCGTTTAAAAGAACCCTTTGCCTTCTTAATGATAAAAAATCATAAACCAGTTTAGCATGTTTACCCTTACTCTATATTCGTTAAGTTTGTGTAGCAATCCTCTGTGCCAAATACGATCAAATACTTTAGATATGTCGCAACAAACCCCCCCCCCCCAAAAAAAAAAAAAATACACATATAGTTATGGGTTTCTAGGAGTTGTGTGCTTTGATTATGGATGTCAATCAGTTGGTATACTGTTGAATTGTTCAGTAGAAACCCTGACTGTAACTTAGAGATAAGCTTATTTGCGTTCAAAAAATTGAAGAAATGCCAAAGTATCATTATTTCAACAATCTTTCCCACGCAACTAAGAAGGGATATTGGGTGATAAATCGATGGTAAACATGTATATCCTTTCTTAAAAATAGATATTAGATTGGCAGTTTTCCCCATGGTAGGAAACATTCTCTCTTTTAAAGATCTTTTAAAGAGAAGTACAAGGGGTTTGATTATATAATTTGAGACTCCCCTGAGCAGTCTATGACTGATAAGATCTGGCCCTGCTGCCTTATCAAGCGACAGTGACACGATGACGTCATATATCTCGTGTTCTCTAATTTGTACATGGTCAAAAACTTTATCAGTGCGACAAAAGTTTGGAGGTAGAAAAATGTCCCTATCATCAATGATGCAAAATAGTTTGCTTTTTCGATATCCTGAAAAATCAATTTTTTGAGCCATTTATAACTAACAATGAATCGACGAGAGCAGGTGTGTTCAAATAATAAAGAAACTTTTGCCTGCCGATGAAGCGGGTCAAACCTACATCGTTAGAGTATTTAAGATCTACTGCCGAAGCATTTTATCCATAGACCACAGAAGCAGTTATAAGTCAGTCTTAAAAATATAAAATAAGAGCTTATTATTCGAAGCTTATGAAGTGAGTTATGAATTTATTTTCATCTTAGATACATGCTAATTTCATAAAAATAGTTAATTTTGGTAATTTTTTAGTTTCAAATTTAAATATCTTGGTCGTGAAGCTCTAAACATAACGTAGCATGATCTTTTTTATTAACACATTATAACGTATTCAACCATTTGAAATGAGTGAATACCAAATCAGCCATTGTATAGATCACTAATTTCCGAATATTATAAAAATTATTGAACTATAGAATAATTATTACCTTTCATACATAATTAAAATGTATTTTGACTTCACACTGTATGATATACAAACAAATATACAATTATTATTTTGAAGTTAGTGTATTCTTAACACATAACAAAATAATACCAATTTTCACAAGAAATTACATTTTTATTAATTTAGTCTTTATGATACAAAAACCGAAAGAGGAGGTAAATTTATTAATAGATTGGCACCCGTCTCTTTATTACTTGCGTTTGTCTAATAGCTGTATTCTGTTCTGCGATCCCGTATTCATATAAACACTCGTGTAACAAACTTTTCCGGATATGTATACATCATCTAAATAATAAAATATAACATATTGATCTCTTCGTTTTCGTTTACATGTTTGCTTGCTTGTTTGTTTTTCCTGTTCTAATTTCTTTATCTCTCTGCTTCATATATTCCTTTTTGTGATTCTCAATTTCCTTTTCTATATTTTCCTAGTTTTCTTCCCCATACCTTTGGAGTACTTTTATTTTGGAATGCATATAGAATGAGAAAAATTGTATCGTCCTACCACACTTACATTTAATTGTTTCATCATTGCGGATTTCCGATGTGCAATATTAACTATCAGAATAACCACTATTACGTTTATGTTTGTATTGCTCATCGTTTACATCTTAGCCAAACAGTGTTGAGCCCTCGTAATAAAATGGTTCCAATATCTAAAGAAATTGGGAGGGCATCATCAATAATTCCACCACTGAAATCTATCGAATTATTTTCCTACTTCTTCCTTCCTTCCTTCCTTCCTTTCTTTCTTTCTTTCTTTTCCTGGAAAATTTGTCTAGAGTACTTGAATTCTTTTCATCAGTTTTTACATGTTTATGTACTACAGTGAATTTGCATAAACGATTTGCACATAAACAAATAAAATATAAATAACAAGAAAAGATAAACATCCAATATGGTAATGGATAAGTTGTTAAAATGTAGCGCTATGTTTCATGGATGACAGAAGTTTCTGATTTTACAAAATTGCGAACACACCGGTTGCAAATCTGTAATAAGCGAGGTAATCTGATGTCGGAAAGTAGAAACGATGTTGTTGCCTCCCTTACTATATGACTTCAACCGGGAGCTGCACATCAGTTGGTTCTTTGAATACGATATAATCTCTCTCTCTCTCTCTCTCTCTCTCTCTCTCTCTCTCTCTCTCTCTCTCTCTCTCTCTATATATATATATATATATATATATATATATATATATATATATATATATATATATATCGTCGTCGTTCTCGTAGTAGCAGTAGTAGTGGTGTTTAGTGGGTATAGACCCCGAGCAAGAAGACGAGGACATTATAACCCGTAGACAACACTGTATCATTGTATGATAATAGTACATACGAGAGAAGGAAATAATACATTTAGTATTTCCAATGACGTTCTGTGATGTCATATGACGTTGCGCGTGGCAATAGTGCCCCTTGTAATGTCCATGGTCAGGTGTAGTGTCCAGGGGTCAAGAGGAAATGCTGTCTTAATATAAGTTCTGTAGTTAGCCATTCGGAATAAGAGAAATTATCATGTGATGTACTAAAATGTAGTAGTAGTAGTAGCAGTACACACTGTTCAGTCATAAGGTGCCGGCAACTATACCAACGCACATGCAACGATATTTTTACTCTCAACAACAACAACAACAAAAATGGAAAGGGTTCGTGGTCGATTTCCCTGTTTTATTTATATGAGATAATATTGCTGCTGGTGGTAATAGTCACACGGAACGTCTAAAAAATTCATCGCTTGATCCTTACTTTCTGTAATAATGAATTCCTTTAGGTTTAGATGTAAAACTAATTACCTTCTGACAACTTCGCCATTAATCTGGGCTTTTTAACAACGATTTTCATTTTTCAGTAATAATTTTGAGATCATGACAATTTTCCACACTCACCATGATAGAGCGCAAGACTCAACATAATCCAAGCAATTTTAGAAGATAGAAGACTTGTATTTATGTTTTGTGACTGTGATTTCATTACAGCAACGATTGTATTACAACGCAGATACTACGATCCTAACATGATATATGAAGTACCGTTCTTTAGCGTGTCGTTCAGGGGTCAACTCCCAACATGATTATACTCTTGGACATCCGCCCGTGAGGATGCATTTTTCAAGCCGGACGGTACATTATCATGTATCATTTTCTTCAGTTCTAAGGTCATAACTGGGCCATTATCTGTCCATAATAAATCGTCGCGGGTTTATTTGTGACCTGATTCAACCGAGTGGGAAAGACTGTATAATTGCACACATGTCTTCAGCGTCTGGACGTGGATTTGTTTGCGTAAGAATTAATACAATCGAGTCAGCCAGGTTCGTCGAGTACTATTATCTACAACTAGCATATAACCAGTACATGGAAAAGTACAGGAATTTAAAATTACTGTAGTACATGATTTTATACATTTTTGGGACGCCAGACAACAACCTCTATCGAAAATTATATAATTTTACACTCATCCACCTCTGGTCCTTGTTGTTTATTTGTTATTTTGAACTAAAGTCGTCGCTTAAATAAACTTCAATGTCGTGCTGTTTTAGTACTTTTAGTGTGTGTTTGGGGGTAGGGGTGTGTGATACTATTTAAAGCCGTCATTTCGCAAATGTTGATAGAAAAAGTTGGATCAGAAAAGGCAAATATACACCACAAATGCACGTTTCCTGTACAATTCGAGGATCCGAGATAAAAGGGCCAATAAGGAAAATGTAAGTCAACTAAATATTGAATATTACACGTTGTATTGTTGGGATAATAACTCGAACACTGCAACAGGTTAAGCTACTAGTATAGCTGTAAAAGACAGGATTTGTTCCCATCGCTAATAAAGAACATTTAAGTAGAAAAGGTGAACCAAACAGCCTTTTTTTTTCTTCATAAACTGAGGAGCCGAAATTTTGTTTTGTCTTGTTTTATCCGCAAGGTCCCCCCAGCCCCGTCGTCCTCCCCTCCCCCCCCCCCATAATAGGTTTAATTGGTCTGTGCCGAGCGATTTTCTCTAAATCCGAGGCCCTAGATATAGCGCCAACGAAAGATCACGTTAGCATACAAAAAAAAAAAAAAAAAAACAACAACAACAAAAAAAAAAACGGCGTCATTTTAAAAATTCTTAGTTTCAGTCAAAGCTTTTGAAGTGTGTGTGTGTGTGTAAGAAGTCGAAAACGAAACTAAGATTAGTGCAAATCAGCTAACGGACTTAACTATCTGACTGCAACAGTTACATACAATGGTCCTGTGTTGGTGTGTTTGGGGGATTTGGAGGGAGAAATGTAGCGTAGACCAACACATTATTATTATTATTATTATTATTATTATTATTATTATTTTACGAAGTCGCATAGTTTAGAACGGGCGTGTTACCATGGAGACGACACACATTTGTAGAGAAGAAACTTATTTGCTCGGTCAGAGAGATTGGCTGTTTTGAGATCGAACGGGAATGATATCCAGTATCTGTCAGCATTTTCACGGTATTTAATTGTAGAGCTTTTGAATTAAGTCTGACAGCATTTTCACGGTATTTATTTGTAGACCTTTTGAATTAAGTCTGACAGACTTTTCACGGTATTTATTTGTAGACCTTGTAAATTAAGTCTGACAGCATTTTCACTGTATTTATTTGTAGACCATTTGAATTAAGTCTGACAGCATTTTCCCGGTATTTAATTGTAGACCTTGTAAATTAAGTCTGACAGCAATTTCCCGGCATTTAATTGTAGACCTTTTGAATTAAGTCACTGTATAAAAACATTGTTCTTCTAGAAAGGAAAGATTCCGTTCAAAGTAAATTTAAATATTACAAAGAAAACAAAAGAAGGGAATTTCCTGAGATAGCTCTGTTCTGACATTCCATTTTAAAATATACCACTCTGTATGATGTCAATGTGCTATTTATGGTATAGTATCGCTAAATATAATATATATATGCATGTACACTGGAGCCTAGCTTGTGGGTTTGAGTGTTT
Organism: Margaritifera margaritifera; assembly: GCA_029931535.1. NCBI lineage: Eukaryota > Metazoa > Mollusca > Bivalvia > Unionida > Margaritiferidae > Margaritifera > Margaritifera margaritifera. The sequence continues at coordinate 52,224 of JAQPZY010001012.1, read as the reverse complement.
ATGCGTGAATAATCGTTCTTCATTCTCACACTACCCTCAACTTTATTTTTTTGCGAGTGGTATTTGAAAAGATTAGAATGCATTCTTATAACCGTTTTGTTTCTTTGAACATGCCAGTAAATTTAATGCCGATCGATAGACAAAATATCATTGTTTAAAATGATATGCAGCTCCACGTACAGCACGCGGAACACGTGTAGATATATGCGAGTGTCGTAACATAGGTAAATTACAGTGACGTAACAATATCGGAGAAGGAGAACAACTCTGTTACTTTGTAAAGTGCATAAAAATCCGAGCACTCTTAGGGTACTCTCCAAATGATATCAAGGTCGACTTGGATCAAGGTTATTGCGTGGAATACTTTGTCATCTGTTATACCCTACAATTTTGATGTGGTTTCATCGTTTTAAAGATGGTCCCGTATCCATGGAGGATGACGCACGTTCTGAAAGACCATTGTCTGCTATTGGTGAGTGGGAAGTGTGCTGCCGTAAAGGGGGCAACTGATGAATTTGTTCAATACACACTAGAAGATATTTCTATTATCACGGGCATTAGTTTGTCAGCTGTTTTTAATATAATGAAGAATCATTTGAAGCTGAGAAAGGTTTGTGCAAGATGGGTCCCACATTTGTTTACGGTTGATCAATAAAGACTTGGGTTGAAATTGCCAAACAGCTACTTGTCAAATATGAAAAGAGTGACCAGATACGTTTGAATGAGAATGTCACAGGTGATGAAACATGGATTTACTTTTTTGTAACCCAACGCAAGAGAAAATAATAAAGACCACAAATCACTCGACGTAGTGTGATTGTCAAGAGAGTTTTATACCCATTTTTTTTTCGCTGCAAAAGGACCGGTTGACCAGGTACCTGTGCCTGACTCTGGTAGTGTCACTGGACATTCTTAAACCTCTAAAGTGAAATACAGGTCACACTGACCTCTTTTGGCAAAAAGGATGTAGAGCTTAGCAAGTTGCATCCACTCACTAAGTATCACGATTCTAGGTAGGATAGTTATGCATATAACATGCAAAAAACTCGTGTGGTTATGAGTTAATTACTAAAATCTAAGCAGAACTAGTAAAAGATAAAATATAGGTCACGATGTGCCTCTTTTGTTGTAGGAGTGTGGTAGTAAGTGAGTTGCATATCATCTTCAATTTTAGGATTCTAGCATGAACACTGATCTTGGAAATGAACATCAAACGCAAAATTTAACCCAAGTCAGTGAAGCCTAAAATATGGGCAATAATGACGTACTACAGAAATAAGGGTGAGGTGTTCATCAAGATTCATACCCATGTATAATGATTCTAGACAGGATAGGACATACACAGCATGCCAGAAACATGTGTAGTCGTGAGCTAACTGCAAAAACTTAAAGCCAGTAAAATGTGAAATATAGGCCAGAGTGACCTTTTTGGTGTGGCTTTAGTACAAAATTGTATAGTACAAAAATGTAAACAAACTGAACCAAAGTCAGTGGAGTGTGAAATATGGATCACAGTTACTAACTTTCAAGATGCGAGTGTAGTACTCATCAAGATGCATCCTCACCCAAGTTTCATGATCCCAGGTACAATATTATACAATACATAAAAAACCAATGTTGTCATGAAATAAATGCAAGAACACAAGCCAGTAAAATTTGTAATGTATGTCACAAATACCTTTTGCTGTAAGGGTCAGGTACTAACAGAGATGCATACAATCATCTAGTTTAATGATACTGACATGAACAATGCATCAGATTGCAACCAAGTCAATGAAGAAATATAGGTCACTGTGACCTACTTTTATAATGAGGGTGTAATACTCGTCAAAATGCATCCCCTCATCAACTTTCATGAATCTAGCTATAACAGTATATATGTGCAAAAAAACTTAACTGGAAGAGCCAAATGCAAAACCTTGACCCAAGCCAGTAAAATGTAAAATGCAAGTCAGTGACCTTCCTTTGTGGTGTGTGTGGTACTAACAGATATGCATACAATCATCCAGTTTCATGATTCTAGCATCAACAGAGCTTGAGAAAAAAACCTAAAACACTAAATTTAACTCAATTCAGTGAAGCATGAAATATAGGTCAGTGACCTACTTTTCTGATGAGCAGGATTCCCCCACTTTTTTAAACTTAAATTTCCAGGACTTTTCCAGGTTTAGTCTTGGAAAAAATTTATATTTTTCAATGTTTACTTATGACCCTTACTGGACAGAATTAAAAACATTCTGGCTTAGAAAACGTGCATTTTAAAATCAAAAGCTGTTTCTATTTCTCAACTCTCCCATAACATCTGAATTAGACCTATGACCATGCACTAAACCACAGGATGTACCACTAGAAACATGTATAACTATTTAAATTCATATAAATTTGCATGTAATTTTAATTTACAGAAAAAAAATGTTAAATTTACTCTGCTAAACTACATATATTGATATGAAGATAGTATTTTAGAAAAGGGTTATTTTAAATTTTGACAAGTCCTCCTTAAAAATTATATACCCTTGTATAAAAAAGGACTGAATATTTTTTTTAAAAATCCACTCATGCAGGTCTCGGGGAGGGGGGGGGGGATTTGGCCAAGCACTCATCCTTGAAGTGAGTTGCAACATGTACTCAACACGTTACGCTTACATGGATCACTACACTAATTATGCTCTTACTAAAAACCAATGGCACCCGATGCAAGCTTGATACTAGAACGGCTTTAAACCTGTCGTTTTCACTCTGAACATAATATTTCATGACCTGAACCCATTTTAGTATCAAGTTTACATTGGGGGCCCATTTAAAAAGCAAAGTCGGCTCCCTTTACAGCATGTTCTGAACTGACAAGAAATAGGCAAAATAGGCAAAAGTAATCTATAATTCATGTCTGCTCTATGTTAAGCAATGCCGAGGTACAGAGCTTGTTAATGGTATAAAATGCAAAGATATTCTTAATGTGTAAATCTGCTTCACTCGGCCCTTGAATGAGTAAATTGTACAGTTTTCCATGGCACAGCCAATTTTTATGCAGTCAAGATGTGAGGAGTGGTTTCCCAAGTCCTGCTTATGTCTGGTTGGTGCTATAACATCTACTTTCAACATAATCCAACTATGGATTGTATATTTAATGGAGTAATTGTCAAGAACACCCAGAGCATGGGATTCTGCACTGAAAATGGCCCTAAAAGTTCATCAATTTCTACATAAATACCAAGGTCTGATAGTAAAATTCACTGCAAAGGCGAGTTGGGGATGTTGCAAGCTACTAATAATATTGCTTAACACAGTGTTCCCAGTGCAAAACAACTCAGTTATGTATTTTACCACCATCAAGTGGATGTTGAAAATTTTGGGTTTTTCCCCAGACTTCAATTAATATTTAGGAAAATTAAAGGGCTTTTCCCGGTTGCGTGCGAATCCTGGATGAGGTATAGTATTCATCAAGATGCATCCCCTCACCAAGTTTCATGATTCCAGTATTTATACAGCAAGGTTGCATCTAGGATTTGGTAAATGTGTGCACTTTCCCCCACTGAATCTGAAAAAAGGGGGACCAACATAATGACAAGTGGGGGGGGGGGACCTACCATGATGATGTAAACAAAAACAAAACTTTCAAACAAAGCAATAGCAAGTATGCAAAGTGTATTAAATGCATATATGTTCTGAATATTACAGTATAACATTAAATACATGTGTTCTGTATATTACAGTATAACATTAAATGCATATTGTGTTCTGTATATCACAGTATAACACTGAAACCAAAATCTTGTTTTATAAGAACAGTATTTTCTCTACACACTGACTATTAAAGAATCAAACCATGCCCTGCAAATCCTGTCACTCCCCTGTCCATTCTTATATCTTAAAAAACTGTGTCACGTATTTACTGTCTGTCACTTGATACATGTTATGCATGTAGTTTTAAGATTTTCACTTAGTTTCAAATCCTGAATCGCCCGTTTTTGAGCTGAATTCAACGTGTCTGTCAGGGGCTGATGTCCTGAAATTATCAATTCCAAGTGTGAAGGAATTTTCTTTATAAGTTTTTACACACCAATTGCAAAGCATCTGATTTATTTCATTCGTTTCCAGTCATGGTCGATTTTTTTTTCCAGTCTAAATTATAAGATGTTTTTTTTTTTTACGTTGGAAGGTCACCTCAATTTCAGCACTGCCATCTTTAGCATTGTCTGATACTAGGATTTGTTTGTTCACTGTCGCTGTGCCTATTGACAGAAAAATCTGCACTCTGACTATTATTATAAGTATTACCGATAAAATAATGAAAAAGTGTCCGAGTTTTAACTGGTTTTGGTATTTAACGCATTGTACCGCCAAGCTAGCCTCACCATCAAACATCGATAGGCCATTTCTGTCAGATCGTGAGATAGGTCTTTGTCGAATTGACAGAAAAGGCAGAGGATGTTTCTATTGCATCAAACATGTGCTCTCCTGGCTTTTCTTAGTAACCAATCAGAATTGAGCACGTGACATAATGGAAATACGTTACGTATTTCACAACTATACATGGACAACATATCCGCTGAAAGTGACAACTGGGATTTTTCATTAAAGGAAAACATATATCAAAATAGCGCATTCTTCACAAAAAAGAAATTTGTCATCTTTTTGTATGAAATAAATATAGAAATTGGCCACTATTCTTTGAGAAAATGTGTTCAACACAACTTTTCCCATACCAAATCTAACAAAACAAAAAAAAAAAAAAAAACAAAAAAAAACAAAAATTTCCAAGCTGACAGACAAGGTGGTTCCACAGTATTTATTTTTTTTAAGCCCAAACCTTGTTTTTCTTCCTGTTTCATATCACCTTTAAACCCCCATCAGCCCTAAAGCTAGTATTGGTGCTTGGGTCTGGAGTCAGATATAATGTTAAAATATAAAACCCAAGAGCAACAAACAAAAATAGATTTTTATGAGAGCTACATGTAGACTGTTTAATCAGCTCATTAAGATAATTAGCTCAAAAAGAAAGTCTCACTTTACTTCAAGTCCTAAAAACAGCAGAAAGTGATTGCCAAGTCTCCTGCAATATTCAATGCATTACAAAAATTTCTCACACTCTTGATAAACATCTATGATCAAACACGTTCTGAAAATTTGCATAATGTATCTCTAAACATGCAAATGATAGTTGTTAGGGGCTTACATATACGATTTTCCTTTATGACTGATTTCAAAGACGTATGTATCATCTTCAACCTCATCAGAGGTAGAAAAAATGCCTTTGTATTCCAGTAGACAATCCTCTCGTTTGAATTCTTGCTTGGCAAACACTCCTCTTCGTATGAAAATGAAAGGAAATAAATTATATGAAACATTTTAGTCAAGATACATACAAAAACAGTTGTTAAATCATTTTGCAAGGTTTGAAAATTCTTTAAGTCTTAGGTCCCACTGGACTTGCGGCTTTCAGAAAATAAAATGTATAGTTCCTTTTCATAAATAACATTATGCAAGCAGGGATCATCATTGGGGGCTCACAGGGGTGAAAATAATCAACATGTATTGTCAAACTTTATGGTGAGTAAAGTAGGGATATGATGTTCAGATGACCCTAAGATTCCCAGAGGTCAATTTCAGGAAGCAACAAAATGCTCCAAAAATAATTTTCACTCGTACAATGTAATGGATACAGTATTATACAGGAGAAATAAATGATGTAGTCAACACCAAACCTCAATAAATACAATTTATTACTTCCCAATCAAGATGAAAGTGATGTCTGTTCTCACAATATTAGCTATAGTGGCAAACTGAAGCCCAAGGTTAAAATATATGATACAGTCCATCACACTAAGCTTAAAGCAAGCATTTATTGTGACTCCTCTACAGAATTCAGGGTTCGAATAAACTTTTTTTAGTAATAGCAAAATTCTTAAAGTTGTAATATTTTTAACAAAATTGTTTTGCAATTTACTAGTATTTTATAATTGTAACTAGCACAATGCTAACTTGTTGGTAACAAATTTCAAGCCCTGGAATTAGACTAGGGTAAAATGGAATTAAATAGTCGTTGAAGTTTTATTCATGAACTTCAACAAAAATGTAATCCCATGGTCAGCAATATGTACACTGATGATAATAATAATAATAATAATAATAATAATAATAGTTTTTAATTGGTACCAATGCATTTTAAAGTGGACTGAAGGAAAATTAAGATGGACTTAGTTTTATGTGCCCGTGTGAAAGGGCCTCATGTAAAGTTTAGGGAAACTACACTTAAACAAATCTTGAACCAAATTAAACAAAGGATGCTTTCAATTTCAGTCAAACTTGATTAATATTTGAACTGTGTGTCTTGAAATGAAAATGTTCGCATAAAAATTATCAAATGTTGATAAATGAACAGTGCAACATGCTCACTTTGCCATTCTATTAAGGTGAGCTATTTATCTGTCTGCCTCTCAACTTGGACAATAATTTTGAAGTTGCTTCACTGACAACTATTAAGGTGAATCTGAACCCCTAACAGAAGTCTATTCAGATCAAGTTCATCATATTTTAGCTGCATTTTCCTATGGATACATAATATGTCATAAAACAGTGGACATTTTACTATTCAGGTTATGTTTGAAACGTACCTGTATCTTCATCAATCCACCTTACATAATATCTGGACAATTCTTCCGTTTCTAACAAATCTTCTTCTTGGACTTTTTTGTCCAGTCGTTTATTCCTGCCGATGGCCATGTGGCTTCTAAAATCTTGGACACAATACTGAGTATACTAACAGGCCTGTAGTTGTTGGCAGCTGCCCTACTATCCTTTTTGTAAAGAGGACTAACTCTAGCTAATTTCAGTTCATCTGGCACTAGACCAACAAGTTGTTCTCCAACATTTTTTTTCTGACATGACTGGTGACTGGTCTTCCACCAGTCATAATCAGGAAAAAAAGAAAAAAAAGTAAAAAAAAAAAAAAGGCGGAGAACAACATGTTGGTCTAATCAGGCACAATACCTCTTGATATAGACAAGTAACAGTGTATGTAACTGGAATCGTCAAAAGACTAGCAGGGGTTTGGGTGGGGTGGGGTGAGGAAGTCAAAATAAAAATCAACGGGACGATCCTTCAAAGTGACGTCAATATGTTAAGGAGAGAGGCAAGCTCCCACAATCGGATTTGGGTGGTTTAATACTTTGGAGGTTTGTTTAAATCTTATTGCAGGCTTGCAGCTACACACACACACACACACACACACACACACACATATATATATATATATATATATATATATATATATATATATATATATATATATATATATATATATACTGCACAATTATTTTTTTTTTAAATCGGAGTTTGGGTGAGTACCCCCCCCCCCCCCTTCAACGGACGCACTAGCCGATATTGTCAAGGACTGTACTTTTTACATGGATTAAAGTTACTTAATTCTTTGTAAACAAAATCCTCACTTAGCGGTTGAAGTTAGAGTGTGATATTATAAACATTTCTTACCCTGTAAAACTCTTGCTAAATTGTTGAAACTGTTATAAATGTTTTTGAAGGTTGTGGGAATTTCTCCAAGAGAGTAGATGCTACATTAATGAAGAAGGTATTAAAATGATTAGCAATATCACAGGTCTATGGCATTATTGTTTGATAATCGTTTTCCGTCGCATGTTTTGAGAAGGTCCGTGTTTTAGTGATTAGTAAGAAAACATTTCGCGCGCAGATTTTAGCTTTAATCAGTAAGGGCGCCATATTTGAAGAAGTTCATTCTTAGTAGTTAAGGCGTTGGAAGGAGTTAGCCACAAGTGAGTATCTTAAATGATTTATACATTGATTTAGAACTGTATGCTGCCATTAGAACGTATTGTCACGTCAATGCAAAGTTTTGGTAATGAGAATCTTAAATTTAGGATAGCCAAAATTTTGGCCTTCAAGGTCTGGCCGATGTTGCACGTGCATTTACAATTTGAATAGGGAAAGCATGTTCATCTTCGAATTTCAGACTTTCGTGACTTTCAAAGACGAACATTGTGCAATGTATATAATACAGACAGGGCCGGCGCAAGGGTATTTGGTGCCCTAGGCAAACCTTCAGCCTTTAGCCATCACCCCCACCCCCACAGTTAACTTTTGAAAATGAATACTGTACATTTATTCTTTTCTTCTGTTTTTTTTTAAATATCTATTTTTAGACGCTTATTATCTTCTTTCTAATTTAAGCTATTTCTCTTTCTTGTTTAATTAGTTCTTTTGCCGCCCCCCCCCCCCCCCCCCCAATTTTGCCGCCCTAGGCGACCGCCTAGTTTGCCTAGTTGTTAAGCCGGCACAGAATACAGATTTTTAAAAACGTTATTTAGTTACATTTCCCATCCATGCTACACCGGATAAAGTTGGTAGAGGTCCCAGGAACAATTTCAAAAAGGCCCCCCCCCCCCAATAAATGAACACTATCAATTAAAAATTACTTGCATTGCGGGGGCTTGGGAGCAACTGCTGCATTTGCACCACCTTTAATCTGGCCTTGCATTCACGGAAGTATGTATAATGCAAGGGCGGATTTGAAAGGGAGTGAGGAAAAATCGGTGCCGCACCCTATCCTCTAACAAAATGAGTGCCAAACAACCGGAATGTTTCCTTGAGCAAGTTTTCTTTAAAGTTAAATTGTTAAAATTATGCTTTGGAAATGCTTAAGGGCTATTGGTAATGTGCAGTTAATTACTGGTGGATGGGAGATGGTGCTCTGAAGAATTGGCTACATATTTTGGTAATAGTGATGTCCTGTTTCTTGCAGTAAAGTACTTGGCAGTGAGTTTGTGAAAAAATAAATTCCATACCATTTTTTTCTACAGACTGAAGCTGTGTGGATCAATATGGAGTTTGTATGTGCTAAAACAAAAATGACACTGAGGCTTGTAAATAATCCAATGAGTGGCAGGGAGAAGTAGATTTTGTTTAAAACTTGGAGCAATTGAACATAAGCTGTTTGCCTGTAAAGACTTTGTAAATCTAAGACGTTTTAGTTCGTCGATAAAACCTGGAAAGTAAAACCTAATAAAAGGTATGGAGGTCTGTACTAGATGTAAGTGGCATTTTATGAGAAGCACAATGACAGAAATGTCTGTTGGGAATATTAATAATGAGAATAATCTCAGTGATGAACATTATGATGATCCCCAAGCTGAACAGTTTGGAATATTTGTATAATCTCTTATCATATGTCTTTCTGTATATCTGTCTGTATCTATGCCTGCCTGGCTGTATTCAATCGAGGTTGAAATTTTGTATTGCAACCATGGCAAATGCACCATAAAATGCTTGCTAGTCCCCTTTTATACCTTTCAGAAAGCAAAGTTACAGGACTGCCACCATTCTCTATCGTTGGGGCTCCCTGACATAAAGCAGAGCGAGTTGAGATGTCACTGACATGCTTTTTCAGACACTCTAGGTTTATCATTCTGTAACCATCCAGAATGTCTACAGACCGTTTTGATTTGAAACGTAGCATTTTTACTGTTGTGAAAATGGCAGTCAAAAACATTTCTAAACTAGTTTAAAACAAACTCCCAAGGTCCTCAATATACACGTATCCTCGGGTTTTGACACTTGGAATTTAAATTTGATACATTTTTGATGCATACAAATTCCAACCTGTGCGTTGTTATGATGCATGTTGATTTAGTCGGATCATTAGTCTTAATTATCCTTGATTCGCCTCCATAATAATTTCCTACTGAGCACACGCTGTCCATAACAAATTGACTGTATGCACCAGTAATTGACATTTGCTAGACTACTGTCTACACCTTATCTGCCAATAATATCTCACCTACAGTACACACATCATGTTTAATGGAAAATCCACATTCCCACAGTGGACCTTAACTCTTTAACTTCGACTGACGTGTATATCCGCTGCATAAATGTGCCTTGCCTCCCCAGTGACTGGTAAATCTGCTTGTAAACAATGCACTGCTACTCCCAGTGACTGATATATCCACTTGCTGGTTATGCTCCCTGTACCTCGGTGACGGATAGATCTGCACTGTATGTTCATGTTACAATCGGTCTTATTGGTTAATAATTGGAAGTAAAAGGACATTCAACCAATCAAAATAGAGTTAACAAATGATTGTTCTTACTAAATCTGGGGATTTTTTACAATTTTGTACCACGTGTTAGTTAATACATGTGTTTGTAGTTGACAGTGGAAATAATGGCTTTTGCTTACGCTAGCGATCGAGAATCCAAATTTTCAGGTTTTTCCAAGGACGAACTTGACAATGTTGAATTAAGAAGTGTTGGTAGTGACATTGAACTATTTTCTTTGTCAAGTCGGTCCGAAATTGAGACAGAATCTGATGAATAGACATCGAAGTGTGGACAAGGGAGCCACGTGCTTCAAAAGTCAGTGTTTACCGAAAGTGTTGGCCAAACTTTCGTTTAGATGAGGGGAAGAAAGAAATAGACAAACAGTGCAATGTCTGTCTGTGTATAAAGCATAACTGCTTCTATAAATACCATGCAGAACTTAAGAAGTAGTAGAACATAGTGACTAGTTAAACATTTTTTAGTAATTACATGTATATATTTGACCAATATCTTTGTATAAAAGACCGACATAAATTTTAGTGTTTACAAATAGTGTTTTGTGTTCTATTCATGGATTTTATACCAATCTTGTGGATGTCGGCAGGATAAAAGAATAAAACAGACGTAAGGTAGTTATAGCTTTTATATATGCATGGTTTTAGTCTATAAATCACTTTATTATACAGAAAATAACTAAAACAATTGGCCCATATCCCCATATTTGTCAGTTAAAAAGTTCTCATTTGGCTGCAGCAGCATCAGTCTCTGGTAGTCAGTCCCCAAATCAGCTGCAGTAGTGACCCCAGCAGCTAGGCAGAGTAGTGAGCCTCTACAGTAGCATTAGTAGTTAAAGAGTTAATCTTTCACGGACCGGACATTAGGGGTGAAACGATACACCTCTGCCACGTATAAATACGATTCTCGATACACAGCCTACGATACGTTACAATATCGATACACCATTCGATCAGATGCATGACTCATCATGGTCACCATGCCATTTGTTTTGCATTGAATTAATGTTTTTAAAACATCTTATTACCAATTTCATGTCTTCGCTTAAATTTTGAAGGCATTACGGTGTTGTCTTCAATATAGAAGAATCAGTGCAATTTCCTTGTGCAAGGAAAATCTTATCATCTGTAACAAGTCCGAGGGGGGGAGCAGAGATGATTAACAACCAAATCCTTCACATTGTATTTCCTGCAGATGCAAAACAACTGCCGTGGCCACAGGCACTCGTTTCTGTCACTAAAAAAGGAAATTATTGAAAACACCCACTCCCCTTCTATAAATTGACATGGCGACTATAACTTGTGCGGTTTGGAATCTGCTCCCTTGCCGATTCTGTGCTAATTTTTTATATTTTTTTATATCCCATCTACACTACATCGCGTGGAACTTGCCTGTCAGCTCAGCTACAGTACACAATGCAGAATGCTGTTTTTAAGTTGTACACAATGGCGTTTAATATTGAAAGACTTGCCCACTAAAATGCATTCTCATACATGTATTGTGAGAGGTGAATGATACATTTCCGAGCAAAGAATCCTGAGACTATTTAGGTGCTTCACAAAATATACAGTTTAATTATAGCAATTTTAATGAGAGAGAGAGAGAGATAGAGATTCTGCTTTTAAACAAAAGGAAAAAGAAATCACACATAGGTATTAGCGGGTTTCATTCGATTATTATAATAAATAAATGTGACAAAAGCAGTGATTTATTTTTTCATTCCCCCAGTCACTTTTAAATTGTTTGCTTAAAATGTTCCCACACAATGAAATATACACAGTACAATCTAGTATACAACTTCTACTAGTCCGGCCTGTTTAGCACTTTTGACCCATATATATTCATGTCCATGCGACACATTTTCTCAGGAACTAGATGTGTTTACTTTACCGTAGACCTACTATTTTTATGCAGACAGCTTTCTATAACCAACAGCTTAACAAATATACTTGGGATTGCTGGTTTGGTCATCTAAGTTTAATATTGCCAAATGGATGGGTAAAAGTGATGAAGTATAATTACTTAAATATTTTCGGTAGGAGATGAACTTGTATATTTTATTTTCATTTGATGCAGATGCAATTTATTTGGTACAGTACATTCTTTCAATGCACATAACAAACACTGCAAACTGTACTCGAATGTCAAGCAAATATTGTAATGAACACCAAGTTCAACACCGTTCTACTGGAGTGCACAGAGCATTTTCATATCAGAGTGGTTTTCCAAAATGGGTAGGGTGTAGGCTGCATTAAAGAGAACCACCATTTTGTTTTTCAATTCATTCACATTTAGTTTTAAAATGTACATTCCATGTGGAGTGTTGGCAAATTTTGACTTCAGGATTTTCTGCATATGCTGGATAGTGTCGGGCTTATACTGTGCCGACAGGCCTTGAGAGGTCCATAGCTGTAATGAAACTTGATTGGTTCAGTCCTGAATTTGTCAGTTCCATTGACAAAAACTAGTTGAATTTCAAACCTGTGCCAGTTTGGGATATTGTTTGTGGTAACTGCAAACCATCTTTCGTTCCATTTCTGTCTCAGTAGTGTCGTATTTGACATGTTTTGCTACCACGGAGACTAGCTTATGTCTCTTTGGACAAATGGTTACCTCTGATTTGGTGGCAGTCTTTCATTTTATCCCTCCACTTTCATGTGGATGTTCCTTCTCTGAATTTCCCCTAGAACCTTCCTCGCAAAAAAAAAATTAAGCAAACTCATTTTATCCATATAATAAAGATGATCTCGCTTGGCAACTACTTCTAAAGTTGTTATAACATGCATTTTGCGGTTTAAATATAAAACACAGACAGCTCCTTAACCCTTTTGCAGCGGGATACGACTCCAGTCGTACTTTACCTTTGCCAGCAGGATACGACTCTGGTCGTATGTTCACTATATTCCGTTACCAACTTTGCAGAAACTTAATTTTAACTGTATAATATGTCATCAATTTACGTGTACTCTTTTGAAAAGAAGGAAATAAAGGTAGAAGGTACACCTAACATTGGTGGCGCTCTCCAGTTTCGTACTTTGCATAGGGTTAGATTTTTAAAGAAAATGAATTACCCAGGTTTTCCTCACTGGCTGTCCGGGCTATTTAAATAAGACCATGTATATCTTAGGTATTGTTAAAAGAACTTTGAATTCCCTTTATTTTGGTGTATGATTGATGGGTGAAATTTGGGTTATAGAGTATACAGCTTGGTCTTACTTAAGATGTGCACCTCTAAAAAAACTGCTAGCTCCGCTTGGTCATTTTCACTTCCTGGACTTCAAAGGTAAATTTAAAAAAAAAGAGCCGATAACTTTTTTTACTTTTTAGATATTTTTTAATTCATTCATAGTACTTTCAGAGGCTGGTATTGTCTGCTCTGGCAAAATTCGTTTCCCTATTTTAATAACTGCTGAAAATAGTGCACTTTTGACTAATTCAGGCTGATTTTTCGAGTACTTTGGAGCGGTCATTTTGTCTGCTGTGTGCTTAGATCATGTCCAGTTTCCGCAAGTACAATATGTAAAGAAATTTCAGCCACAGTACATGAAAGTAACATAGAGGTATGCCAACATTCTCTCCATTGTGCATGTTGCAAATGCAAAATACATCTTACACCTGTCACTCTCTCAGAAGCATGTATTATCTGGAGAGCGCCCCCATTACCAGATTGTGTTTAAAAGACGCCAAAACTGGCAAAAATTCGATTTCAAAATCGAGTTTTAACGTGCGTAGATAAAAAATGGCAGTCATATTCTGAAGAGGAAAGTGAAGACAGTTATGTGCTTGCTGAATTAGTTGAAAATAAAGACCATTTCATGTGGAAAATTGACATTCTAGGCAGTGGGGATCGCCATCTCTACTTCTTCAAAATGAACAGAGCTGATGATAACTGGTTATTTGAAATTTGATTTCAAACAAGACTTTTAATGTGTGGAGATCAACATGGCGGACAGCGCTGAAACAGCAAGTTACGGCAGTGATGGGGATGCCGATTTTGATGAAAATATAGATCATTTTGTGGAGAAAATTTATGTTTTGGGCAGTGCAGATCGTGATCTTGACTTTGACGAAATGAACGGAGATGATGATAACTGGTTGGTAGAAAATTTGCTTTCAAAACTGAACTTTAACGCGTATAATTCAAAATAGCGGACAGTACTGAAGCGACCGTGATGTTGATACCGATTTTGATGAAAATATAGACAATTTTGTGGGGTAAATTTATATTTTAGGCAGTGGGATCGTGGGATCGTGATCTTGGTTGCATCAAATGAACTGAGCAGATGATAAATAGTTAATTGGTATTTTTGACTCAGATATTGATGATGATGAAGACGTGGATGCTTTTCAAGCTAACTGGACATTTTGAGAACTTCACTTCTCATAAAGTTCGCACATATACTGATATTGGGTGTGTGCATAATATTTTGAAATTTTACTGCATCCCTGGAAATGGACCAATATACACCCAACATAACTCTGATATTATTACATTAAAATTTATTGTGAAATAAAAACACTGAAGAACCAAAATGAAAAGCTTTGTCGACTTACCAGTAAGGATTATTCTTTTTGTTCTCCAATTCTCATGTGAGTAAATTTAATAAAATTGTAATAACTTTCGATATTCTAGATGGATTTTTATTATTTTGTCACCTTCTTAAATGGCATAAAATTCCCCTCATTTCATACATTTACATATAGGAAGTAAAATGAATATTGCAGATAGGAAAATTGCATTGAAAGTAAGTTATTAAAAAAAAATGTAAAGCATGTTTTTTTGCTTACATAACTTTACTATCAACTGAAGTTTTACGTCTGAAAATTGTCAGTCAAAAAATATATGACCTTAAGGAAAATTTTATACTTTTTAAAATCGTATACAATATTGAAAAATAATTTCAAAAAATTGTCCTGTAAAGCCAGATTGACCAACGTCACTGCATTCTCTCATGCTGCTACACCACTGACTGAAAAAATTTCCAGTTCTACACAACTGTCTGATTGGGCTTCAGTATGAAAAGGGTTAATTAGCGTAATTGCTTTGCTTCAAATAGAATATCTTGCATAGAAGCTGATCCTCTGTATAATCAATTAAAAATTAAAGAATCATCACTGTGATTTAATCAGTTCATAAAGGAAATCGACACTAATGTCGGCAAAGTGCCTTTCATTAATTTGATTGCATTGAATTGTTGACTTTAAATCAAAGGGTGATCCACTTGTATCTGGGTCAAGTAAACAAAATAAAAGCCATTTAAAAAGCTAATTAACCATATTGGATTTGTCTTTAAGTATTTTGATTGGCCAATAATTTGGTAGCTTAGCTTGATGTGCATTCAAGTGGTAATAGAATGTGCAGACATGCGACAGTTGTCGATGATAACTTGCTGTAGTATCGCAGGATATGAACGAATAAATGGAGAGGTTGATTCAAGCATTCAGTATGCCTGGGGTGGGTGGTGGTGGTGGTGGGTATGAATGGCCAGATAAAGCATGAAAATTAACACTTGCCTGACTGGTTTTAAAGTAGGAAATAAGCACTTGTCGCGGAACAGCATCTTGCAAAATTTTACTTGTCCGACTTCGAAAATAAATAATATGGGGATGTAGGTCTAAAGAAATTTGATCAGCCCAGAGTAAGTTTTGAGATTTTTTATAGATGGGTTACTTATAATTTCTGTTGGTAATGTGTTCCACTGCTGAATTGTGGAAGGCAGGAATTAGTTTTGATATAAGGTGGTTATACAGAAAGGGAGCTGAATGATCGAGTGCAGTAGGTCTCATTGTTAATAACAAAAGGTCGAATACAATCTTTGTAAGTAGTGTGAAGCAAAATCATTGTCCATTTTAAACATCTAATCTTATTTTGAGCTCATTAATAAATAATCTTTAGTTAGGTGATCTCGGACTGACACAAGGAATGGAAGACAATAAACAGATAATGCACAAATTTGATACTAGCTGTTTGATTACAGTAGTTCACAAGTTCTTTCTATCACTGATTTTTATGAGAATCAAACAATGGAATAGCCTGTGGGTTATACAATATAATTCAACAAAATGTTTATTCAATAAAATATACACTATTCACTTAACCCTGAGTACACGGTTTATTGTCAACATAATGGCAAAGAAAATAAACCTGCAGAAGAGCTGCTGTTGTACTTTTAAGTTATCAGTTCACACATGAAATTAACATGTCAATGGCAACTAAAACAAACCGTGTTGATGGCTTCTGTTGTTATTAGTTTGCACATGAGCATCTGTCTTCAGAAAGTGTACGAGTGAACCTACATATATCTAGGATGCCTTTTGCAACCACCATTTGTGATTTAAAAAAGAAAAACGCTACTTTGAATACAAAATAGTACAGTTTAAATTGAAGTATAGATACAAAATCTTAATAATGCTCTCTCTCTCTCTATGGCACGTATATCTGAGACTAACATACATGTATGTAGTGCTCCTGCCAATGTACACAGATCTGTTATTAAGTGCATATTGAATGCATCTTCTTTTTTTTCACAATATATAGAAATTCAGTATGAGAATGAATTTGACTTCATTGTCCTTATATTTCTGGAACAGAACATAGTTAGTTGGCTTTTAGCAATTCTTTTTGTTTTTGTATGTTCATGCAGCAACCACCAGAACTATGCTTTCTTAAGTTTTAATTACGCCTCTATAATGCTGTAATCGGATGTCAGAAGAAATCATACATTATGTTAAAGAGCACTCGTGCATGGGGTAACCATTGAAACTTTTCCGATTTTGTTTCACTTTAGTCTGGTATGAATGCGATTTTGTTATTAATATTTTCATGTTTATTGTTCTTTTCACTGCAGGAGTACAATATCACTGACTTTCATGTAATTGTTAAAAAAGTGTTGTGCGAACTGCAACGGAAATAAGGACATGAATGAATCTGTAGATTACAATAGTGTAGTATTAAAGAAAAAAATTAGATTCATTGCTCAAAATGTAGTATCAGTACAGTTTGTGAGGCATTGTCATTATGTTAATATTATCAAAAATTTGATCTGGCATTATGTATCATACATTATCTTTGTTAGAACTAGCAAATGTTTATCATTAAATAAATGATCACGTTTAATCAATATAAAAAGGTAAGCAAACTACACCTGAAAGAAATATTGATTTACATAAATCAGTGCCTCTCTTTCTTTCTCTGAACCTCTTTAGAGCATGCTTGCAGGGGTCATAAACAGTGAACCACTCATTTTATTGAGACCACATCCACTCTGCGGTGGTTATCAAATGTGAGAAAGTGTGGTGTGCAGAGCTATTCTAACGCTATATGCCACGGCAACTCCATCAGGGTGTGTGGAGAGCTGGTTTTTTTTAATCCTCTCCACTCTCTCTCTGCCCCACCATGAAGCATAGGGAATTTAAAAAAATCTTGTAAGTTGTACTGTATTTCACAAATGTTGTGGAATTTTCTTCTCTATGAACAGTATCAACCACAATTGTACTTTCTACATGGAAATTTTGATAGCCACCAGGTTACAAATGACTCAGTCAGGGGATTGTTAACAGGAAGAACAATATGGCGGCCTTCATTACATTATTGCATCGGGTTATTTGCCATGTGCAGTGTACTTAAGGCCCCATGTGTATGCAAAATGTAACGCTCATTGCATCTTGTTTGATCTGTTTGCAATACAATAATTACAATACAATAGCTTCATTATAACTGTGCTTATCTGTTGTGTATGCTATACAATATATTGATTATTTTAGCTCATATAAATACCTTTTTCGTAAAACAGGTTGTTCTTGCACATTCCATTGACAGTTTTTTAAGTGAATAATGTAGGATTTTCTACTTGCTGTGTTCTGTACATGATATTTGGCTATAACACATTAGGGGTGAAACGATACACCTGTGCCGCGTATCGATACGATTCACGATACACAGCCTACGATACAATACATTATCGATTCTCAGTTTAAAGAATAAGAAGGCAAACAAGTAATAATTATTAATGACTGCTGAAGATTAAAGTAACTTATATAGGGTAGATATAATTTTGTATAGATTCTTCACCTCTTGCATCGATACTTGTATCGATATAGCAAAAGTATCGATGCATCAATATATCAATGAATTGTTTCACCCTTATAATACACCCACTTATCCTATGGGCCTGTTCACATTACCAACAGCCCTTAAAATGTAGGAGCTTCCTTAAAATGTAGGAGCTGCCTTTGCCTTCTGGGCCCCCACCAGGGGTTCCATCCCACAGACCTCTCTACTTGTTTGTTCTCCCCGCATGCACATACACAATATTTCTGGATCCATCCCTGTGCTGGGTTATGTTTGATAGACACCATTAAAAAAATGGAAGTGGTACCCGAGTATACTAGTAATTTGCTGTTCACTGGGTACGAAATGTTTTTGAAAATCCATGGTTATCCCAGCAAGATATCATAGGGCTTTTCAAAATTTCAGGATAGAGTCAGAACTAAAGATTTATGGACAAGTACACTGCTAATGTAAATAAATTGTGTAAAAAAGATTGACAAACATGGGAATAAAGTTACAGCAAATTCCCAAGTCCATATAAAATATAAGGTATTAACAGGCATATATATGCATGCATGTATTCTGATATTCATAAATACCATTGAAAATACTACTGCTGCAACTACTGTACTATAATTATTACTATTGTGTAGCATAATTTCTATCCTTTTTAACTTGTTACAGCTCAATGCAATTTCTGGGATGATATTATTTATTAATTCTCTCTCAAATTTCTGACAGCACAACATTCCTGTAGCTCCAGCCTAAGTGTTAGTCGGTTCCCTGTGTGAGTGTGTTGCTCTTACCATGGGGTGATGCTGCTTCCACACATGTGAGCAGTTCAAATCCATGGTCAACAGATGCTGAATACACAAGTGCATTAATAATAAAAAGTGAGTGTTCTAAAGTATTTAATGCCATGGATCAATAGAAGAGAGATTATACTTGCTATCTGGATACAAAGGTCAGTTGAAATTCATTTATTAGTAGTGAGCAGCCTGATGATCTGTATTTATAACAGATCTGTCCAACGTGAATTCTGCATAATACAGTTGCTGTACACCACCAGTCATGTCAGAAGAAAACAAAGGCAGAGAACAATTTTCTGGTTTATCAGGTTACCTACTGTTGCCCCCAAGATATCTATATATAGTCCTAATTGCACATATTGCTTGTAAATCGTCATCAGTCCAAGTAATGGAAAGTGTGAGTCAAGTTTACACACTTTTTTAATCTATTTAATTAGGATCAGCAAATAAAAGATAATCGAACAATTCCCTTTTTTTGACACAGTCTTGTTGTATGTCAGCTTTCTAGTGGTTGGCCACCCCTGATGACAAACTTGTCCATATTTTATGTTAATCTGAGTTTAAATCATTGCGATTGATTATCATTAATCCAATATTATTAATCTTGTGTCTAACCTGTTAGGGAATCCTGACCATAGAATGGAATAAACACAAAAGTGATCCAATTTAAAGGATTTCAGAACAATATCCATTGCGGAGATGTCCCCACTACTGAATAGGCTCTATCTACATGAATATGCATTCCTGTCCATGGAACGGAATAAACACGAAACATCACAAGCGATCCAATCAGAGGCATTCCATGGTATGTCCATTGCGGAGAAGATGTGTGCACTACATAATAAGCCCAATCTACATGAATACGGCATCATGACCATAAAATGGAAGAAACACAAAGGAGATGACTGTTAGGGATCCTCTGCCAATAATAGGGTTAGAAATGATAAATTAATGAATGAATTGACTAGTTTTGTGCATTTTATTACATCCTACAGGCTTTTTGTATTTCAAATTGGAAGGGGGTACACACTGCCAGGGGGTGTGTGTCCCAATGAAAAAAAAATATCTAAAAAATCGGATGCAGCCACTAGTCCCGTGGGTTTTAGAACCTTAACAGTTAAGTAGTCTGAAAACATTTGCTAGTTCCAGGTGCACTTTGAGAGTGGCCAACTAACCACAGAATGTAGGTCTCAACAACCTAGTTTTGATGTGTGACACAACTGATTTCCCATATACACTTGACATGTATTTTTGGTAGTAAATAGCTTAAAAGGTGTTATAATTTGAGCGCAGACACCATACATACATGCCAACCATTACACTTTTGGTGTAATCATTACACTTTTTTTCACCTAATTATGTCTTACGCTACCCTGTATGTTGAATACGCTTTTTTGGTACATTAAAAGATAAAAATAAAGCAATAATAAGTTGCGTTTTTAATTTTTTTATCACCTATTTAATCAAATATATCATAAATTTGAGAATATTCTAAAAGAAGACTGCTAATTAAGAATAGCGCAAGAGTACATTTGTCAATTGTAGACCTACTTGTACTTGTTTTCTATTTATAGCAGCTGTATGTGACACATTTCCAAGGAAAAAGACCAGTTTCTTCAAATCAATAGTGCTTTACAAATTTTAAATGAATATGAGTGATGTAATACAGCACTCGGGTTGAGCATGTTGTCATGCTTATTGCAGAATTTGTGGACTTGACTTTACAATCATTCAGCGAAAGTTCAACATTTAGACTAGTTAAAGTGTTATATATAAATAATTTGTCAATATGTTTTGTGTTTGTATTCTGGTACTAATTCACACAGATTTTGACCATTTGTGATAAGAATTTTAACCACCCACAGATCCAGGTTAGTAGGAAAACTAAATGTACATTTTTCGTACAGTTTATTGTAATAATGGCATGTAATATATAGATTACACTTTTTATGCTCAGATTATGCTTTTTTGCCACTTCGGTTACGCTTGTACCTCTGTAGGGGTTGGCAGGTATGATTCTGGCTGGAGAGGTAAATTAATCCAGATATTATGGTCCAGCTTGGACCCTGATTTACTATGATTAAATGCACTTAAAAGTAATGCCAAGCATTTGTATGATTAACATGTCTTCTGGTAAGGAAAATAGTAAAAGTGTGGTTGTGATCTAGCAACACATGTAACAGATATGAATGGAATAATTAAGGGAAAAGTTCAGGCAAGCAAGATTTACTAACTTTCTAAAAGTGAAAATGTTGATCTATGATTTTAACCGTGATGAAATACTATGAAAAATAACGACACATTCAGGAGTAGTACCTTCAATGGCTTTAGTGTTACAGTCCTAATACAACAAGTAATTAAGCTTTGCATGTGACTTTGATCTTCCTGATTGGACCATGCTGTTGATACACATGATTGGTACAAGATGCACCCCCAAGCTATGATTTGACAGGGTGAAACATTTCTTTCCATTATCTGTAATAACTTGATTGCTTCTGGGTGACAGTTTGGACACAAAAAATGATAATGATTTGAGACCTGGCTGTAAAGATGCCATAAAAGTGCTAAGTGACGACATCAAGTTCTGAGATGTAGCTATACCAAGCTTTAGGTTTATTACTTTATTTAAAAGTTTGTGAGTTACATCTCCAAACAAATATAGTAATGTCCACCTTTCACTGAAATGAAAACCATGAAAGTGGTAAATTTGACACTCTTTGTCTTACATATATGTAAAAGTTGACCAATTTTCCTCCCACTAATTCTATCCTTTCAGATTTGAAAACTGTACACTAAAAGTAAATGTAACCTTCATCTGTAAACTTTACCTTTAAGAAAGGTGGCAACACACGTACTAGTTCCGATGTGTAAATTTACAAATATCATCCAATTGGCTGGTTTTATTAAACTCTTCCAAGCAGAATAATATTGGAAGATTTTGTACAAAATTACACAAGTATCTACCGGTATACAGACTGATTCCACGTTTTCTTCAAGAGCATATGGGCAGTGTTATTTGTATACATGTAGTTGTCACACTGGATGATGTTTATATAAAAATTATAAATGTTTCTTGACTTTAATATTTGCTTAAACCTTAACGTTAAGTATAATGTTGATATGTTAGCTATTGTCCTTGAATTAGGTTGTTCACTTAGTATTTGAGGTCAAGGACGGTTTTGGTAAACAAGTTGTTGATTCAGTTTGAGGTCAAGGTTGATTTTGTTTACAGATAAAACCAGAATTTCCCTTAGAGTTGTGTGTTAAGAGTCACATACATAATATTCTAAAACATTGTCAGGTGACCTATCTTTATATATACTATGTTTAGTGGACAGTTTTTCAATTTTCGACCTTAACATCAGTCTTTAAAGAGCCATTACAGTTGTGAACAATCGTTCACAATTCAGAGAGAGGAATTATTTAAAATATTCATTGGATTATAAAAGTGCTCATAGACTTTTGGATTTTGAATTGATGATTTTGGGATTTATGTAAACTTATTCAAAGATATTCTGGAGAACTTCATTTTGGCACATCATCACATTAAAGACCACTGGCACATCAGGACATTAAAGACTATTGGCACATCAACACATTCAAGGATAGTTATTCATTCGAAACCCAAAATACAATCTGTTGCGACCCAAAATGCAGTACCAGTATAGGGTTGTGACCTGGGGTTTGGGAACCACTGCTCTAATGTCTGTGACATTGTAAAAGCAGAAACTACAAAGTAGACTTCAACCAAAATTTGGTCCTGGTGCAGATTCAGTTTTGAAGTTTGATTTATTATTACATTAAAAATAATTTATGACTATAATATAAATGCCTTATTGAAGGATACTGTATGCACATTAGTTTTGGCACGATTATTAATTGGTTATACATGCCATATGTTTGTTCTATTTTCCACATTTAACTTTGGGTCAGATATTTCCAAATTTTCTGAAAATTGGTGAAAATGCTGTAAACAATGGCTGCAAAAGCAACTGAAGTTCAGCATTAGTAGGAGACAAATTTTGACTATCCTACAATAAATTCACCAGTGAGACTATGCCAGCCTGTCTCTAGTCATTTCTTTGCAAATGGTTTTCTAACTCTCTTAACTGAAAAGTTCGAGTATAGAATAGACGTGCTTTAAAATCTCTGTGAAGGGCAAAAAGATTGGTTGAACATGTCTGGATGAAGGTATTTTTTCTTTTGTGTTTTCTCTATTAAAAATCCATGTCTTGCTTGTGGTACACTGCAGACAAGACAAAGATAATTCAGATAGGATTCAATACATACTTAGACTCTCAAGCTCAAGGAGTTCACTCCAAAACCTCCAAACCAATCTGTTCAGAAAACCAGTTTTGTTTGAGAAAATATAGTCCTCTTAGATGAGCTCTAGATTGATGAAGATGTCTTGCAATATATTTTTCATCATGCAAACACGTGAACATTGATTTTGAAAATTGTAATACAGGATTTGGTCGGATTTTCACTGTTGCTGGTATGGACCCGTCTCTAAATTGTTTGATTTTACAAAGGTTTGGTTATTGTGTTTACAGATAGAGCACAAACTAGGTATGCATTTGCTTCTTGGAAATTTTTTATTTTGACAACTACCCTCTTTTCCAAGTCCATATTTCATCTTCATTTTATAATGCCTGATAGGTACAGAAACATTATACAATCGACTGTATAATACATGTTAAATGTTGATGTTTGATTTGAAATCGGTTGAAATGGGCTTGTAATGTACTCCTTGAGCATAAGATTCAAGTTGTGATTGATATTCTGTCTGGGTTGATTTTTAATAGCAAGAATAGAAAAAATGACTTCAATCTTGTATTTGTTTACTATATGTATTTTCAGGTGGGTCTGACCAATGTCTAAATATATAAAATTTGTTTTTTTTTCTACATTGATTGATATTACTGGCTTCCATTATATTCTAAAAGTGAAAATTTTCAGTTGTCAAAAATCTAGGGAATGTGAATCTATAGTCAGATAAAAGAAAGATGCATTCATGTAAACTTGTCCAAAGCACTACACTCTGGGAACAATGTAAAATCAGATATAAAGTTCCCAATAAAGTGATAAACTCCTACCTTTTTACATCATATTAATTTGGTTCTAATAAGATGCATTTGCTTAATTACAGTATTGATTCAAAATTCATAATGATTCGGTAACAATATTTGGTCCTTGAATTTTGTGTTCAAATTGCTCAAATGACAATTTTCTTTAACTTTGAGGTACTACAGGTTTAAAGTTCATGTGCATATGAGGGTTTGTGAGCTCGAGTATCAGGCTGGGACTGATTTTTAAACAAATGTGACAAAATCAAACTGTTGGGGTTTATAGCAGCTTCCTATTCGGGGTATTAAGAAGATTTTGATAACCTTAAAATAGGCAATGTTTGATAGTTTTATATAGTAAAAGTTTGAAAATTCCAACAAGAATAACTTGGATACACGGCATGACTTGGAAAACTAGCTCAGTCCTGATGTAATACTCTAATGCAGTTGTTCCCAAACTTTTTTGATCGCAACCCAAAATACAATCTTTTGCGACCCAAAATGCAGTACCAGTATAGGGTTGCGACCTGGGGTTTGGGAACCACTGCTCTAATGTCTGTGACATTGTAAAAGCAGAAACTACAAAGTAGACTTCAACCAAAATTTGGTCCTGGTGCAGATTCAGTTTTGAAGTTTGATTTATTATTACATTAAAAATAATTTATGACTATAATATAAATGCCTTATTGAAGGATACTGTATGCACATTAGTTTTGGCACGATTATTAATTGGTTATACATGCCATATGTTTGGGCTATTTTCCACATTTAACTTTGGGTCAGATATTTCCAAATTTTCTGAAAATTGGTGAAAATGCTGTAAACAATGGCTGCAAAAGCAACTGAAGTTCAGCATTAGTAGGAGACAAATTTTGACTATCCTACAATAAATTCACCAGTGAGACTATGCCAGCCTGTCTCTAGTCATTTCTTTGCAAATGGTTTTCTAACTCTCTTAACTGAAAAGTTCGAGTATAGAATAGACGTGCTTTAAAATCTCTGTGAAGGGCAAAAAGATTGGTTGAACATGTCTGGATGAAGGTATTTTTTCTTTTGTGTTTTCTCTATTAAAAATCCATGTCTTGCTTGTGGTACACTGCAGACAAGACAAAAATAATTCAGATAGGATTCAATACATACTTAGACTCTCAAGCTCAAGGAGTTCACTCCAAAACCTCCAAACCAATCTGTTCAGAAAACCAGTTTTGTTTGAGAAAATATAGCCCTCTTAGATGAGCTCTAGATTGATGAAGATGTCTTGCAATATATTTTTCATCATGCAAACACGTGAACATTGATTTTGAAAATTGTAATACAGGATTTGGTCGGATTTTCACTGTTGCTGGTATGGACCAGTCTCTAAATTGTTTGATTTTACAAAGGTTTGGTTATTGTGTTTACAGATAGAGCACAAACTAGGTATGCATTTGCTTCTTGGAAATTTTTTATTTTGACAACTACCCTCTTTTCCAAGTCCATATTTCATCTTCATTTTATAATGCCTGATAGGTACAGAAACATTATACAATCGACTGTATAATACATGTTAAATGTTGATGTTTGATTTGAAATCGGTTGAAATGGGCTTGTAATGTACTCCTTGAGCATAAGATTCAAGTTGTGATTGATATTCTGTCTGGGTTGATTTTTAATAGCAAGAATAGAAAAAATGACTTCAATCTTGTATTTGTTTACTATATGTATTTTCAGGTGGGTCTGACCAATGTCTAAATATATTAAAAAAAAGTAATTTCTACATTGATTGATATTACTGGTTTCCATTATTTTCTAAAAGTGAAAATTTTCAGTTGTCAAAAATCTAGGGAATGTGAATCTATTGTCAGATAAAAGAAAGATGCATTCATGTAAACTTGTCCAAAGCACTACACTCTGGGAACAATGTAAAATCAGATATAAAGTTCCCAATAAAGTGATAAACTCCTACCTTTTTACATCATATTAATTTGGTTCTAATAAGATGCATTTGCTTAATTACAGTATTGATTCAAAATTCATAATGATTCGGTAACAATATTTGGTCCTTGAATTTTGTGTTCAAATTGCTCAAATGACAATTTTCTTTAACTTTGAGGTACTACAGGTTTAAAGTTCATGTGCATATGAGGGTTTGTGAGCTCGAGTATCAGGCTGGGACTGATTTTTAAACAAATGTGACAAAATCAAACTGTTGGGGTTTATAGCAGCTTCCTATTTGGGGTATGAAGAAGATTTTGATGACCTTAAAATAGGGAATGTTTGATAGTTTTATATAGTAAAAGTTTGAAAATTCCAACAAGAATAACTTGGATACACGGCATGACTTGGAAAACTAGCTCAGTCCTGATGTAATACTCTAATGCAGTTGTTCCCAAACTTTTTTGATCGCAACCCAAAATACAATCTTTTGCGACCCAAAATGCAGTACCAGTATAGGGTTGCGACCTGGGGTTTGGGAACCACTGCTCTAATGTCTGTGACATTGTAAAAGCAGAAACTACAAAGTAGACTTCAACCAAAATTTGGTCCTGGTGCAGATTCAGTTTTGAAGTTTGATTTATTATTACATTAAAAATAATTTATGACTATAATATAAATGCCTTATTGAAGGATACTGTATGCACATTAGTTTTGGCACGATTATTAATTGGTTATACATGCCATATGTTTGGGCTATTTTCCACATTTAACTTTGGGTCAGATATTTCCAAATTTTCTGAAAATTGGTGAAAATGCTGTAAACAATGGCTGCAAAAGCAACTGAAGTTCAGCATTAGTAGGAGACAAATTTTGACTATCCTACAATAAATTCACCAGTGAGACTATGCCAGCCTGTCTCTAGTCATTTCTTTGCAAATGGTTTTCTAACTCTCTTAACTGAAAAGTTCGAGTATAGAATAGACGTGCTTTAAAATCTCTGTGAAGGGCAAAAAGATTGGTTGAACATGTCTGGATGAAGGTATTTTTTCTTTTGTGTTTTCTCTATTAAAAATCCATGTCTTGCTTGTGGTACACTGCAGACAAGACAAAAATAATTCAGATAGGATTCAATACATACTTAGACTCTCAAGCTCAAGGAGTTCACTCCAAAACCTCCAAACCAATCTGTTCAGAAAACCAGTTTTGTTTGAGAAAATATAGCCCTCTTAGATGAGCTCTAGATTGATGAAGATGTCTTGCAATATATTTTTCATCATGCAAACACGTGAACATTGATTTTGAAAATTGTAATACAGGATTTGGTCGGATTTTCACTGTTGCTGGTATGGACCAGTCTCTAAATTGTTTGATTTTACAAAGGTTTGGTTATTGTGTTTACAGATAGAGCACAAAGTAGGTATGCTTTTGGTTCTTGGAAATTTTTTTATTTTGACAACTACCCTCTTTTCCAAGTCCATATTTCATCTTCATTTTATAATGCCTGATAGGTACAGAAACATTATACAATCGACTGTATAATACATGTTAAATGTTGATGTTTGATTTGAAATCGGTTGAAATGGGCTTGTAATGTACTCCTTGAGCATAAGATTCAAGTTGTGATTGATATTCTGTCTGGGTTGATTTTTAATAGCAAGAATAGAAAAAATGACTTCAATCTTGTATTTGTTTACTATATGTATTTTCAGGTGGGTCTGACCAATGTCTAAATATATAAAAAATTTGTTTTTTTCTACATTGATTGATATTACTGGCTTCCATTATATTCTAAAAGTGAAAATTTTCAGTTGTCAAAAATCTAGGGAATGTGAATCTATAGTCAGATAAAAGAAAGATGCATTCATGTAAACTTGTCCAAAGCACTACACTCTGGGAACAATGTAAAATCAGATATAAAGTTCCCAATAAAGTGATAAACTCCTACCTTTTTACATCATATTAATTTGGTTCTAATAAGATGCATTTGCTTAATTACAGTATTGATTCAAAATTCATAATGATTCGGTAACAATATTTGGTCCTTGAATTTTGTGTTCAAATTGCTCAAATGACAATTTTCTTTAACTTTGAGGTACTACAGGTTTAAAGTTCATGTGCATATGAGGGTTTGTGAGCTCGAGTATCAGGCTGGGACTGATTTTTAAACAAATGTGACAAAATCAAACTGTTGGGGGTTATAGCAGCTTCCTATTTGGGGTATGAAGAAGATTTTGATGACCTTAAAATAGGGAATGTTTGATAGTTTTATATAGTAAAAGTTTGAAAATTCCAACAAGAATAACTTGGATACACGGCATGACTTGGAAAACTAGCTCAGTCCTGATGTAATACTCTAATGCAGTTGTTCCCAAACTTTTTTGATCGCAACCCAAAATACAATCTTTTGCGACCCAAAATGCAGTACCAGTATAGGGTTGCGACCTGGGGTTTGGGAACCACTGCTCTAATGTCTGTGACATTGTAAAAGCAGAAACTACAAAGTAGACTTCAACCAAAATTTGGTCCTGGTGCAGATTCAGTTTTGAAGTTTGATTTATTATTACATTAAAAATAATTTATGACTATAATATAAATGCCTTATTGAAGGATACTGTATGCACATTAGTTTTGGCACGATTATTAATTGGTTATACATGCCATATGTTTGGGCTATTTTCCACATTTAACTTTGGGTCAGATATTTCCAAATTTTCTGAAAATTGGTGAAAATGCTGTAAACAATGGCTGCAAAAGCAACTGAAGTTCAGCATTAGTAGGAGACAAATTTTGACTATCCTACAATAAATTCACCAGTGAGACTATGCCAGCCTGTCTCTAGTCATTTCTTTGCAAATGGTTTTCTAACTCTCTTAACTGAAAAGTTCGAGTATAGAATAGACGTGCTTTAAAATCTCTGTGAAGGGCAAAAAGATTGGTTGAACATGTCTGGATGAAGGTATTTTTTCTTTTGTGTTTTCTCTATTAAAAATCCATGTCTTGCTTGTGGTACACTGCAGACAAGACAAAAATAATTCAGATAGGATTCAATACATACTTAGACTCTCAAGCTCAAGGAGTTCACTCCAAAACCTCCAAACCAATCTGTTCAGAAAACCAGTTTTGTTTGAGAAAATATAGCCCTCTTAGATGAGCTCTAGATTGATGAAGATGTCTTGCAATATATTTTTCATCATGCAAACACGTGAACATTGATTTTGAAAATTGTAATACAGGATTTGGTCGGATTTTCACTGTTGCTGGTATGGACCCGTCTCTAAATTGTTTGATTTTACAAAGGTTTGGTTATTGTGTTTACAGATAGAGCACAAACTAGGTATGCATTTGCTTCTTGGAAATTTTTTATTTTGACAACTACCCTCTTTTCCAAGTCCATATTTCATCTTCATTTTATAATGCCTGATAGGTACAGAAACATTATACAATCGACTGTATAATACATGTTAAATGTTGATGTTTGATTTGAAATCGGTTGAAATGGGCTTGTAATGTACTCCTTGAGCATAAGATTCAAGTTGTGATTGATATTCTGTCTGGGTTGATTTTTAATAGCAAGAATAGAAAAAATGACTTCAATCTTGTATTTGTTTACTATATGTATTTTCAGGTGGGTCTGACCAATGTCTAAATATATAAAAAAAAAACAAACTTCTACATTGATTGATATTACTGGCTTCCATTATATTCTAAAAGTGAAAATTTTCAGTTGTCAAAAATCTAGGGAATGTGAATCTATAGTCAGATAAAAGAAAG
Source organism: Margaritifera margaritifera (assembly GCA_029931535.1). NCBI lineage: Eukaryota > Metazoa > Mollusca > Bivalvia > Unionida > Margaritiferidae > Margaritifera > Margaritifera margaritifera. Next base: position 22,522 of record JAQPZY010001012.1, on the reverse strand, counting down.
ATGCATTCATGTAAACTTGTCCAAAGCACTACACTCTGGGAACAATGTAAAATCAGATATAAAGTTCCCAATAAAGTGATAAACTCCTACCTTTTTACATCATATTAATTTGGTTCTAATAAGATGCATTTGCTTAATTACAGTATTGATTCAAAATTCATAATGATTCGGTAACAATATTTGGTCCTTGAATTTTGTGTTCAAATTGCTCAAATGACAATTTTCTTTAACTTTGAGGTACTACAGGTTTAAAGTTCATGTGCATATGAGGGTTTGTGAGCTCGAGTATCAGGCTGGGACTGATTTTTAAACAAATGTGACAAAATCAAACTGTTGGGGGTTATAGCAGCTTCCTATTTGGGGTATGAAGAAGATTTTGATGACCTTAAAATAGGGAATGTTTGATAGTTTTATATAGTAAAAGTTTGAAAATTCCAACAAGAATAACTTGGATACACGGCATGACTTGGAAAACTAGCTCAGTCCTGATGTAATACTCTAATGCAGTTGTTCCCAAACTTTTTTGATCGCAACCCAAAATACAATCTTTTGCGACCCAAAATGCAGTACCAGTATAGGGTTGCGACCTGGGGTTTGGGAACCACTGCTCTAATGTCTGTGACATTGTAAAAGCAGAAACTACAAAGTAGACTTCAACCAAAATTTGGTCCTGGTGCAGATTCAGTTTTGAAGTTTGATTTATTATTACATTAAAAATAATTTATGACTATAATATAAATGCCTTATTGAAGGATACTGTATGCACATTAGTTTTGGCACGATTATTAATTGGTTATACATGCCATATGTTTGTTCTATTTTCCACATTTAACTTTGGGTCAGATATTTCCAAATTTTCTGAAAATTGGTGAAAATGCTGTAAACAATGGCTGCAAAAGCAACTGAAGTTCAGCATTAGTAGGAGACAAATTTTGACTATCCTACAATAAATTCACCAGTGAGACTATGCCAGCCTGTCTCTAGTCATTTCTTTGCAAATGGTTTTCTAACTCTCTTAACTGAAAAGTTCGAGTATAGAATAGACGTGCTTTAAAATCTCTGTGAAGGGCAAAAAGATTGGTTGAACATGTCTGGATGAAGGTATTTTTTCTTTTGTGTTTTCTCTATTAAAAATCCATGTCTTGCTTGTGGTACACTGCAGACAAGACAAAAATAATTCAGATAGGATTCAATACATACTTAGACTCTCAAGCTCAAGGAGTTCACTCCAAAACCTCCAAACCAATCTGTTCAGAAAACCAGTTTTGTTTGAGAAAATATAGCCCTCTTAGATGAGCTCTAGATTGATGAAGATGTCTTGCAATATATTTTTCATCATGCAAACACGTGAACATTGATTTTGAAAATTGTAATACAGGATTTGGTCGGATTTTCACTGTTGCTGGTATGGACCCGTCTCTAAATTGTTTGATTTTACAAAGGTTTGGTTATTGTGTTTACAGATAGAGCACAAACTAGGTATGCATTTGCTTCTTGGAAATTTTTTATTTTGACAACTACCCTCTTTTCCAAGTCCATATTTCATCTTCATTTTATAATGCCTGATAGGTACAGAAACATTATACAATCGACTGTATAATACATGTTAAATGTTGATGTTTGATTTGAAATCGGTTGAAATGGGCTTGTAATGTACTCCTTGAGCATAAGATTCAAGTTGTGATTGATATTCTGTCTGGGTTGATTTTTAATAGCAAGAATAGAAAAAATGACTTCAATCTTGTATTTGTTTACTATATGTATTTTCAGGTGGGTCTGACCAATGTCTAAATATATAAAATTTGTTTTTTTTTTACATTGATTGATATTACTGGCTTCCATTATATTCTAAAAGTGAAAATTTTCAGTTGTCAAAAATCTAGGGAATGTGAATCTATAGTCAGATAAAAGAAAGATGCATTCATGTAAACTTGTCCAAAGCACTACACTCTGGGAACAATGTAAAATCAGATATAAAGTTCCCAATAAAGTGATAAACTCCTACCTTTTTACATCATATTAATTTGGTTCTAATAAGATGCATTTGCTTAATTACAGTATTGATTCAAAATTCATAATGATTCGGTAACAATATTTGGTCCTTGAATTTTGTGTTCAAATTGCTCAAATGACAATTTTCTTTAACTTTGAGGTACTACAGGTTTAAAGTTCATGTGCATATGAGGGTTTGTGAGCTCGAGTATCAGGCTGGGACTGATTTTTAAACAAATGTGACAAAATCAAACTGTTGGGGGTTATAGCAGCTTCCTATTTGGGGTATAAGAAGATTTTGATGACCTTAAAATAGGGAATGTTTGATAGTTTTATATAGTAAAAGTTTGACAACTACAACATCAATAACTTGGATACACGGCATGACTTGGAAAACTAGCTCAGTCCTGATGTAATACTCTAATGCAGTTGTTCCCAAACTTTTTTGATCGCAACCCAAAATACAATCTTTTGCGACCCAAAATGCAGTACCAGTATAGGGTTGCGACCTGGGGTTTGGGAACCACTGCTCTAATGTCTGTGACATTGTAAAAGCAGAAACTACAAAGTAGACTTCAACCAAAATTTGGTCCTGGTGCAGATTCAGTTTTGAAGTTTGATTTATTATTACATTAAAAATAATTTATGACTATAATATAAATGCCTTATTGAAGGATACTGTATGCACATTAGTTTTGGCACGATTATTAATTGGTTATACATGCCATATGTTTGTTCTATTTTCCACATTTAACTTTGGGTCAGATATTTCCAAATTTTCTGAAAATTGGTGAAAATGCTGTAAACAATGGCTGCAAAAGCAACTGAAGTTCAGCATTAGTAGGAGACAAATTTTGACTATCCTACAATAAATTCACCAGTGAGACTATGCCAGCCTGTCTCTAGTCATTTCTTTGCAAATGGTTTTCTAACTCTCTTAACTGAAAAGTTCGAGTATAGAATAGACGTGCTTTAAAATCTCTGTGAAGGGCAAAAAGATTGGTTGAACATGTCTGGATGAAGGTATTTTTTTCTTTTGTGTTTTCTCTATTAAAAATCCATGTCTTGCTTGTGGTACACTGCAGACAAGACAAAAATAATTCAGATAGGATTCAATACATACTTAGACTCTCAAGCTCAAGGAGTTCACTCCAAAACCTCCAAACCAATCTGTTCAGAAAACCAGTTTTGTTTGAGAAAATATAGCCCTCTTAGATGAGCTCTAGATTGATGAAGATGTCTTGCAATATATTTTTCATCATGCAAACACGTGAACATTGATTTTGAAAATTGTAATACAGGATTTGGTCGGATTTTCACTGTTGCTGGTATGGACCCGTCTCTAAATTGTTTGATTTTACAAAGGTTTGGTTATTGTGTTTACAGATAGAGCACAAACTAGGTATGCATTTGCTTCTTGGAAATTTTTTATTTTGACAACTACCCTCTTTTCCAAGTCCATATTTCATCTTCATTTTATAATGCCTGATAGGTACAGAAACATTATACAATCGACTGTATAATATATGTTAAATGTTGATGTTTGATTTGAAATCGGTTGAAATGGGCTTGTAATGTACTCCTTGAGCATAAGATTCAAGTTGTGATTGATATTCTGTCTGGGTTGATTTTTAATAGCAAGAATAGAAAAAATGACTTCAATCTTGTATTTGTTTACTATATGTATTTTCAGGTGGGTCTGACCAATGTCTAAATATATAAAATTTGACTTTTTTCTATATTGATTGATATTACTGGCTTCCATTATATTCTAAAAGTGAAAATTTTCAGTTGTCAAAAATCTAGGGAATGTGAATCTATAGTCAGATAAAAGAAAGATGCATTCATGTAAACTTGTCCAAAGCACTGCACTCTGGGAACAATGTAAAATCAGATATAAAGTTCCCAATAAAGTGATAAACTCCTACCTTTTTACATCATATTAATTTGGTTCTAATAAGATGCATTTGCTTAATTACAGTATTGATTCAAAATTCATAATGATTCGGTAACAATATTTGGTCCTTGAATTTTGTGTTCAAATTGCTCAAATGACAATTTTCTTTAACTTTGAGGTACTACAGGTTTAAAGTTCATGTGCATATGAGGGGTTGTGAGCTCGAGTATCGGGCTGGGACTGATTTTTAAACAAATGTGACAAAATCAAACTGTTGGGGTTTATAGCAGCTTCCTATTTGGGGTATGAAGAAGATTTTGATGACCTTAAAATAGGGAATGTTTGATAGTTTTATATAGTAAAAGTTTGAAAATTCCAACAAGAATAACTTGGATACACGGCATGACTTGGAAAACTAGCTCAGTCCTGATGTAATACTCTAATGCAGTTGTTCCCAAACTTTTTTGATCGCAACCCAAAATACAATCTTTTGCGACCCAAAATGCAGTACCAGTATAGGGTTGCGACCTGGGGTTTGGGAACCACTGCTCTAATGTCTGTGACATTGTAAAAGCAGAAACTACAAAGTAGACTTCAACCAAAATTTGGTCCTGGTGCAGATTCAGTTTTGAAGTTTGATTTATTATTACATTAAAAATAATTTATGACTATAATATAAATGCCTTATTGAAGGATACTGTATGCACATTAGTTTTGGCACGATTATTAATTGGTTATACATGCCATATGTTTGTTCTATTTTCCACATTTAACTTTGGGTCAGATATTTCCAAATTTTCTGAAAATTGGTGAAAATGCTGTAAACAATGGCTGCAAAAGCAACTGAAGTTCAGCATTAGTAGGAGACAAATTTTGACTATCCTACAATAAATTCACCAGTGAGACTATGCCAGCCTGTCTCTAGTCATTTCTTTGCAAATGGTTTTCTAACTCTCTTAACTGAAAAGTTCGAGTATAGAATAGACGTGCTTTAAAATCTCTGTGAAGGGCAAAAAGATTGGTTGAACATGTCTGGATGAAGGTATTTTTTCTTTTGTGTTTTCTCTATTAAAAATCCATGTCTTGCTTGTGGTACACTGCAGACAAGACAAAAATAATTCAGATAGGATTCAATACATACTTAGACTCTCAAGCTCAAGGAGTTCACTCCAAAACCTCCAAACCAATCTGTTCAGAAAACCAGTTTTGTTTGAGAAAATATAGCCCTCTTAGATGAGCTCTAGATTGATGAAGATGTCTTGCAATATATTTTTCATCATGCAAACACGTGAACATTGATTTTGAAAATTGTAATACAGGATTTGGTCGGATTTTCACTGTTGCTGGTATGGACCCGTCTCTAAATTGTTTGATTTTACAAAGGTTTGGTTATTGTGTTTACAGATAGAGCACAAACTAGGTATGCATTTGCTTCTTGGAAATTTTTTATTTTGACAACTACCCTCTTTTCGAAGTCCATATTTCATCTTCATTTTATAATGCCTGATAGGTACAGAAACATTATACAATCGACTGTATAATATATGTTAAATGTTGATGTTTGATTTGAAATCGGTTGAAATGGGCTTGTAATGTACTCCTTGAGCATAAGATTCAAGTTGTGATTGATATTCTGTCTGGGTTGATTTTTAATAGCAAGAATAGAAAAAATGACTTCAATCTTGTATTTGTTTACTATATGTATTTTCAGGTGGGTCTGACCAATGTCTAAATATATTAAAAAAAAAAAAATTTCTACATTGATTGATATTACTGGCTTCCATTATATTCTAAAAGTGAAAATTTTCAGTTGTCAAAAATCTAGGGAATGTGAATCTATAGTCAGATAAAAGAAAGATGCATTCATGTAAACTTGTCCAAAGCACTGCACTCTGGGAACAATGTAAAATCAGATATAAAGTTCCCAATAAAGTGATAAACTCCTACCTTTTTACATCATATTAATTTGGTTCTAATAAGATGCATTTGCTTAATTACAGTATTGATTCAAAATTCATAATGATTCGGTAACAATATTTGGTCCTTGAATTTTGTGTTCAAATTGCTCAAATGACAATTTTCTTTAACTTTGAGGTACTACAGGTTTAAAGTTCATGTGCATATGAGGGGTTGTGAGCTCGAGTATCGGGCTGGGACTGATTTTTAAACAAATGTGACAAAATCAAACTGTTGGGGTTTATAGCAGCTTCCTATTTGGGGTATGAAGAAGATTTTGATGACCTTAAAATAGGGAATGTTTGATAGTTTTATATAGTAAAAGTTTGAAAATTCCAACAACAATAACTTAGATACATGGCATGACTTGGAAAACTTGCTCAGTCCTGATTTAATACTCTAATGCAGTTGTTACCAAACTTTTTTGATCGCAACCCAAAATACAATCTTTTGCGACCCAAAATGCAGTGCCAGTATAGGGTTGCGACCTGGGGTTTGGGAACTACTGCTCTAATGTCTGTGACATTGTAAAAGCAGAAACTACAAAGTAGACTTCAACCAAAATTTGGTCCTGGTGCAGATTCAGTTTTGAAGTTTGATTTATTATTACATTAAAAATAATTTATGACTATAATATAAATGCCTTATTGAAGGATACTGTATGCACATTAGTTTTGGCACGATTATTAATTGGTTATACATGCCATATGTTTGGGCTATTTTCCACATTTCACTTTGGGTCAGATATTTCCAAATTTTCTGAAAATTGGTGAAAATGCTGTAAAGAATGGCTGCAAAAGCAACTGAAGTTCAGCATTAGTAGGAGACAAATTTTGACTATCCTACAATAAATTCACCAGTGAGACTATGCCAGCCTGTCTCTAGTCATTTCTTTGCAAATGGTTTTCTAACTCTCTTAACTGAAAAGTTCGAGTATAGAATAGACGTGCTTTAAAATCTCTGTGAAGGGCAAAAAGATTGGTTGAACATGTCTGGATGAAGGTATTTTTTTCTTTTGTGTTTTCTCTATTAAAAATCCATGTCTTGCTTGTGGTACACTGCAGACAAGACAAAAATAATTCAGATAGGATTCAATACATACTTAGACTCTCAAGCTCAAGGAGTTCACTCCAAAACCTCCAAACCAATCTGTTCAGAAAACCAGTTTTGTTTGAGAAAATATAGCCCTCTTAGATGAGCTCTAGATTGATGAAGATGTCTTGCAATATATTTTTCATCATGCAAACACGTGAACATTGATTTTGAAAATTGTAATACAGGATTTGGTCGGATTTTCACTGTTGCTGGTATGGACCCGTCTCTAAATTGTTTGATTTTACAAAGGTTTGGTTATTGTGTTTACAGATAGAGCACAAACTAGGTATGCATTTGCTTCTTGGAAATTTTTTATTTTGACAACTACCCTCTTTTCCAAGTCCATATTTCATCTTCATTTTATAATGCCTGATAGGTACAGAAACATTATACAATCGACTGTATAATACATGTTAAATGTTGATGTTTGATTTGAAATCGGTTGAAATGGGCTTGTAATGTACTCCTTGAGCATAAGATTCAAGTTGTGATTGATATTCTGTCTGGGTTGATTTTTAATAGCAAGAATAGAAAAAATGACTTCAATCTTGTATTTGTTTACTATATGTATTTTCAGGTGGGTCTGACCAATGTCTAAATATATAAAATTTGTTTTTTTTCTACATTGATTGATATTACTGGCTTCCATTATATTCTAAAAGTGAAAATTTTCAGTTGTCAAAAATCTAGGGAATGTGAATCTATAGTCAGATAAAAGAAAGATGCATTCATGTAAACTTGTCCAAAGCACTACACTCTGGGAACAATGTAAAATCAGATATAAAGTTCCCAATAAAGTGATAAACTCCTACCTTTTTACATCATATTAATTTGGTTCTAATAAGATGCATTTGCTTAATTACAGTATTGATTCAAAATTCATAATGATTCGGTAACAATATTTGGTCCTTGAATTTTGTGTTCAAATTGCTCAAATGACAATTTTCTTTAACTTTGAGGTACTACAGGTTTAAAGTTCATGTGCATATGAGGGTTTGTGAGCTCGAGTATCAGGCTGGGACTGATTTTTAAACAAATGTGACAAAATCAAACTGTTGGGGGTTATAGCAGCTTCCTATTTGGGGTATGAAGAAGATTTTGATGACCTTAAAATAGGGAATGTTTGATAGTTTTATATAGTAAAAGTTTGAAAATTCCAACAAGAATAACTTGGATACACGGCATGACTTGGAAAACTAGCTCAGTCCTGATGTAATACTCTAATGCAGTTGTTCCCAAACTTTTTTGATCGCAACCCAAAATACAATCTTTTGCGACCCAAAATGCAGTACCAGTATAGGGTTGCGACCTGGGGTTTGGGAACCACTGCTCTAATGTCTGTGACATTGTAAAAGCAGAAACTACAAAGTAGACTTCAACCAAAATTTGGTCCTGGTGCAGATTCAGTTTTGAAGTTTGATTTATTATTACATTAAAAATAATTTATGACTATAATATAAATGCCTTATTGAAGGATACTGTATGCACATTAGTTTTGGCACGATTATTAATTGGTTATACATGCCATATGTTTGTTCTATTTTCCACATTTAACTTTGGGTCAGATATTTCCAAATTTTCTGAAAATTGGTGAAAATGCTGTAAACAATGGCTGCAAAAGCAACTGAAGTTCAGCATTAGTAGGAGACAAATTTTGACTATCCTACAATAAATTCACCAGTGAGACTATGCCAGCCTGTCTCTAGTCATTTCTTTGCAAATGGTTTTCTAACTCTCTTAACTGAAAAGTTCGAGTATAGAATAGACGTGCTTTAAAATCTCTGTGAAGGGCAAAAAGATTGGTTGAACATGTCTGGATGAAGGTATTTTTTTCTTTTGTGTTTTCTCTATTAAAAATCCATGTCTTGCTTGTGGTACACTGCAGACAAGACAAAAATAATTCAGATAGGATTCAATACATACTTAGACTCTCAAGCTCAAGGAGTTCACTCCAAAACCTCCAAACCAATCTGTTCAGAAAACCAGTTTTGTTTGAGAAAATATAGCCCTCTTAGATGAGCTCTAGATTGATGAAGATGTCTTGCAATATATTTTTCATCATGCAAACACGTGAACATTGATTTTGAAAATTGTAATACAGGATTTGGTCGGATTTTCACTGTTGCTGGTATGGACCCGTCTCTAAATTGTTTGATTTTACAAAGGTTTGGTTATTGTGTTTACAGATAGAGCACAAACTAGGTATGCATTTGCTTCTTGGAAATTTTTTATTTTGACAACTACCCTCTTTTCCAAGTCCATATTTCATCTTCATTTTATAATGCCTGATAGGTACAGAAACATTATACAATCGACTGTATAATACATGTTAAATGTTGATGTTTGATTTGAAATCGGTTGAAATGGGCTTGTAATGTACTCCTTGAGCATAAGATTCAAGTTGTGATTGATATTCTGTCTGGGTTGATTTTTAATAGCAAGAATAGAAAAAATGACTTCAATCTTGTATTTGTTTACTATATGTATTTTCAGGTGGGTCTGACCAATGTCTAAATATATAAAAAAAAAAAAAAATTCTACATTGATTGATATTACTGGCTTCCATTATATTCTAAAAGTGAAAATTTTCAGTTGTCAAAAATCTAGGGAATGTGAATCTATAGTCAGATAAAAGAAAGATGCATTCATGTAAACTTGTCCAAAGCACTACACTCTGGGAACAATGTAAAATCAGATATAAAGTTCCCAATAAAGTGATAAACTCCTACCTTTTTACATCATATTAATTTGGTTCTAATAAGATGCATTTGCTTAATTACAGTATTGATTCAAAATTCATAATGATTCGGTAACAATATTTGGTCCTTGAATTTTGTGTTCAAATTGCTCAAATGACAATTTTCTTTAACTTTGAGGTACTACAGGTTTAAAGTTCATGTGCATATGAGGGTTTGTGAGCTCGAGTATCAGGCTGGGACTGATTTTTAAACAAATGTGACAAAATCAAACTGTTGGGGGTTATAGCAGCTTCCTATTTGGGGTATGAAGAAGATTTTGATGACCTTAAAATAGGGAATGTTTGATAGTTTTATATAGTAAAAGTTTGAAAATTCCAACAACAATAACTTGGATACATGGCATGACTTGGAAAACTAGCTCAGTCCTTATGTAATACTCTAATGCAGTTGTTACCAAACTTTTTTGATCGCAACCCAAAATACAATCTTTTGCGACCCAAAATGCAGTACCAGTATAGGGTTGCGACCTGGGGTTTGGGAACCACTGCTCTAATGTCTGTGACATTGTAAAAGCAGAAACTACAAAGTAGACTTCAACCAAAATTTGGTCCTGGTGCAGATTCAGTTTTGAAGTTTGATTTATTATTACATTAAAAATAATTTATGACTATAATATAAATGCCTTATTGAAGGATACTGTATGCACATTAGTTTTGGCACGATTATTAATTGGTTATACATGCCATATGTTTGTTCTATTTTCCACATTTAACTTTGGGTCAGATATTTCCAAATTTTCTGAAAATTGGTGAAAATGCTGTAAACAATGGCTGCAAAAGCAACTGAAGTTCAGCATTAGTAGGAGACAAATTTTGACTATCCTACAATAAATTCACCAGTGAGACTATGCCAGCCTGTCTCTAGTCATTTCTTTGCAAATGGTTTTCTAACTCTCTTAACTGAAAAGTTCGAGTATAGAATAGACGTGCTTTAAAATCTCTGTGAAGGGCAAAAAGATTGGTTGAACATGTCTGGATGAAGGTATTTTTTCTTTTGTGTTTTCTCTATTAAAAATCCATGTCTTGCTTGTGGTACACTGCAGACAAGACAAAACTAATTCAGATAGGATTCAATACATACTTAGACTCTCAAGCTCAAGGAGTTCACTCCAAAACCTCCAAACCAATCTGTTCAGAAAACCAGTTTTGTTTGAGAAAATATAGTCCTCTTAGATGAGCTCTAGATTGATGAAGATGTCTTGCAATATATTTGTCATCATGCAAACACGTGAACATTGATTTTGAAAATTGTAATACAGGATTTGGTCGGATTTTCACTGTTGCTGGTATGGACCCGTCTCTAAATTGTTTGATTTTACAAAGGTTTGGTTATTGTGTTTACAGATAGAGCACAAACTAGGTATGCATTTGCTTCTTGGAAATTTTTTATTTTGACAACTACCCTCTTTTCCAAGTCCATATTTCATCTTCATTTTATAATGCCTGATAGGTACAGAAACATTATACAATCGACTGTATAATATATGTTAAATGTTGATGTTTGATTTGAAATCGGTTGAAATGGGCTTGTAATGTACTCCTTGAGCATAAGATTCAAGTTGTGATTGATATTCTGTCTGGGTTGATTTTTAATAGCAAGAATAGAAAAAATGACTTCAATCTTGTATTTGTTTACTATATGTATTTTCAGGTGGGTCTGACCAATGTCTAAATATATAAAATATCTTTTTTTCTACATTGATTGATATTACTGGCTTCCATTATATTCTAAAAGTGAAAATTTTCAGTTGTCAAAAATCTAGGGAATGTGAATCTATAGTCAGATAAAAGAAAGATGCATTCATGTAAACTTGTCCAAAGCACTGCACTCTGGGAACAATGTAAAATCAGATATAAAGTTCCCAATAAAGTGATAAACTCCTACCTTTTTACATCATATTAATTTGGTTCTAATAAGATGCATTTGCTTAATTACAGTATTGATTCAAAATTCATAATGATTCGGTAACAATATTTGGTCCTTGAATTTTGTGTTCAAATTGCTCAAATGACAATTTTCTTTAACTTTGAGGTACTACAGGTTTAAAGTTCATGTGCATATGAGGGTTTGTGAGCTCGAGTATCAGGCTGGGACTGATTTTTAAACAAATGTGACAAAATCAAACTGTTGGGGGTTATAGCAGCTTCCTATTTGGGGTATGAAGAAGATTTTGATGACCTTAAAATAGGGAATGTTTGATAGTTTTATATAGTAAAAGTTTGAAAATTCCAACAACAATAACTTGGATAAACGGCATGACTTGGAAAACTAGCTCAGTCCTGATGTAATACTCTGATGCAGTTGTTCCCAAACTTTTTTGATCGCAACCCAAAATACAATCTTTTGCGACCCAAAATGCATTACCAGTATAGGGTTGCGACCTGGGGTTTGGGAACCACTGCTCTAATGTCTGTGACATTGTAAAAGCAGAAAGTACAAAGTAGACTTCAACCAAAATTTGGTCCTGGTGCAGATTCAGTTTTGAAGTTTGATTTATTATTACATTAAAAATAATTTATGACTATAATATAAATGCCTTATTGAAGGATACTGTATGCACATTAGTTTTGGCACGATTATTAATTGGTTATACATGCCATATGTTTGGTCTATTTTCCACATTTAACTTTGGGTCAGATATTTCCAAATTTTCTGAAAATTGGTGAAAATGCTGTAAAGAATGGCTGCAAAAGCAACTGAAGTTCAGCATTAGTAGGAGACAAATTTTGACTATCCTACAATAAATTCACCAGTGAGACTATGCCAGCCTGTCTCTAGTCATTTCTTTGCAAATGGTTTTCTAACTCTCTTAACTGAAAAGTTCGAGTATAGAAACGACGTGCTTTAAAATCTCTGTGAAGGGCAAAAAGATTGGTTGAACATGTCTGGATGAAGGTATTTTTTTCTTTTGTGTTTTCTCTATTAAAAATCCATGTCTTGCTTGTGGTACACTGCAGACAAGACAAAACTAATTCAGATAGGATTCAATACATACTTAGACTCTCAAGCTCAAGGAGTTCACTCCAAAACCTCCAAACCAATCTGTTCAGAAAACCAGTTTTGTTTGAGAAAATATAGTCCTCTTAGATGAGCTCTAGATTGATGAAGATGTCTTGCAATATATTTGTCATCATGCAAACACGTGAACATTGATTTTGAAAATTGTAATACAGGATTTGGTCGGATTTTCACTGTTGCTGGTATGGACCCGTCTCTAAATTGTTTGATTTTACAAAGGTTTGGTTATTGTGTTTACAGATAGAGCACAAACTAGGTATGCATTTGCTTCTTGGAAATTTTTTATTTTGACAACTACCCTCTTTTCCAAGTCCATATTTCATCTTCATTTTATAATGCCTGATAGGTACAGAAACATTATACAATCGACTGTATAATATATGTTAAATGTTGATGTTTGATTTGAAATCGGTTGAAATGGGCTTGTAATGTACTCCTTGAGCATAAGATTCAAGTTGTGATTGATATTCTGTCTGGGTTGATTTTTAATAGCAAGAATAGAAAAAATGACTTCAATCTTGTATTTGTTTACTATATGTATTTTCAGGTGGGTCTGACCAATGTCTAAATATATAAAATTTGACTTTTTTTCTACATTGATTGATATTACTGGCTTCCATTATATTCTAAAAGTGAAAATTTTCAGTTGTCAAAAATCTAGGGAATGTGAATCTATAGTCAGATAAAAGAAAGATGCATTCATGTAAACTTGTCCAAAGCACTGCACTCTGGGAACAATGTAAAATCAGATATAAAGTTCCCAATAAAGTGATAAACTCCTACCTTTTTACATCATATTAATTTGGTTCTAATAAGATGCATTTGCTTAATTACAGTATTGATTCAAAATTCATAATGATTCGGTAACAATATTTGGTCCTTGAATTTTGTGTTCAAATTGCTCAAATGACAATTTTCTTTAACTTTGAGGTACTACAGGTTTAAAGTTCATGTGCATATGAGGGTTTGTGAGCTCGAGTATCAGGCTGGGACTGATTTTTAAACAAATGTGACAAAATCAAACTGTTGGGGGTTATAGCAGCTTCCTATTTGGGGTATGAAGAAGATTTTGATGACCTTAAAATAGGGAATGTTTGATAGTTTTATATAGTAAAAGTTTGAAAATTCCAACAAGAATAACTTGGATACACGGCATGACTTGGAAAACTAGCTCAGTCCTGATGTAATACTCTAATGCAGTTGTTCCCAAACTTTTTTGATCGCAACCCAAAATACAATCTTTTGCGACCCAAAATGCAGTACCAGTATAGGGTTGCGACCTGGGGTTTGGGAACCACTGCTCTAATGTCTGTGACATTGTAAAAGCAGAAACTACAAAGTAGACTTCAACCAAAATTTGGTCCTGGTGCAGATTCAGTTTTGAAGTTTGATTTATTATTACATTAAAAATAATTTATGACTATAATATAAATGCCTTATTGAAGGATACTGTATGCACATTAGTTTTGGCACGATTATTAATTGGTTATACATGCCATATGTTTGTTCTATTTTCCACATTTAACTTTGGGTCAGATATTTCCAAATTTTCTGAAAATTGGTGAAAATGCTGTAAACAATGGCTGCAAAAGCAACTGAAGTTCAGCATTAGTAGGAGACAAATTTTGACTATCCTACAATAAATTCACCAGTGAGACTATGCCAGCCTGTCTCTAGTCATTTCTTTGCAAATGGTTTTCTAACTCTCTTAACTGAAAAGTTCGAGTATAGAAACGACGTGCTTTAAAATCTCTGTGAAGGGCAAAAAGATTGGTTGAACATGTCTGGATGAAGGTATTTTTTTCTTTTGTGTTTTCTCTATTAAAAATCCATGTCTTGCTTGTGGTACACTGCAGACAAGACAAAAATAATTCAGATAGGATTCAATACATACTTAGACTCTCAAGCTCAAGGAGTTCACTCCAAAACCTCCAAACCAATCTGTTCAGAAAACCAGTTTTGTTTGAGAAAATATAGTCCTCTTAGATGAGCTCTAGATTGATGAAGATGTCTTGCAATATATTTGTCATCATGCAAACACGTGAACATTGATTTTGAAAATTGTAATACAGGATTTGGTCGGATTTTCACTGTTGCTGGTATGGACCCGTCTCTAAATTGTTTGATTTTACAAAGGTTTGGTTATTGTGTTTACAGATAGAGCACAAACTAGGTATGCATTTGCTTCTTGGAAATTTTTTATTTTGACAACTACCCTCTTTTCCAAGTCCATATTTCATCTTCATTTTATAATGCCTGATAGGTACAGAAACATTATACAATCGACTGTATAATACATGTTAAATGTTGATGTTTGATTTGAAATCGGTTGAAATGGGCTTGTAATGTACTCCTTGAGCATAAGATTCAAGTTGTGATTGATATTCTGTCTGGGTTGATTTTTAATAGCAAGAATAGAAAAAATGACTTCAATCTTGTATTTGTTTACTATATGTATTTTCAGGTGGGTCTGACCAATGTCTAAATATATAAAATTTGACTTTTTTCTATATTGATTGATATTACTGGCTTCCATTATATTCTAAAAGTGAAAATTTTCAGTTGTCAAAAATCTAGGGAATGTGAATCTATAGTCAGATAAAAGAAAGATGCATTCATGTAAACTTGTCCAAAGCACTACACTCTGGGAACAATGTAAAATCAGATATAAAGTTCCCAATAAAGTGATAAACTCCTACCTTTTTACATCATATTAATTTGGTTCTAATAAGATGCATTTGCTTAATTACAGTATTGATTCAAAATTTATAATGATTCGGTAACAATATTTGGTCCTTGAATTTTGTGTTCAAATTGCTCAAATGACAATTTTCTTTAACTTTGAGGTACTACAGGTTTATAGTTCATGTGCATATGAGGGTTTGTGAGCTCGAGTATCAGGCTGGGACTGATTTTGAAACAAATGTGACAAAATCAAACTGTTGGGGGTTATAGCAGCTTCCTATTTGGGGTATGAAGATTTTGATGACCTTAAAATAGGGAATGTTTGATAGTTTTATATAGTAAAAGTTTGAAAATTCCAACAAGAATAACTTGGATACACGGCATGACTTGGAAAACTAGCTCAGTCCTGATGTAATACTCTAATGCAGTTGTTCCCAAACTTTTTTGATCGCAACCCAAAATACAATCTTTTGCGACCCAAAATGCAGTAATAGCATAGGGTTGTGACCTGGGGTTTGGGAACCACTGCTCTAATGTCTGTGACATTGTAAAAGCAGAAACTACAAAGTAGACTTCAACCAAAATTTGGTCCTGGTGCAGATTCAGTTTTGAAGTTTGATTTATTATTACATTAAAAATAATTTATGACTATAATATAAATGCCTTATTGAAGGATACTGTATGCACATTAGTTTTGGCACGATTATTAATTGGTTATACATGCCATATGTTTGTTCTATTTTCCACATTTAACTTTGGGTCAGATATTTCCAAATTTTCTGAAAATTGGTGAAAATGCTGTAAACAATGGCTGCAAAAGCAACTGAAGTTCAGCATTAGTAGGAGACAAATTTTGACTATCCTACAATAAATTCACCAGTGAGACTATGCCAGCCTGTCTCTAGTCATTTCTTTGCAAATGGTTTTCTAACTCTCTTAACTGAAAAGTTCGAGTATAGAATAGACGTGCTTTAAAATCTCTGTGAAGGGCAAAAAGATTGGTTGAACATGTCTGGATGAAGGTATTTTTTCTTTTGTGTTTTCTCTATTAAAAATCCATGTCTTGCTTGTGGTACACTGCAGACAAGACAAAAATAATTCAGATAGGATTCAATACATACTTAGACTCTCAAGCTCAAGGAGTTCACTCCAAAACTTCCAAACCAATCTGTTCAGAAAACCAGTTTTGTTTGAGAAAATATAGCCCTCTTAGATGAGCTCTAGATTGATGAAGATGTCTTGCAATATATTTGTCATCATGCAAACACGTGAACATTGATTTTGAAAATTGTAATACAGGATTTGGTCGGATTTTCACTGTTGCTGGTATGGACCCATCTCTAAATTGTTTGATTTTACAAAGGTTTGGTTATTGTGTTTACAGATAGAGCACAAACTAGGTATGCATTTGCGTCTTGGAAATTTTTTATTTTGACAACTACCCTCTTTTCCAAGTCCATATTTCATCTTCATTTTATAATGCCTGATAGGTACAGAAACATTATACAATCGACTGTATAATACATGTTAATTGTTGATGTTTGATTTGAAATCGGTTGAAATGGGCTTGTAATGTACTCCTTGAGCATAAGATTCAAGTTGTGATTGATATTCTGTCTGGATTGATTTTTAATAGCAAGAATAGAAAAAATGACTTCAATCTTGTATTTGTTTACTATATGTATTTTCAGGTGGGTCTGACCAATGTCTAAATATATAAAATTTGTTGTTTTTTTTACATTGATTGATATTACTGGCTTCCATTATATTCTAAAAGTGAAAATTTTCAGTTGTCAAAAATCTAGGGAATGTGAATCTATAGTCAGATAAAAGAAAGATGCATTCATGTAAACTTGTCCAAAGCACTACACTCTGGGAACAATGTAAAATCAGATATAAAGTTCCCAATAAAGTGATAAACTCCTACCTTTTTACATCATATTAATTTGGTTCTAATAAGATGCATTTGCTTAATTACAGTATTGATTCAAAATTCATAATGATTCGGTAACAATATTTGGTCCTTGAATTTTGTGTTCAAATTGCTCAAATGACAATTTTCTTTAACTTTGAGGTACTACAGGTTTAAAGTTCATGTGCATATGAGGGTTTGTGAGCTCGAGTATCAGGCTGGGACTGATTTTGAAACAAATGTGACAAAATCAAACTGTTGGGGGTTATAGCAGCTTCCTATTTGGGGTATGAAGATTTTGATGACCTTAAAATAGGGAATGTTTGATAGTTTTATATAGTAAAAGTTTGAAAATTCCAACAAGAATAACTTGGATACACGGCATGACTTGGAAAACTAGCTCAGTCCTGATGTAATACTCTAATGCAGTTGTTCCCAAACTTTTTTGATCGCAACCCAAAATACAATCTTTTGCGACCCAAAATGCAGTACCAGTATAGGGTTGCGACCTGGGGTTTGGGAACCACTGCTCTAATGTCTGTGACATTGTAAAAGCAGAAACTACAAAGTAGACTTCAACCAAAATTTGGTCCTGGTGCAGATTCAGTTTTGAAGTTTGATTTATTATTACATTAAAAATAATGTATGACTATAATATAAATGCCTTATTGAAGGATACTGTATGCACATTAGTTTTGGCACGATTATTAATTGGTTATACATGCCATATGTTTGTTCTATTTTCCACATTTAACTTTGGGTCAGATATTTCCAAATTTTCTGAAAATTGGTGAAAATGCTGTAAACAATGGCTGCAAAAGCAACTGAAGTTCAGCATTAGTAGGAGACAAATTTTGACTATCCTACAATAAATTCACCAGTGAGACTATGCCAGCCTGTCTCTAGTCATTTCTTTGCAAATGGTTTTCTAACTCTCTTAACTGAAAAGTTCGAGTATAGAATAGACGTGCTTTAAAATCTCTGTGAAGGGCAAAAAGATTGGTTGAACATGTCTGGATGAAGGTATTTTTTCTTTTGTGTTTTCTCTATTAAAAATCCATGTCTTGCTTGTGGTACACTGCAGACAAGACAAAAATAATTCAGATAGGATTCAATACATACTTAGACTCTCAAGCTCAAGGAGTTCACTCCAAAACCTCCAAACCAATCTGTTCAGAAAACCAGTTTTGTTTGAGAAAATATAGCCCTCTTAGATGAGCTCTAGATTGATGAAGATGTCTTGCAATATATTTGTCATCATGCAAACACGTGAACATTGATTTTGAAAATTGTAATACAGGATTTGGTCGGATTTTCACTGTTGCTGGTATGGACCCGTCTCTAAATTGTTTGATTTTACAAAGGTTTGGTTATTGTGTTTACAGATAGAGCACAAACTAGGTATGCATTGGCTTCTTGGAAATTTTTTTTTTTGACAACTACCCTCTTTTCCAAGTCCATATTTCATCTTCATTTTATAATGCCTGATAGGTACAGAAACATTATACAATCGACTGTATAATACATGTTAAATGTTGATGTTTGATTTGAAATCGGTTGAAATGGGCTTGTAATGTACTCCTTGAGCATAAGATTCAAGTTGTGATTGATATTCTGTCTGGGTTGATTTTTAATAGCAAGAATAGAAAAAATGACTTCAATCTTGTATTTGTTTACTATATGTATTTTCAGGTGGGTCTGACCAATGTCTAAATATATAAAATTTGTTGTTTTTTTTACATTGATTGATATTACTGGCTTCCATTATATTCTAAAAGTGAAAATTTTCAGTTGTCAAAAATCTAGGGAATGTGAATCTATAGTCAGATAAAAGAAAGATGCATTCATGTAAACTTGTCCAAAGCACTACACTCTGGGAACAATGTAAAATCAGATATAAAGTTCCCAATAAAGTGATAAACTCCTACCTTTTTACATCATATTAATTTGGTTCTAATAAGATGCATTTGCTTAATTACAGTATTGATTCAAAATTCATAATGATTCGGGTAACAATATTTGGTCCTTGAATTTTGTGTTCAAATTGCTCAAATGACAATTTTCTTTAACTTTGAGGTACTACAGGTTTAAAGTTCATGTGCATATGAGGGTTTGTGAGCTCGAGTATCAGGCTGGGACTGATTTTTAAACAAATGTACCAAATCAAACTGTTGGGGGTTATAGCAGCTTCCTATTTGGGGTATGAAGATTTTGATGACCTTAAAATAGGGAATGTTTGATAGTTTTATATAGTAAAAGTTTGAAAATTCCAACAAGAATAACTTGGATACACGGCATGACTTGGAAAACTAGCTCAGTCCTGATGTAATACTCTAATGCAGTTGTTCCCAAACTTTTTTGATCGCAACCCAAAATACAATCTTTTGCGACCCAAAATGCAGTACCAGTATAGGGTTGCGACCTGGGGTTTGGGAACCACTGCTCTAATGTCTGTGACATTGTAAAAGCAGAAACTACAAAGTAGACTTCAACCAAAATTTGGTCCTGGTGCAGATTCAGTTTTGAAGTTTGATTTATTATTACATTAAAAATAATGTATGACTATAATATAAATGCCTTATTGAAGGATACTGTATGCACATTAGTTTTGGCACGATTATTAATTGGTTATACATGCCATATGTTTGTTCTATTTTCCACATTTAACTTTGGGTCAGATATTTCCAAATTTTCTGAAAATTGGTGAAAATGCTGTAAACAATGGCTGCAAAAGCAACTGAAGTTCAGCATTAGTAGGAGACAAATTTTGACTATCCTACAATAAATTCACCAGTGAGACTATGCCAGCCTGTCTCTAGTCATTTCTTTGCAAATGGTTTTCTAACTCTCTTAACTGAAAAGTTCGAGTATAGAATAGACGTGCTTTAAAATCTCTGTGAAGGGCAAAAAGATTGGTTGAACATGTCTGGATGAAGGTATTTTTTCTTTTGTGTTGTCTCTATTAAAAATCCATGTCTTGCTTGTGGTACACTGCAGACAAGACAAAAATAATTCAGATAGGATTCAATATATACTTAGACTCTCAAGCTCAAGGAGTTCACTCCAAAACCTCCAAACCAATCTGTTCAGAAAACCAGTTTTGTTTGAGAAAATATAGCCCTCTTAGATGAGCTCTAGATTGATGAAGATGTCTTGCAATATATTTTTCATCATGCAAACACGTGAACATTGATTTTGAAAATTGTAATACAGGATTTGGTCGGATTTTCACTGTTGCTGGTATGGACCCGTCTCTAAATTGTTTGATTTTACAAAGGTTTGGTTATTGTGTTTACAGATAGAGCACAAACTAGGTATGCATTGGCTTCTTGGAAAATTTTTTTTTTGACAACTACCCCCTTTTCCAAGTCTATATTTCATCTTCATTTTATAATGCCTGATAGGTACAGAAACATTATACAATCGACTGTATAATACATGTTAAATGTTGATGTTTGATTTGAAATCGGTTGAAATGGGCTTGTAATGTACTCCTTGAGCATAAGATTCAAGTTGTGATTGATATTCTGTCTGGGTTGATTTTTAATAGCAAGAATAGAAAAAATGACTTCAATCTTGTATTTGTTTACTATGTGTATTTTCAGGTGGGTCTGACCAATGTCTAAATATATAAAATTTGTTGTTTTTTTTACATTGATTGATATTACTGGCTTCCATTATATTCTAAAAGTGAAAATTTTCAGTTGTCAAAAATCTAGGGAATGTGAATCTATAGTCAGATAAAAGAAAGATGCATTCATGTAAACTTGTCCAAAGCACTACACTCTGGGAACAATGTAAAATCAGATATAAAGTTCCCAATAAAGTGATAAACTCCTACCTTTTTACATCATATTAATTTGGTTCTAATAAGATGCATTTGCTTAATTACAGTATTGATTCAAAATTCATAATGATTCGGTAACAATATTTGGTCCTTGAATTTTGTGTTCAAATTGCTCAAATGACAATTTTCTTTAACTTTGAGGTACTACAGGTTTAAAGTTCATGTGCATATGAGGGTTTGTGAGCTCGAGTATCAGGCTGGGACTGATTTTTAAAACAAATGTAACAAAATCAAACTGTTGGGGGTTATAGCAGCTTCCTGTTTGGGGTATGAAGATTTTGATGACCTTAAAATAGGGAATGTTTGATAGTTTTATATAGTAAAAGTTTGAAAATTCCAACAAGAATAACTTGGACACACGGCATGACTTGGAAAACTAGCTCAGTCCTGATGTAATACTCTAATGCAGTTGTTCCCAAACTTTTTTGATCGCAACCCAAAATACAATCTTTTGCGACCCAAATGCAGTACCAGTATAGGGTTGCGACCTGGGTTTGGAGAACCACTGCTCTAATGTCTGTGACATTGTAAAAGCAGAAACTACAAAGTATACTTCAACCAAAATTTGGTCCTGGTGCAGATTCAGTTTTGAAGTTTGATTTATTATTACATTTAAAATAATTTATGACTATATATAAATGCCTTATTGAAGGATACTGTATGCACATTAGTTTTGGCACGATTATTAATTGGTTATACATGCCATATGTTTGTTGCTATTTTCCACATTTAACTTTGGGGTCAGATATTTCCAAATTTTCTGAAAATTGGTGAAAATGCTGTAAACAATGGCTGCAAAAGCAACTGAAGTTCAGCATTAGTAGGAGACAAATTTGACTATCCTACAATAAATTCACCCAGTGAGACTATGCCAGCCTGTCTCTAGTCATTTCTTTGCAAATGGTTTTTCTAACTCTCTTAACTGAAAAGTTCGAGTATAGAATAGACGTGCTTTAAAATCTCTGTGAAGGGCAAAAAGATTGGTTGAACATGTCTGGATGAAGGTATTTTTTCTTTTGTGTTTTCTCTATTAAAAATCCATGTCTTGCTTGTGGTACACTGCAGACAAGACAAAAATAATTCAGATAGGATTCAATACATACTTAGACTCTCAAGCTCAAGGAGTTCACTCCAAAACCTCCAAACCAATCTGTTCAGAAAACCAGTTTTGTTTGAGAAAATATAGCCTCTTAGATGAGCTCTAGATTGATGAAGATGTCTTGCAATATATTTGTCATCATGCAAACACGTGAACATTGATTTTGAAAATTGTAATACAGGATTTGGTCGGATTTTCACTGTTCGCTGGTATGGACCCGTCTCTAAATTGTTTGATTTTACAAAGGTTTGGTTATTGTGTT